>WHPX01000051.1:0-375812 GCA_011057435.1 Actinia equina
TCAAAAAGTGGAAATATTCGATGGCACATCATTCATATCAGGCTGTATGCTCTCGCTCTTTTTAGTCCATGCATAGTTATCGAGGGAGGAAATGTTGCACACCGTGAGAAAAAACCCTAGGAAGAGAGAGAGCAGCAGATCAAACAGTCAAACACTCCGCCGTCATGAAAAACCTGATGCACGAGGGTTATAATAAAATTCGGGGGACAAGTTCGCGAAATAATCATACTGTTAAAGCAAAATGTTTTCAAACAGCTGCTCTGTGAAGTCCGAACAATTATTTTTTTTTTTTCACTTCACATTTTATCGAATCTTGAAATATTTCGGCTGTGACAGGAGGAAGACCGGGCATAGAAACCAGAGAAAACAACCCACCGGCAACAATCATATTCTTCGACTACGATATCTGGCTGAGTTGGTGGAGGACGGGAACGTCGTAAAATGACTAACAAACAAGCCCAGAAATACGGTGTTAGTTTGGACATTGTTGACTGTCGACTACGTTGGATAAATGGTCACTGTTGCCTTGATATACTTTAGGTACCGCGACTCAGGGTTAGTATGCGTTAACATACCAACAAGAGCATCTCCGTATCATAAAGATCAATTCTATAAATAATAACTTCTTGAATAACAGAATTATCAGATTCGAGTTTATTAGCAGCGTGGTTTTTCTTTTCAAAAGAAAAACACGGCAGGGGACATGGCCAAGAGAAAAATGAAAACAAGGAAGAATTCCCCATATATAGCCTTGTAACATCATGTGCACAGTAGTTGCTTATTTTTAAACCATTTGTTTTTTCTGCACGCGCATTACTGCGCGCGCTCTACGCTGTTTGAAAAGAAAAGAAAAGCACAAAAAAACGTTAGCAAACAGCGTAGAGCGCGCGCAGAAAATCAAATGATCAAATAATTGCTTATCATTGGATGATATTTTTAGAATACATTCTAAAAATAGCATCAAAGTGTGCACATGATGGGGCACGGGGATTCCTTCTCTTAGTTCATATTCTCTTGACATGGCTTAATAACAAAGTTATATACCATAGGAAATTTGTATAGGAAAACAAAGGCGGGAAGAAGAAAAAAAGACACTAAGGGTGGTCCTGCACTGCCAGGGTTTCTTTACGTCCTCAGTGGTTCTTATTACGTCCCCGGCAAGGGAGGCTAAGGGTGTACTGACACTTGCCCAAGGTGAGCACCCAGACTAGTGGGGGGAAGGAGGCGTCTTACTTCTTCATTCTAGACCGGCATCAAAGTCTACCCACTGCCATTGCTCGTTTGCCAACTGTCATAGCCGCCCAATTTTCCTTAAACAAATTTTTTAATCAATAAAAATAAAAAACAAATTTCTTAACAATTTTTTCAAGTGTACAGGTGAGCAGCACAAATAAACAACGGATCTTTCCTTAGGTTTGTAAACTTTTTTATTTACTCCGACGCGTTTTGTCTGTAAGCTATAGACGCTTCTCCATGGTTAACGCTAACCATGTGTCCCAAAAAGTATAAATGACATTAGAATTAGGAAATTCCACTATTGCCTACCCGATTTTACGTACTATACTGCTACAAAAGGTTTGTATGTTTTGTAATTTCCTGTTAATAGTTCATATAAACTGTTGTAGTTGTATAATACCCATTCGTAAACTCCCTGAAGAAGTTGCGTTTGAGTATTAAAAAAGTTTATTACCGACATTTTACGTGTTCATCCGAGCCACGAGAAGGTCTAAACATTTGTAGTTGTTATTACAGTACTCTTCTCCCCGGTTATACAAGACCCTGAGCGTTGGTCCGACCGGTACTTACGAACTACGACCTCCGCTCGAAATCCGATGCTCAACCAACTGAGCCAACCTTTTCAGTATTCTTCCTGTTTGTTTTGTCTTTTCCTTCAATTCCCTTCCCTTCCCCCGAAAGGTGTGTTTGCTCGTTGTACGTCACATGCTAATAAACGGCAAAACAATTTTTCCATTTCAAAGTTTATCGATTTCACTGGCCTAGTACATTTTTATGCAGGATATCATTTAAAGAGGCGAATAAATAAAATAAAATAAAATGAAACGATTCGAAATCAGTTGATTCGACTTTAATGCGTTTTAATGGCTCTATAACATCATGATCTTCTGTAAATCTCTTTCTCAACATATCTTTGACTCTTTCAAGTAAAATCTTTGAATTGAATCTTTCTGTTGTTTCATAGTTAATAGTCGTTGCTTGGTTCGCCAGGTCGCCAGTTAGAATACTGATGCCCAGATAGATAGGTGCCATCTATCCACATGAACTTATGGTTCTTGTCTAAAAAAGTAAGAGAAGAGAGAAAGCACCAAATTAGGAATTTATACGAGTCTCGTACTAGTACAGTAGTAGACAGTGATCACGTGTTAATAGTGACGTAATTTTAGTGGAATTGGGTGGGGGTAGGGGGGCTAAATGAGTACACTCTTTGACTCACTGATCAGTTCAGTTTTTCTGTGTGGAATTGAGGTCAAGGGCGTTGCATATCAACGCGAAAAGTACTTGGAAATGATCGACAGCTTCATCTCAAGAGAGCCTGCAGATTTGGTTATAGCAGAAGGAGCTCAACAATATCGGAGAGACTCTCGCAACAGTACTAGTATTTGAGAAAAAAATCAAAGATGATCATGTTGTACAAGACTGCGGTACTTCCGCCAAGGAAAACACGCGTACATGTGAGAGCCAACATATATTACCACAAATATTTGTCTTCTGAAATCATTTTATGCACATTTACTAACTTTAATTTCAGTTTGTAACAAAATCATTCCCCATTTTTTCTCTTATTCTCTCTATTTCATTACACACACAGAACGCATGATTTACTACTACTACTAACTTACTATACGATGTCTATCCTTTGCGTACGTATTTACGGTTGTTCACTTACCTATAGAGAAAAACTATCGCTCTGGGATCCTCACGAGTACCCTATATTTCATATTCCGGCTGCGTTACCAGCGTGGTTGGTCCTTGTAGTGTAGTGGTTAACATATCGGACTAGAATACCGAAGACGTGGGTTAGATTCCCGCCAAGTTCATTTGATATTTTTCTCTTATTCACAGTACCCTAATGATTAAGTGCACTATGCCGGCATTTATCATTATATTAGTAAGACTATACCTGCAATGAGTCCTATCCAAAGGTAGTTATTGTTTTTCGGAATCGCAAGTGCAAGGAGCGCCACATAGTTGTTTTCTTGTGCAGAGTCGATTTTTACAAGATCCCCTCCCATTGCAAAACATGCTTTTCGTGCCTCAATCCACTTCTTTGATGTTCCTCCAAGACGATAACAGGACCTTGAGCCTTCGTATGTTAGCCACCCATTTGGACAGGACACTGGAATCAGAACGATTTCCATCATGCTAACATTATTAAACCGGATCAGAGGAATCAATTTTGCAAATCAATACTGCTATTTCGAAAAGGTCGTCTTTAGAATACTATTTGTAAATATTATATTGAATACAGTAGTAGCGTATGTGGAACGAACCTCACGGAGAACTCTCTTTTCGGGAAGTCATTGTTGAAACAAGAAATTTACAGCGCTGTGACAAGATCAATGCAAAGCAGGGCAAATATATATACATCTACTTGCAAGAAGGTTGTCACACCAGAATAGAACATTAGGGATTTAGTAAATTAGTGATTTATTACATTTACCGATTAGGAATAAATTATCACTGACGTCGGACTCGAATTCATCAATAAGAAAAAAGTTTTGGACGACATGGTTTAACCAGCACGCAGATTAAAAGTTATTTTAAAGTTAAAACGAAAATAAATAGATAAAAAATAAGATCGGTATTTGCTTTTGTACGCTTCTGCTCGTGTAACATTGTGGCTATCATGCAGTAAATAAATAGGTTGACATAATAACAATACTAATTATGAAGCTTCTCATCATTAATCCCATAGTAGGTAACTGTCCAATTATTTTCTTAATTGGACAGGTCTTGTTGATATGGAATTAATTAGGCAGCTATATGATTAATAGGTAAAGGGATTTCATGCTCCCCAATCAAGAAATAATTAGACTCGAAAAATTCCTCTGACTGCCAAATTGGACTCGGCCTAAGGCCTCATCCAATTTTGGAAGTCCTCGAAATTTTCCTCGTCCAATTATTTCTTAATTGGACAACCATTGAGTCCTATTACATATACGAATAAAAGAATTTCTCTTTAACTGGAAAAACTAACATAACTAAAGCTACGAATTCTAGCGCTGCCTGGCGTTTCTGATATTTGTAGTTAGTCTAACGTCAGTGATAATCGTTTATTCCTAATCGGTAAATTTACTACATCACAAATTCACTAAATTACAAATGTTCTATTCTTGTATGACAGCCTTCTTGCAAGTAGGTGTAAAATATATATCCGTTACATATATCAACTGCATGCTCTATCAACTCTCACTCTTTTTAGTCCATGCATAGTGATACGAGGGAGGACTGAAAAGATAGAAGCTTGAATACGTTTAAGGTAAATTTTAAAAATGTTATCGTACGTCAATGCATTTTCTGCAAGACCAAAACTCCTGATGATCTGTACACGCAAAACAACTTAGTGGAATAAACTGATAATTAGTATTGTACAGATAAAAATTAAATTAAGAAACCTTTCAATTTATGGCATTATGGGGATGTGAAAGTAGAGCTTTTGGACACGCAAAATTCGGTACAAGTCCGTCAGTAATCATCACTTTTAAAGTAAAATATTTCAAAAAAGCTGTGAAGTCAGAACCATTTTTTTAATGAAAACCTGCTCTTTTTTTTATCCAATCTTGAAACATTCTGGGTTGGAGGGAGGAAGACGAGGTAGAACCCAGACAAGCCCTACTGGCAACCAATTATAATCTTGGACTTACGATATCTGGCTGAGTTGGCTGAGGGAAGGAAAGTCGTAAAACTGACGAACAAAAAGGCCAAGAATAAGGGTAGTTTGGACATGATGAATGTCGACCACTGCGTTTGATAATGTTCATTTGCTTGCCTTGTATATACTGTAATATGAAGTTAAACCAACAAAACACCCTCAATGGTGATAAATGCTTTAAATAAAACTTCTCGAAGAAACAAGAATTATCAAGAATATAATTAACTAAGTGGTCAAGTGATGTATTCGCCTTGCTGGCTGCACTTTTATGATGGCTCTATGTTTCTTAACTTTTTGGCGTTTTCTATGTGAATTTGTTTTACTCTTTATTGGTCAAACACTATAGCTAAAAGTTCAGTATATTAACTTTACTTAATTTTAGATAATTTTTGAATATTGTGTACTATAAATATAGATGTTTATTTTATAATATTAGTTTATATTATATATTTTATTTCAAAATTGTAAACTGAACACGTCTGTTGTCCAGTATTGCTTTTGTGTACAAATAAGACTATTATTGTTATCATAATCCGTTATCATTATTTTTATAATTATTAATTTTATTAGCTGCGTCTGTTTTTCTTTTCAAAAGAAAACACGGGTGGGATGGGGGGTGGGTTGCCAACAATTGGCTTTGCTACTGTGATCTTATACTTTGCACATCAACGCAAGGATAATGTGGATGGCCGATATTAGAGGAACATGACTCAGCATTCACCAAAGACAATGAGTGCAACAATTTTCAAAATTCAATCCTCAACCAAAACAGCTTAAGACGTAAGGGACGCCATTTGATGTCTTTCTGGATAACTAACAGCCACCCCGCTTGAAATCGTTCTGAATATCCGTCAATGGTATGATCCCATCTGTTACCAAGGTAACGTAATGAAATAAAGTACACGCGGAACTCAAAGGTACGGCGCCAGCAGGGGACATGGCTTACTGACAAAGTTTATATACCATATGAAAATTAGTATAGGAAACAAAGGCGCGAAGAAAAAAATTGAGACGTGTCATTGTCTTGAGATTAAAGGGTAAGAAGGAAAATCTCTACATGTGGCTAAATGATATTCATGCTGCTCAGCGGTCTTTCCACCAATGTGCGGGAGGGACCCAGGGCATTATCAGGGGCTTACTTGCTGTGTTTGCAGTGCTGGTTGATTTGCGCCAATAGTTTTTCTCCCACCCTCCCTCCTCTGGTAATAGGTTCTCTTCTGGTGAGTATATGGTGGTGAGCTGTGGCCTAGTTGCCATGGTTACCTCCCAGCGGGGATGTGATGTGTCACAAGCCAAGCTCGCCCAGGTACCTAACCTCAACTCATTTGTCGATGAGTTTAATTGAATAGAAGAATATATTTTTTCCACGACATTGAAAATACGACCAATCATAGATATGAAGGGAAGACATTAGAGAGTTTTAGATTGACTTTTTTTCTCCCCGCAAACGGCAAACGTGAGCACGTTTTCATAGTTTTCCTGTATTTTACTTTACTTTTTACGAACCTTCTCACCAAGCGCAAATATTCTTTTGATTTTCTATTACTTGGACTTTTTTGCGATTCTTTTTCAGTATTATAAAAGAATTTTTTACTGGTCAACTGACGTTTCACGTTTGCCGTGAACGTAAATCTAAAACTCTCTATTATCTATCCCCATCCCACAGAGGAATTTGGCATTTCCGAAGTGTAGGGGGGTCAGCTAAGAAAGAACGAATGGAATGCATTAATATTGTTAGTATTAATAATAAATTTATATATTGACAAAGTAAGAAATAAGAAAAAACACAAGGATGGTCCGTTAAAGAAAAAAAAACTTATATTCTATGGCAATCACATGGGGTTCTTCCGTGAGGTTTGCCACACATGCATTACCACTACATTCACTATCAGAACCTCACTATCGTTACATTATACAACACAACTCTCAACTCACATATGGCCACTGATCGCATTTGACAGGATGGCAAAAAGAATGTCAGATGCATCAATATTTCTAAAATTCTAAATTTCTAAACAGTAAATCTGGAATGCTCTACATTTTTCAAGTATCACACACTTATTTTAGCTTGAATCACATGTCACGCATTACCCCTGTCACTGCCACCCCTAAAGAAAACAGTACTTCACTCTTTGTTCCCACAATTTGGTGGACTATCCATTCCCAAGATTAATACCCCTGATTAATATATCTCACCTATCACACATATTTTCCTGTATTAAAAGTATAAAAAGCACCTGTAGACTCGATGTATAAAGAAATTAAAAATGACTCATTGGTATGCCATCTGAGTATCATATTAGTACAGGAAATCGCATGATCTCAAGTACAATCTGGAAATTAATAGACACAAGTAATGTTTTGAAAGTTCTTGTAATTGCACAAGTTTTTAGGCGAGTGCAATTAAAGAACTTTCAAAACATTACGAGTGTCTATTAATTCCAAATTGTACAAGGAGATCGTGCGATTTTTTGCTTGTAGTTCACTCAACAAAATTTCAGTAAAAAATGCAAAGTGACGCCATTCATCTTTGTCTATTTGGCAGACAATTTTCAGTCCATCGTGCAACTGAAATGCATAAAAAAGATTAGTTCTTACGGCTTTAAAATTTTACTTATATGTTTTTTGAAGTACAAATGATAGAAAATGATTGTTTTCGCATTTTTTGGCTGTGTTACCATAGCGACTTAATTTGGTACTGACTTATGAAGTACAATTAATGCTATAATTGTACTCCTCTTGAAAAATCAGAGCCTAGTAATTTTGTTGAGTGTACTATAAATATATAAATATATTATATTATATTATCTATGAAAAATAATGGTCACACATAAGTATTGGGCAGTCTCTAAACTCTGTTTCATAGTCATATAACAACTCCACCAGCTGAGGTTCATGTCTTGGACCGCCTGAAAATCCACAATCTTGAAGCCTCTCTTGAGGATCAAGTTTTATTTTCTCTCCATTTTTTGTTATACAGTAAACAGATACACTTCTTGGTGTCCCACCAAACCGCTCACAAATCAGCTGAACCACAGAATATACTGTTATGTGAGCATGGACATAAAGCTGGAAGTGTCCCGTATAGTTCTTGAGTTGAGGTAAGTTGGCAAAAGTCATGAGTTTTAACTCAAGGCTGATAAACCTTTTTTTATAAAAAAAGAAAACAGCATAATTAGAAATGAAAATATATTATCCATGGTGGGAATTGTAATAAATGATTCTTATTTATTTGTCCCATGATTGAGAGTCATTTGTAAAAGCATTTTGACTGTAAACTGTTATTGCCTGATAAAGACTAGCAGTTTGCAGTTAGATCTGCTAATTACCCTTTAATTGTGAGACAAATGAATAAGATGTATTAATAAATGAATTTATGTCAGGGGCCGGCATGCAAACTTACATGGCGCATATATTTTATATTTATATATATATTTTACAAATATGTTTGTTTGGTGGATGGAAGAAAGAAAGGAAGAAAGAAGGGACACAAATTGAACCAGAAGTGAGAGCCATGCAAGTGTATTATTGCTACACCAACTTTACATGATTTGAATCCCTAATCTTGTCCTAATTAATACCATGTATAAATTTTGTTTTGAATTTGACAGAGACACAATAGTAATAAGTTTGAGAGAAAATGGGATTATATGAAGTCATTCTTCCTTCCACTTTCATCCCAGATTAGGAATCCAAAACCTTCCTTGTTTCCTCCATAAGAACACGATTCTAATTGACTTAGTATCATAGATTTACCTAGCCCTTACCTAGGGTACTTCTCTGTTGGAGGTTTCCATAACCCAATCTTACAACAAGGACAGCCTTCTAGCTTTTCACGTTCAAATGTCAAGGGCGGCAGTCCATCATCGGGAACACACTCCTCTTTCTTATAATACCGTAAACCTTTAGAGAATTCCAAATAATCCAGCCTTTCATTTTGATCTCTGTCTAATTTCCTGGCCAGAACATAAAGCTCTAAGTTGTTCGCTGGAGCATCCAAGTCTCTCATTCCTGCGTAAAATTCTTCGTAAGATAATTCCCCGTCGCCGTCAACATCAAATCGACGGAATAAATCAATGGCTCTTGAGTAATTGTCTAACATCCATTTGTTCATACGAGCTACGAAGGCAGCATGGAGGTCTTCGGTGGCTTCAAAAGCTGCTGCAGCCTTTTCAAGTTTGTCCTGTAAAATTAGAATCATTTAGTTATGATCATGTGGACATTTACTAGTATTTGTTGGTCATTTTCTGATGTTTAAATCTTAAATCTATGGTTACTGATTCACAATTACTATAAGATCGCAAACCTTAGCAATATCTTCTTTACTTCTCTTCGGCTTAGCACTTTTCTTCTTCCCTCCAGATCTATGAAATTCGAAAAATCAAAGAATCACAACAAGCTGTTATTTACGCTACTTTACTAATAATTTCTCCAATCAGCTTTAATTGATAAACTCTTTGAACTCACTTTTTCCCTCCTTTCTTCTTTACTGGCATTTTTAGTTCATAAAGCTTGTCTTGGGGACAAAATAACGTCAAATTCAATAACAAATTCCGGCAAAAATATTAGTATGTCACTTTGAATTTCACCACCGAAAGCTTCTCAAGTTTCCCTTAGCAACTGTCACGTGACTCTAAAATTGAAAAAATCTGAATATTTTTTAGTTATCGCATCACGACTTTTTTTAAAAAAGAACGGGTAAATAAAACTATGCGTTTGTTCTCTTCTCATTTTTGTTACGATTTTGAACACGACCAAAAAATAATGGCACTGTTTCTAAAAACCACAGGGAGCCCAAATCCCACTTATGCTTTGACTCATAGTTTTAACTATTTCTTTGTTTCATAACTAAACAACATCACCTCCTCAGGTCCTCTTTATTCCTTAAAATATCCGATCCTCTTTTATGAAACACTATTGATATTTTCTGGACTCCACACAGTAAACCCAGTACATCATCCCATCTCGTATGTATTCTGAATTTACATATTTTAATATTTAATATTTACATTTTACATCTGTTTGATTCATTTTTGTTTATGATCTTTTTTACCATCACTATGACTAGGACTTGATCTTTTGGGATGCTTATGTTTTTTGTGATCTTTTTCACTATCACTATCACTAGGACTTGATCTTTTGGGATGCTTATGTTTTTTGTGATCTTTTTCACTATCACTATCACTAGGACTTGATCTTTTGTGATGTTTATGCCTTTGTTTTTTGTGTCTTTTTTCCTCCTTTGATTTGTGTTTCTTATGTTTTCTCTTCTTTCTCTTTTGGTCAGAGTCTTCCGATTCTGAATCACTTTCAGTAGTAGATTCATCCAAGAGAGATTTGAGCTGTGCTATTCTGCAAGGTGAAAATTTTAATATATGAATAGGTTATTTGCATGATGGTGTTATTTGACTCCCACTACCATAATCCTTGGCAAGTTTTCTTTCTCATTTAAATTTGTCTTCCCTCGTGAAAATAGTAAGACAATTGGTGCTAATTAACTGAACAAAATAAAATCCAAAAGAACCTCAGTGGCAGTTCCAGGAATTTTTAAAAAGGGGCGATAGTTACAAAGGTTTTTCCAGGAATGAGAGGAAAAGGGGGCGGCTTACTAAGGATAAAACTCAGAAATTTGAGCAAAAGGTGGGTGGCTAACTCCCCCCCTCCATCATCACCTGATCCACCTCTGACTCTGCAGTTGTAGAAGTCAAATGATACCATCATTTGATTATTGAAATACAAAAAGCAAAATGCTTATAAATGGTAACTGAAATAAGTCATTTGCACACACACACACACACAAATACCTGCTTTCCTTTTCTGCTTTCTTATTTGATTGAATTATTTCATACATAGGGTCTTCATGAGCCTTGGATCAAAAGAATCGAATTTTTATCAGTTTGTTTGTAAACATCCATGCAATGTCTAACTTTATTGAACAAATAACCAAAGTAGAGGCTTTGTACCATCATTTTAGCTGCCAGAGGCAGGAAAATTGAATCTTTAGATGAGAAAGAATAAAGTGAAAAACACTCTATTGTTGTGCCTTCTGTCATGGCTCCCATCACATATAAGTTAAGCCTCTATTATCAATATCATAGCTTACTATTCTAAATTTCTCTGAGGAAAAATTCCCACTAATGAACAGTGGACATTCTCTGTCTCCCGTCCTGTGCCCGTATCTCTTGCACCTCCAACCTGAAAAAGTAATTTAGTTCATTTTTAGCATTCATGATACTGTAAATACAAAGATGTTTTATTTTGAAAAGTATTTTAAAGTAAAGGGAAAATGCGAAAATGTTTAGGGGTAAAATGGGTACTGAGATATGACATTAATTTCGTTGTGCCAGATTTTGGCGGGAAGGGGTGGGAGAAAGCTGGGAGCATATTAAATAAGTCTAGATCTCCTGGTCAGAATTAAAGTCCTCTTAATTGAAAGACATCTTAAGAATTTATTCTTTTTATTACACTTCATGACTTTGACTTCTTTTCCCAAAGGCATCCATAATCCTTTTGAAGGAGCTTCAGCAAGAAACTTTCTTGCTTCTTCATTTTCTGGAAGATTAGGAATACAATCCTCTGGTTTTTCAAATTCTTCCTGGAAAATATAAAAGCAAGATTATGATAAGAATTTATTTAAGCGAGATGATACTGAAAATTTTCAGATTACTCTCATAAGGCATTGCCTACCTTGATTAATCCTGGTGGTGCCTGTTCATAACTAGAGGCAAAAAATACCATAAGAATGGCATCAGTTAGTCTTACTTTGTTTCAAAAAAAGGAAACCAATTTCTTTGAGCCAACACTCTTGTTTTGAGTTTTGCAGACCTTTTAAAGTGATAAAAAATTCTCATTAATCTAAAAAGGAATAGGTGATGATGACACTTACAATATCTCTTTGTGTTTTATCAGTTCAATATCATCGTCTTCACTAGTTTTTCTCTTCTTATTTTTCTTGTCTCTTCTTGGCTTCTTGTCCGCCATTTTTGTTTTTCTCTTTGATAAACCGCTGTACACAAGTAACACAAGCGCAGACACAGGCAGCCCACGTATAATTTTTCAGTTTTCAAAAATTCTTTTTAAATAAAAGTTAACGAATAATTATTGGATATTCAAAGATGATATGACACGTTTTAATATTTAGTGAAATCTTGAAATGTTTTCATGTTAAAAGTTTTTGTTTCTATGAAACATAGTGTGGGCTACCTGTGTAAAATGCATCCTGGGTAAAATGTCCCAATGCATTGTGGGACATAGTGAACCAAGATGGCGGCTGCCTTAATTGGACTTCGTCGTCTTGTAACAAGGACAAGCCTCCGTTCTGTCGTTGTTTTGCAGCAGAATTTTAAAAATTATGCAACCCAAGATACTGTGACACATACTGGACAGGTGAATCATAAGTTATCTCTTAAAAAGCATTTTGAAATTCCCGAAAAACACTGTAAAAATAAGTTGTTATACTTTGAGATTTTGTCTATGATAAAAGTCATGATTTTAATCGTGTTTTTATTTCATATATCTTGACGTGCCTCTCTCTTTAGGCTTGGGGTAGTAAAGATTACAGAAATAAAAGATTCACGGATAGAAACAAAGAGGTTTGTCTGCAAACTTTTAGCTTCAAATGCACTGAATTTTGTACATTTTGAACAATTGTTTTAAAGTATCAGATAAACACCCTTTTAATTAATAGTACTGCTTTAGAATCGTACCTTACTGCTGTTTTCGATATTCTTCTAATTCAGTAGATGCAAGCTGCACTTTGGAATTTGATTTTTCGCAGCTGTCAAACGAAATAATCATTTGGTACCTTTTATATTATTGACTTGCGGCAGTGAGAAGCCAATTTCACAACAAGCTGTTGAAATGTTGGCATTTGCAGAACATCAAAAACTGTAGTAACTGAATGAAATGTGTACCTTCATAAAGTGTTCACAGCCTACATTGTTTTCCCCCTTATTCCAACCCACTCCACCTCCACAGCCCAACTGATAGAGAAAAATATATATCAAGATGTATAATATAAAGCCTGGTCCACACTAGCATTAGTAGTTGAGTATTGCATTTATCACCTTGGTGTGATAAAGACTAGCACTGTTTACGAGCAGTATATACTACTGAGTCTTCATATGTTGCTTCCGATTCTGAAGTTGGTATGAGCCAGGCTTGAAGGTTGGCATAAGTGGCATGCCCTGTTATGGCCCTGTTTCCATCACTGTATGGTTCAATCCTGTTATTATAATAATGATAATAAATCCTTTATTTAATGAGGGTGGCTCTAAAGAGCAAAAACTATGCTAATAATTACCTGTGCCCTCTAAACTGATGTGTTGTCCTCTTCTCCCTTGCCACAATGGCGTTTCTCTTGGTTCTTCCATTTTCCTTTATCTGGGCATGTGCATTAGTGGAAGAGCCCCTTATGGGATGAATGATTGTACAATATAAGTTCTGTATAAATACATACATTATTTTGCTAATGTTCTGCTTATGCTACCCTTGGATTCAGAGGTTGTTTGTTTTTCGAATTCGTGAGAAGCGAAAAACAAAATTACCTCGAGAAGTCCTGTCAAATTATAAACAAATGCCCGACTGAGAATAATAGACTCTGGAACCCAGGGTATGCTTATGTTGTCTGATTAATTTAATATTTTTCAATAGGTTAATATGAATTTTGGCATCAATCTTGTTGCTGAGGAACCCCCAATTGAAGTCAAAGGAAGATCTGTTTATTGTGATGGAGGTTAGTATGATATTGTACCTGTAAAAGTGTCCTAATGATGGCCTCTGAGTCATGCAACATGTTGTGCAAATATTGTTGTATTTTGAGTTGCAAAATGGATTGTTGCTTGTATTATATCTGGTGTGTGATGAATCCTGGTTCTCATTGTAATGACATATGTATGTGTATACAACTACTTGCAAGAACGTTGTCATACAATTTAGAACAATAGTGATTTAGTGAAAAAGACAAAGGGAAACGTTCAGCTTCAGTGATCTTCTTTTGTTTTTTAATATAATTCCTTTCTCACTAAATTACTAATGTTCTATCTTAGTATGACAACGTTCTTGCAAGAAGGTGTATATCAATATAAGGTTGACTCAATCATTGTTTTGTTCTACCCAAATCTAAAGGTGCAGCACTACTGACAACCAAGTTTACGTTTACTGTCGTTTTACATTAACCGTGAACACTCACCTTTGTCAACCAAACAGATTACAAATCAAAAACAATAGAATTTGAGTTACACATATTGAAAGCCAGGCTTTAAAAAGCACATAAATTTTATGCAAATAGATAAATTATGAAATAAAATAAACTCGAGTATTCACTGCTAGAGTATATGTAGAATGACATGAAGCACTCTACTCTTTGCAACAACACAATTGCATTAGGGATTACCAATAAACGTTTGCTCTGTACTCATAATTTGTTTATTACACATTTAGGGTGGATACGAAAACAATACTCACAGTATCCAGTTGACCATGAAGTGATATTTTATTTCTTCCCTGATATAGTTTTTATTCACAGCTTTATCACACTGATATTGAAGTCCTAGGTAAATGTGTAATAAGTAATGTATGTTGCATCTTAACAGGAGGAGGACCTCTGGGTCACCCCAAGGTTTACATTAACCTGGTAGGTATTGTTCTCACCATATTGTGTAGTATTTGTCATGGTGGCTTTGGTTGGAGTAGTCGCACTGTAATCTGGATGCTATTCAATCTAGATCTCTCTCTGAAACTGCAGAGCATGGAAATAATGGCCAGTCAACAGACGATGCAAGGCCAAACGTTTTCTGGTCAAATATCTCTTAGGCCAGTCCACTTCAGTGGTTACATGTTGATCATTCTGATTTAGCCAGTCATTATTATTTAGACCTGCAGTAAAGGAGGCTTCTATCTCCTTGTGTCTCCCTCTTTCTCATCCCCTTCTCAATAGCCAATCTTTGTTTACGGTTTTTCCTCATTAGTATTTGAAAAAAATTCAAACTACAAGCAAACCGACACCAGAAATCGAAAGAGAATGTCTTATTTAGTGTTCTAATGAAAATTGAAGTAATATGTTCAATATTTTGGGTGAAAACACTATATATTGTAGAAGATTTATGTATGGTTGTGTGGCAAGTTGTACCACACTACCATGCATTTCTTTGTAAATCATACTGCTTGTGCTAATGAGGAAAAAAACGTAAATAAACATCAGCCTATACCCACTGTCACATAATAAGGCTGTTTTGTTGTAGGATCAAGATGGCCCCCATCCATGTAGATATTGTGGATTGAGAGGGCTTCTATCTCCTTCTATCCCCATCTCTCTCTTCTTCTTCTCAAATACCGACCCACCATATTAAGGCTATGTTTTGTTGTAGGATCAAGATGGCCCCCATCCATGTGGATATTGTGGATTGAGAGGGCTCCTATCTCCTTCTATCCCCATCTTTCTCTTCCCCTTCTCAAATACCGATCCACCATATTAAAGCTATGTTTTGTTGTAGGATCAAGATGGCCCCCATCCATGTGGATATTGTGGATTGAGAGGGCTTCTATCTCCTTCTATCCCCCTCTTTCTCTCCCCTTCTCAATACCCACCCACCATATTAAAGCTATGTTTTGTTGTAGGATCAAGATGGCCCCCATCCATGTGGATATTGTGGATTGAGAGGGCTTCTATCTCCTTCTATCGCCATCTTTCTCTTCCCCTTCTCAAATACTGACCCACCATATAAAAGCTATGTTTTGTTGTAGGATCAAGATGGCCCCCATCCATGTGGATATTGTGGATTAAGGTTCATAAAGGCAAAGGATTCTCACTAAAGGATTGTATACAGGTTGTACATATAAAGAGCAATGTCAGAATTTGCAGGTTAATTCAATGAAGTGTTTGTAATTCAAGGTTATTAAAGACATTTTCATTTAATGACAACAGAATAAAATTTACTCTTTTTCTTGCAAGTAAACTGTCTATGCAGCAAAAATAGTTCCAAATTATTCTGCTGCATATTAGGTACTTTAGGTGTGTCTAAAGGTGTGTCTCTACTAAAAATATATTATTATTTTGGAGGTTTTAAGTAATCTGTATAATGGGATTAACAATGGATTCCACATACTGGCTCTTCTTCCACTTGATTCCAATTGGAATTTAGAAGCTGATTTTGTGGAGGGAAGGGAAAGCCAGAGAACCATAAAAACCTTCGAAGCACAGGAGAGAACCAACAAGCAACTCTACTCACATACAACACCAAGCTCGTCAGGACTCAAACAAGTTTGCGTTGGTGAGAGGCGAGCCCTTCCACCACTACGCTACACATGCTTCCCATGGTTACAAATTTACAGACATTTGTTTAGGTTCCCGATAGGTTCTCAGGAGATCGAGTTATTTTGTTTTGCCCTCTAGGTTATACCCCCATACATACAAATGTCTTCAAATTTGCCAATTTTCAACTTACGTTTTCTTGGCCGATATAACACCTGAAATAATGAATCTTTGTAGGGTTACTGGTGTAACTTTAAAAGTAATGGTGCTCTTTCCAGTGCTGGTATTGGTTTTTCTCTCAGTTCAATTTTAATTCGACCCAATTTGTGGCTGCCATTTTGGCAAGGGGTTTATTGAGCTGCCTTGACGTCACATGCAATGGATCTATTCCACGCTGCAATAATTTGTTTTTGATCATTAATTTTGATCCTGTGGGATGGGTGCACGAAAAGACAAAAAATCCCAAAATCTGATAATTTTCATACAAATATATATAGTCTTGTTGTAACACTCCGTTTCTATGATTTTTACAGTTCTGCAATAGACCTTAGTCATTATTCTTCCTTATTTATCTCAACAAGCCACTGGGAAAGAATAATTTGAAACCATTCTCAAGTCAAAAGACAAAGTAAACATGACTGCAATTATCATTATTATAGTAATAATATGGTATTATCTATCAGAAGGAAGCAAGGTGTCCAATCAGAAATCTTGAAATACCAGATACAAAAGGACAAATTAAAAAACTGACATCAATTTTTGTGTCCTTTTATTGACGATAAATTGTGATAAAAGTAGTGTGGATCTGCATACTACTTTAATGTGATCATTGCAATTTATTGTCAATAAGAGGACAGACAGACATTTGGATGTAGTTATCACTGGTAACTATTGTTGAAAGGCCAAAAATGAGTCACATGTTACATACAGGATTTGAAGGTTTCAAACACAAATCTTTTCTAGGCCTGAAAAATAAGTAAAATATAACCGTCTTTATCTATTTTTCATGAATAACCAAGTAAATCTAAAAAAAAAGAAACTTCACAATTACACTCATACACATAACTCAATTTAAAGGATCTTTAAGTATAAATGACACTAAATAACTGAAAAAATGTCCCTATCTTTAATAAAATAGATGTAAATTCTGATAACATAACCTTTTCATCTATACGTAATGCTAAAATAATATTTAAAATGTGAAGTTATTTAACTAACTGAATTCTCTTTTCTCTATTAATACAGGTTTCTTGATACCACTAATATCTGAATTTTTTTTATTGAAATATGTTTTGAACTTTTATCAAAGTTGGTTTATCTAAGTCCAGGGGGAGGGGGCTCTGTTAACATTGGAGCAGTGGCCAGAGCTGTTGACTTTTTTTTTGAAAGCCCTGAGATAAGAGAACAGGGAGTTCAAAATCAGTAACAACAAGTTTCACAAACCTAAGTATAAAATTCTTTTAGCAGATTACTAAGGTGGGAAATTAAAAATATGGCTCTTTAGAATATTGATATTAATTTGATAAGATAAAGCTGTTAATAAATTCTGCAAATTCTAAATTGCAGTATCGAAGTTGTAGTTTTCTCAAGCTGAAGTTTCCCTTCATGTTATCATGAAGTCATAATCATGCCAGGATATTAGTTGCTCTATGCATCTGTGTAGTATAAAATGATTTATTTAATGATTACTTAACAGGAGTAAAACTATCTTTTACTACTACATTTTTTTGGGAAGAATTTATAAATTTCACAACTTGCATTAACACAGTCTGTGACATGATAGACATTGCAATATTTAATTTCACAGTGACGGCAAATTCTAAAAAACATATTTTCTGCTTGAGAAAAATTTCAGTGTGTATCAACAGCTTTATAGGAAGTACGAGAATAAACACTACTTTCCACAGGGAGCCGCGAGGTATTTCATTTATACCTCTCCTTCAAAATCAAATAATACTTCAGCTTTGTCATGTTGCAGGCCATGTCATTCCCTTGTGAATTATGTCTTCGTTTACATTAATGTCAATGTAAGTAAAATGCACGGGCAACAGACCTTCATCATGCAGCAGCCATGTATATTTCCATGATAGTTTTTTAAATTCCTTGTTTCTAGTCATTCAAACTCGTCCAGACTGCTTTAATGCCAGGCTGGGGGGCAAAAAAATTTCCACCTTTCTTTGACTGCTGTGTGAGAAAGGTCCATGACAGATGCTCTGCCATGAGAAAACATCATTTCAAAGCTAAAGAGAAAGGTATAATATGATCAATTAATCTCAAACAGTTTGTGGTCTCTGCCGAACAAAATGGCATTCTGGACCAGTCAATCAAAACTCTTGAATGTGGCACAACCTAGTGTTAACACTGCTATCAAAAATCCCACCATGAGCTGTCTCAATATTTATACAATTCTAATTTTCATGAGTTCTACCAGTAATTTTGATCAATGTAAATGGATGATAAAAACATTACTAGCTTTCTACATGTATATGAAACATTTTTCGTCTCACTCTTCAACCCTGTCAGCCACAATCATTTATAGGTTCAGGCTATTTTGGCAGCCTTAATGTAAAGTTATATTTATTGTAATTTTTTCTATGTTCTTTGATTAAGCAAAAAGTCCAAGGCGAGTTGTTTTTGCAGATAGGAATGTGTGGAGTACAAAAACGACTGGCTTCGGGCAGCCATGGAGGTCTAGTTCCTGAAAATATCAGAAATTAAGCTATGTATGAATACATTAGATTGGAATTAAATCATCTTCCCATTTGTATATCCATCCATTCATGTATTCATTCACCCCAACATAAATCTACAATACACCAAGCCACTCATCCATTCGCCACTATCTACCCACCCACCCATCAATACATCCACTTACAAATCCATTAATCTTTCTAACCATAAATTCATTGAATCAACTATTAATTCATCCATCTATCCACTGACACATTTATGTACATCCATTCAACCATCCATCTCATGGCATTCATTTATCCACCCATATCCATCAATCCCCTACACATCTACTCATCTTTCCGTCCATTAATTCATAGACCCATCTATACATCCATCCAACCATCCATCCACTCAAAAATTCATTATCCATCCATCTACTAACCCACCCACCCACACAACCTCATGTCAACATACTACTGTACCTAAATGCATGAGAGTATTTAATTCATTTTGCAATCTTCTAAATTTCATTTACCAGTATTCTCACCTGTTCACCATCTTCCCCTCCAAAGTCCAACCAAAGTAAATGATGGCCATCATCTGCAGACATCTTGAGCCTTTCAAAGGGGAAATACCAGAAGGTCTGTGTTCTTGTAGCACTATCACTACCTGAGCGAGCATCTGTAAGGGTTAGACCATTTTCATAGTGGACTGTTAAACGTGCTTCTTGTCCTTGCCATGTTACAGCTGAAAACAATGATGAAGTAGTTATAACATTTCAAACTTGTCAGTTGCACTGCCGATGCACTGTCACAGTACGTAGGGCTCAGAGCAACAGTTGCTCAATGGCCATATATGATGACTGGCCCAAGAGGACTGATCGACAAGTGGCCTGGCCTAGCTAAGAGGCATTTGGCTGGAACATGTACAATTTTGGCAGTGCACTTTTCACAGTACACATAATTTTGAGCTGCATTATGAAATGGGTTTAACCAATCATGCTGCATAAAATTACTCAACCAATGGAAATTCTCAGAAACAGTACCAACAAACCTGCCCCAACTTTGATCAGTAATGATAAAGGGTAACTCTCTTACTCGACGAAGGACAGTAGCGTCCAAAATGCCAGTTGTCACAGTGTAAAATTTACCCATTTATCATTACTGTTTCATTGTCAGAAACACTGATGCAGCTCACACTAAATTTGAGCTAGTGAACTTTGATCAGCCCAGAGGTTGTTTCAGGGTTCAATTTGTGAGTTAGCCGTGCCCTGACTTAGATCAGCCCAGGGGTTGTTTCAGGGTTCGATCTGTGAGTTAGCCGTGCCCTGACTTAGATCAGCCCAGAGGTGTTTCAGGGTTCGATGTGTGAGTTAACCGTGCCTTGACTTAGATCAGCCCAGAGGTTGTTTCAGGGTTCGATCTTTGAGTTAGCCATGCCCTGACTTTAATTTCCCAAGAGGTTGTTTCAGGGTTCAATAAACATTGGAGTTGATAACACTTAATTTAGCTACCCTTATTCTTCTTACCACAGTTGATTTCTTTGATAAGTATGGCAGCATCATGTGCACCCTGTACGATGCTGCGCGACCAATGCGCTAATTCTCGTGAAGTTTCTACTCTGAATAGGTGTGCTTCTACTCCTTTTCTTGATCCTGTTCTTGTGCCAAAACAAAGGTCTTGGTGCTGTATATGGTTATTCCCATGCCCAGAGTGTACAAGTCTAACATCATATGAAGAGTTAAAGTATTTTTAACAACTGTGATAACTGAATTATAATTTCATATTGTAGTGACCATTTCATGTCTTTATTGGACAGCGAAACGTCATTCTTTAAAATCTATCATATAAAATGTACTTCAGCAGGGCATGAAATTAACTTTTAAACCCACTAGCCAACTTTTGCTAGTACTGCCATTAGCGATCAGACGCAGTGAATAACAAGTTTTACTTGATGTGGGTTCTAAACTTATTAGTCCTTCAATTTCTGGACTGTGGTCATAGTCGCGAACTTTACAACTAAATACAAAATTTCACACACATTTCAGAGAACTGAATTGTTTAGACAATATGATAGATAAATGCACAGAGAAATCTCTGATAAAAGACATTTTGACAGGTCAGGGTTTACCCTCCGTCCCTAAAAACAACACAGCAATGGAAGGATTGCACACAGACATTGCTTGCCCACTTCCTATTATACCGTATCATTTCAGCAATCTAGTTGTCATCAGCACACCTAACACTAGCATATGAGATGTCAAGAAAAGAAACACTAGCTAGTACACTGTCTCCCAAAAGATTTAGGTTCCAAAATCAAAAATTGTACAGTGTATCCTATGTAATACGGACAACGAAGAGCCAGAAAAAAGAGGTGTCCTCTAAAGGTCGGGTTTATGAAACAAAGAATGTATGGTGCTTTTGTTTGCTCTGTATTATAGAGGTGTATTGCTTGTTGATAATATATTTGAAATGAAAATCTAACCTCGTAGCAAGAAGAGGATGACTAAGAAAGGGTGCACTCCAGTCTTCTTTTGACCAAGGTGCTGCTTCGTAAAGTAACATATCTTTTTCGGTAAGTGCCATAAATACAGGCTTCCAGTCCATACGACTACTATCGCCACCAAGGTGAACTTGCTCACTCAACCAGCCCATTGATTTTATCTCTCGATAACCGACACTACTACTGAGCATTTCGTTGACCTCTTCTGTTGCTGAAAGAAAAAGGTTTGGACGTATTTAGTTGCCATGGATACAGACTTTACCATAAGGGGTCATTGCTTGGCACACATTTTACATCATCTTTGGTGCAACAATACTATTATATGAAATTTTTTACAGCTTTCTTCAATCATATAATAGATTAGTATTAGATGATCAAGTACATGTATGTTTTGGGGAGGGGTAGGGGGATTAAATGCTATACATGAATCTAACTGTGCTCAACTGTAAAATACAACTGAAAAATGTTTGTTCAAATTCACTTGGATACATAAATATAAGCACTTTTCTCCTAAAACTAAGCATAGTTGTAAAAGATATTATCTTTGCCTGTCAAGGTTTGCATCTGACCTTGGATTAATGGAATATTAAATACAAGAGTCACCTTATTAGATTACAAGTTAGGTGTTATCATTATCTAGCTATTTGCTAATGCCATATCATCCTCCAGTTTCAAATTTTCTGGTTCTTAATCCAAGGTTTGCCTTGATTATGTGTAGAATGTTATAATGTTCCAGTAAGGGGCCATCAAATTTCAAAGTGCTTGTAATGTTGAATTTGTGCATCCTTTACATTAGTGATAGTAATTGTGGAATATTCTGAAATAAGGCTGACCCTATAGGTAAATAAGTCTGTAATCAAGAAACACAGTGACTGCACATTATATGAATTTGAAAAAGATCTAGTATACACATGATCACCATACTTGAAACACTACTTCGAGCCCTTAATTAGGATTATTTATCAAGCAATGAACAAAAAACACTGAAATTATTTTTTTCTGGGACCCCAAGGCATTTCCCAATGTCATTCCAGGATTGAGACATGATTAGAGTTTACTCTAACTGTGAATTTGATGGACTGACAAGATTTCAGATAATAAGTTGATGATTTGTGGTTGAAAATTGTCAGGCAGAATACAACTTCCTTCTCAGTTTTACATTATTTTTGGTACAAAGTGACCTTCCTTGATTGCTTTTACTGCAATAATATTCAGGATTATTTTAAAATAACTTCAAAACACATAGCCCCAAAGGGGGATTTAATTCTTTTCATTTTGAAGTTCATGTAATGATAGTATTGAACTTTAAATGAAAACAGTTGGAGCAAAAATGCTAAGATATTACAATCTCCAATTCTTGAAATTCAAGGATTTTCAATTTTTATATTTTATCATGTTATTATTCTATCTACGATTCCACTTTTCTGTGAAATTTAAATGTTAATTTTTTTTCAATTTATATTTCACATTAACTTTGGATTCATATTGCTCAGTTTTGATTAGAAATTTTACAGTAAATCCATATAAAAAAATCCTTTATTTGTAAAACTATTTATAATTTAAATTGTTTGAAGTAAAAGCTGTTACGAATTCATCAAGTAATGAAATCTCTATTTATAGTAATAGGATCTGAAAATGCTTCAACACAGTGGGGTACAACCATTGAACAATGAATCAAAATGAATAGCTTGAAACAATAGTTTTCAATAAATATATACATGAATCTCAAAAATGCAACGAATAGTTTCATTGAATGAAAAACATATAAACACTTAGGATTTATTGTGTATGGAGATATTAAGTAAATAAGGTGGCCATGGGGTTGACACGTTTAGCAGAAACGAGAGGCGAAGCGTGATTGTGTCAAAATGGTTTCAAATTAGCAACTTTTCTCTACTTTAATTAATCATAAAAGCCGACAGCCTCTTATACTGAATTGTCACTTGATATAAAAAAAGCGTTCAAGATTTGGGGCCATTAGTAGTTTACCAGATAAAAACTATCGAAATTTTCGTGATTTTTGAGCGTTATCAATGTTATCTACAAAACCCCGAGGCCAGAAGTAAACTACACCCAAATAATGACCCGGTGCTTTTAAACTTTATCAAATCTTTAAAACATCGTCTACGACTTAATTGCAAACATGAATC
The DNA here is from genome assembly GCA_011057435.1 of Actinia equina. Lineage (NCBI taxonomy): Eukaryota > Metazoa > Cnidaria > Anthozoa > Actiniaria > Actiniidae > Actinia > Actinia equina. Next base: position 23,468 of record WHPX01000051.1, read on the forward strand.
CCTAAGAATTAAATGTTTACTTGAATCACACAGCCTTGACATCTGTGTAATCGTGAGGGAATTATCGTTGTAGGGGATGAGGATTAAGAATTAGTTACGGAATTGGAATGAATTTGAAGGGAAGTGAGTCACAGTACATACATAGTAAAGCAATCACAGGGCTGAGTGTCTTTATATTAATTCAAGTGTTTTCCATCCTACATAGACAAACATCTACAAAACATAACGATCGGATAATTTTTCTACATAAACAGATAGAGGACGCACTTAAAATGTCTGTAAAAATAAACAATTCAAAAAGTATTCAGGTTTAGAGAGACTAGAGAAGGTAAAATGATCGAGTTATTGGAGAGTTTTGCATGTGCATGAAACGATTGTAGTACAATATTTTGATACTAACCTGGAGCCAGTAACCGTGAGATGTTCGTATGAAGAGCGTTAAACCATTCTAGGAAAGAACCAGGGTCCTTGGCTCTCAATAAACAAGCGGATCGTCCATCAGGGGCAAATAATTCCATCGTTCTGCCAGAGTTTTCAATCTTATTCGCGACTGAATTTCGTAACAGTAGCATAATTTCAAAGGGATATTCTTCACTTCACTCCAAGATGTCTTCCCTAAACTGTTCGTGTGGCCGTCTGAGCTCTGTTCAGAAGTAATTTCGGCATTTCGGTGGAAGTATGGAGTGACTTCTTTCACGTATTTGACTGTCAAATCAACTTCTTTGCCAGCTCGCTTCAAAGCACGTACTGCTTCATCGTGCGTCGCATTCCTCAGGTCTTCCCCATTTACCGCCAAAATAGCATCGCCTATGTACAACCCTTCAGTCTGATCTGCTGCTAGGCCTTTGAATATCTTCGATATCAATATAGGCATTCTGTTTTCCTTGCCTCCTTTAATACTTATTCCGAGCCCGCCAACTTCTTGCTTGATGACACGAACTGTGCGGATTTCGTTAGCAATCGATTCTGGAGGTTCTGTTCGGTCATTTGGCTCCACCGTTCGAGGCGATGGCGGGGTTTGTGCCTCCCCGTTCGTGGTAGGTGCGCTTTCTACGTTAAGAGTTAGTAGATCATCGTCTAGTGTAGCTACAACCCGCTGCCAACCATCTTTAGTGTAAATCTCGAGCGATCCCGACGGAGATGTAGCCGCCATGTTCGATTTATGCTTCACATTCCCCTCGTGCCTGTCTACCCAGAGTGCCTTGTTATCTAACCTTCTTAATATCCAGCAAAAGAGCAGGGGAGGGGAGGGGAGGGGGTGAATTTACTCCGACAAAGCACCAACTTCTAAAATAGTACCATACAGTTGGACAGTTGTATACTTTTCCCTGATTATCCATATGTCGTATTAAACACAACAGAGCAGATCTAATTATTAACCATTGGTCATTTTATTACTCAAATTTGAAAACCTTATTAACAAAATTCTGAAACAATCATTACATTATCAATAAAAATGAAAGCTAATGAACAAGAACGATAAAACATCATGAAATAAAGCAAATAATCATTGATTATGTACAGGCAGTATATGAAAGCGGTCCAAAATCTTCAATCTTGGAAATTACATTCATTTTTAGCCTTGTGACAATTCTTGATATCATATATAAATGGTAATTCGAAACAATAACAGCAAAAAACCGAAGGAAAAATAACATTATTAAGTGTTCATACCCTGTAGCTGCATTTTCATAGTGTTAATGTTCATATCTCAGCATAAAAGGATATAACTAGCTAAAACTAGTGTGAGCTGCGTCGGTGTTTCTAATGAAACAGTAATGATGAAAAGGTAAATTATACACCGTGAAAAGATGAAAAAACTTACTAGTTCAAGTCCAGGCCGGGTCATGATAACAACAACAACAAAACTTCTTAAAATCAGTCTGTACTGCTATTTTTTCACTGAAAATATATAGCTCAGTTTTCAGTATCTGATTTGCGGGGAAGTTTTCTTAAACTCTTTCACCATCTTGACCAATTTTTCAAGTCCTTCGTACAGCCCATCCCCTGTTTTTGCACAGGTCTCCTGAACATGCCAAGGGTTTTTCTTGTGAGTGGAAAGACCAAGTTTCTCAACCATCTGACTCGCGTTCATAGCTGCAGGAAGGTCTTGCTTGTTCGCCAAGACGACAACGGGAACTCCAACAAATTCTTCTGAATCTATGACTCCAAAGAGTTCTTCTCTAGCTTCAGCAATCCTTGTGATATCTGAGCTATCAATCACAAAGATTAGTCCATTTGTGCCCTGATAATAGTGTCTCCACAAGGGACGGATCTTCTCTTGTCCGCCAACGTCCCAGATGGTCAGAGTCAGGTTCTTCACTGGTGTCACTGTCTCTACATTGAATCCAATAGTTGGGATGGTACTAACAGTTTCGTTGAGCTTCAGTTTATACAGCACTGTAGTTTTCCCTGCAGCGTCCAACCCAAGCATTAGAATTCTGGCTTGAGTATTTCCAAGTTCCGAAAATAAATTCCAAATTTTTGACAACCACAATCCCATTTTTCGAACTAAAAATTTTCGGATTTCCCTCGTCGGTTATACTAGTTTGTTGTTTCTTCTCGCTATTTCCAGTAGCTCTTTGAATCTTATCGATAAAGTCCTCGCCTTTATAGCGTTAGAATGCCATGCTATATTTTTGGGTATAATTTTTGGTTTCGGAAACTTTTCATACGTGTAAAAGGTGACGTACCGGAAGTAGTCATGTGGAACATACAACATCGTCAAAATATACTTCATCATTTAATAATATTTTCATCGGTGACTGACCAACCTAGATGAAAAGTCTCTAATTTCCCACAATTTAAAATTTAGCATGTATAGGTTTTGAGAATTTTTTGATATGTTTGCAGCAAATCCAAGTTTTCCGAATGTTTGGTGATGATGAAGAAATAGCTTTACACGCTGGCAGTTGGTAACTTAGCAACATTACCACAGGCAGCCCAAAGTTAATGAAAGGTGGAAAATGGAAGGCGCGCCAGTCTCTCCACGCTACCTCACCATGCAACGGAGGGACGTAAAAAAACCACTCAGGACTTCACCACCCTCAGTGACTGGCCTTTATTAATGATTTCTTAATGAGTTGATCGTGGGATAGGAATGGGGATTTTACGGGGTTGGAAATTGGTGCAACATTTGTACCTCGAAGGGGACCCTGGTTCTTAATGTGCAGTACCAGCCTGTGGGCCAAAAAAAAGGTCTCAAATAAAAGAGATTTTACCTTAAAGTGAAGTATAAAGATTAAAGCGTATCCTAGTATGTTCATGGTATTATTTAACAGTAGAGGAACTAGAAAAGATTATTTTTTCGAGGGATCCCTGGCAAAAGGGATTCCAAAAGCCGTACTAGGGTTTCCATACCCAAGTCTTTACATGTTCTTTCTTATCTTTTTGTCTTCTTTTTTCCCCCTCTTCTCTCTTATTTTCGTTCTGTCCTTCTCTCTTACTTATTTTCTTTATTTTCTTCTCTTCTTGCTTAGATAGTGGGCGGGCGGAAGGAACTGACGAAATTTCCTGCCTGATGCGCACTAATCGCGTTGACGATGACCTCTGTTACGAGTCCTGAATCTGAGCTGTAAGCACTTCGACTGCTATGCCGTTTAAAAGATTACTGATGAGTAAAATAAGCTATTTCTTTCCAGGTTTAATTTAGAACAACATACCAACCCGCGGGATTCCCGTATTACATCCTGTTGTGAGCTCCAGGCTCCCTCGTGCTCACCTCAAACCGCGTCGTTCCTCATTTTTCGCGGTCACACGGAATATTTTTTGCTTAATTTTCTTTCTTTATTTTTGGATTTCCATCGAGCAAAATTAATCGAGCTCCACGGCTTGAGTGCTATGTAGCGATGGTGGTGAAAAAGTGCCCAGATTGTGACCAAACGGTATGTAAATTGTTGAGTTTTTCTTTCGATTTATAAACGAATGTTTGTATAATTTGTATTTCGCGTGATTGAGTATATTTTTTGATAGCAACCAAATTAGCCCTTACATTTTATTCATTTATGCCCAAATAATCACAAATAAAACACCCCTTGCTTTCGTAATCTTTTAAATGCAATATAGATGAACAAAACTGTGAAATGTTTGGGTAACAAATGTCGATACGATTTGTTATAAATTAAGTTTAGATTATTCAAATGCACACTAGATTTAGTTTATATTAGCTCTTATAATATCAACGGAAATTTCTAAAAAAAATGATTAAAACAGGATCCTCTGAATATTCATGGCGTATAGAAATTTTATTATCTTGATTTTTATATTTTTTATGGGGTTCTCCTTAATTAAACTGGTAGGAGTTGAAATTATTTTAATTCTTACTGTTATTTGTTAATGTAGAATATTTAATTTTAACTATTTCTTGAGGTATATTTTCATGTAACAGTTGGAATTAATATTTGTAAATATGCCATGAAATTTATTACCATTTTTGTCAGTTACCACAAAATATTATTTATATATTCCAATTATAAATTTTATTTGCTTTTGTTATAATTTTTTTTTCTCCCTAGGGAATCAATTAATAATTTTCAATTTTTTCTTTTTTTTATAATTAATGGCATGGGTAATAAAATAGAATTTAATTGATTTGAATTTGCTTATGTGTCATTTTCTCTCTATGCTTCAAAGTGTTAAATAAACTCTCAAATGTTATTGATACAGTGCTCTAGTCTGTATCAGAACATGGCTAACTCGTAGATAGAACCTTGAGACAACCTCTTGTCCATGTCAGTTCATGGCTAACTCACGTATTGAACCCTAAATCAACCTCTGAAGTTGTTTTAGGCTCAACGTTATTGGTCTAAATATACCACCAATCAGAAAGCTGCAAGGCTTAAAATAAAGGCCGGACGTGAATTGGGTAATGTTGGAACTGTTCTGGTCAAATCTTTGTCTTGCTGGTTTTTTTGACCAGTAATGTTGAGGCAGAAATAAGATATGACTGAGCTAAACCTAATTTGGCCAGTTCAACCAGCAGTTGTTTTTTAAGTCCTAGCTGAGCTAGTAATTTATTAACTATTATTTTATGATAATAATAATATTATATATCATAAAATAACAGTTAATATAAGCAATTAATGCAAAGCTGTCACCATGTGGCTTTTCAATGAGTTTTTCAGAGAATAATTTATTGTTATTTACTATTCAACTTAGAATGCATGTCCCGATTGGTTGAGAAGTATGCTGTATCAGTGAACAGTGCACAACTGCTGATGCTAATATTTCATATGCATGGCCAACTTTGCAAAGGAATGAAATAAAACAGCATTGAAACTACAACATATTTTCAGGGCTGTCAACCCCCAAGATATTCAAATCTGGAGAATCGATAGGGAAGGGACATGACATCACAACAACAAAAAAAGTGTGCAAAAAGACATCATTCACTGTGTAACATTTGATATGATTGGTTTATTTTAACCAATCAGATAATCGCTTATATTACAATGGCATGCTAACAAGAACAGTTTATGAGGAATATTTTGATTTTGTTGGCGATTTTAAATAACACAAACAATACAAAATAATTGGAAATTTATGGTTGTGAAAGTCGAGTCTCACAAGAAACAGTCAGCTTCAGGATTATCCGGGAGATTTGAGACTCTAATCTAGAGACCGGGATGATACAGTCCAAAATCTTGAGACTTCTGGTTCATCTGGGATGATTGAAACAAAATATATTTATTTATTTTATTTTATTACTTATTCATGAATTTAAATTATTGTACAAAGTGTCCCCAATTAGTAGACCTTTCAGTTGGCTATTTATCTTAACTTGACAGTCACTTAAATAAAGTTATTATCATAATTTTTGCATGCTTATAAACGTCACTTTTAGCATAATGTATGTATTATTGCGATGTACATACTTGCATTTGATCATGTTACACATGCTAATTATGCTAACTAATTTGGCGTAAGAAATAATATTACAATTATTTACTATTATTATTATTATTACTGAACAGATCACAGAAAAAGCTGAATGTTTAATTTTTTAGGTACAATAATTTTCACAATAGTTAGATTTATTAATTCATATCATGGTAATCATTTTTTTCTAGTTACCAGTGGCCTGCAAGTCTTGTCATTGTGGTCACGTATTTATCAGTAGAAAACAGATCATGTCTGCTCAAGATAAGTCTGATAATGGTTAGTACATATATTCATATAAATTAGTCATTTGGTCTGGAAAAAATGAAGCCATCTGAGTACTGTCTTTGAGTAATTATGTACTTTATGACCAGTTAATGGTGATGGTCTCTAATTGCCTTACTGTGGACCAATGCACAATCAACTGAACAATGCTACACCAGCACACAGCGTGCTATAGAAATACAATGTTATGCGGCCCGTTAGAAATGCAACTTTTTCAATTTCCAATGAACTGGGAAATGTCTGCCGGCTAGAGTTTTGAAAGTTTAACATAATAGGAGAAGAGCATAAACAAGCTAGAGAATCATGGCATGGTTTTCATTAAGTTTTGAAATGATAGGATCAGATCATGGTCATTTTAGCTGGATAATTTTGCTTAGTTACTGGATTATTCTCAAGTAGGCTGTTGTCATTGTTGCTGTTATTGTAGTTGTTGCTGCTGTTGTAATATTCCGTATTGCATGGTGACCACAAGGACATCTGTGGACAGCTGTTACCGGTTGTTTCTGCTATTGTAATGTTTTTTTCCCTTAATGATCAGGTGATGGAAGTCAGCGAGATCAGCGGCTGCGACCAGAAGTCCCAAAAAGAGAAATAAAAGATTTTGATTACGATTTTGGAAGTAAAACAAATCCACTGTCGCTAGAAGCAGGACCAAGTCAGGAAAAACCCAACCCCACAAAAGTCTTGATAATAGAAAACCACTCGTACAGTACTGTAGGGAAAACTGTTGATGGAGCTGCAAGAGGTTATGTTACCATACCACAACCCATGTCAAATGAGGTAATGAAATATATTTTTTAAGATGATTAGTACTGGTGGATATATATATATCAGCAGTATTATGTCAAAACCATTACGCTGTAATTCATTAATAACATAGGGTACATGTCTATGGGGGCTTGAAGAACCCAACAAAAATGACCGCTCGCCAACATGATTGGCTTCATAGCTCAGTTGGCAGAGCATCGCACCAGCATCGCGGAGGTCATGGGTTCGATTCCCGTTGAAGCTTGAAATCACTTTTTCAAGTCTTTCTTTACAGCGTTCGCTTAGATCGCTCATTCACTGTGATGATCAACACATCTATCATTATTCCACCACAGTTCAGCCCATTCAATTTTCATAGGGTACATGTATCACAGCATATTTGTATTTGCTCCAGGTTAATTCTACTGTGATATTCTGAGTGTACAGCTGTAGTTAAATTTTCCGACTGCAAAATACAAGATTTTTGAAGTGCAAATGTACAATAATACAATTCATCATATTCTAGAGTTCAGTTTGAGTGCCAACTTTCCACAACCATTATATGAAAGCCATTTTTAAACGTTTTTGTCTCCTTGTCATTTGTTGTGCAGTAGCTGAATGTTTTATACTTGTCCATTTGGTGTGACTGAACTTACTGGAAAACTTGAAAGAATATCTGGAAAATTACAAACAATATCTTTGGACTCTTGTTCTTTCTTATCTTCTCCGTCTTAAAAAATTGCACCGAATCTTAATCTGGGAATTGAAAATGACACAAAAAATTCCCTTAAATAGCTTTTATATATGACTGATTTCAAGCGTAAACGAGGTCGTCCTAAAGGCTCCAAGAACAAGCCTAAACCTGTGGTGCAGCCTGGAGAAGAAGGGCCTGAGAATGAACAGTCTCTTCTAAATGGCTCTCAGGTTAGTGCTTAAATTTATCATTATAACTGATGTTGTTGTAAGTATAATAAAATGTTAGAGACCTTATGCATTAGGACAGCAAGACCAGGACAGCAATGCTGGGATGAAGACACAAGCACATTTTCAAAATGGTTTTCTTGCATACTGAAAAAAAGAATGAAAAAGCACCAAGTACCAAAAAGAGCTCTAGCGAAATGGTAATGCCAAGCTAAGGATGACGGCGGGTTCATGAGAAATGGTTTTGAAAATGTGCTCCCTTTATCATTTTGGCATAGTCGTCCTCAATGCTAATGGATGCATAATGTCTCTATTAATAACTAATTGTAAGCCATTATCATTTTCACCATTTTACAATATGAGCAGCCTGTTGTAGGACGAAAATGTTGCAAACTACTTGTAAAATTCTGTGAATTATTCATAAATCCTATGGGACATTTTGAATTCATATGGTAATTAGATGCAACCACTAGTGCTGTATCAGAATAGTATAGTTGTTGTATGTAATTTTCATTGTTTGTGTATGGTTTACATGTCATTCAACATGTGACCTGATTTCTGAAATTGATTGGCTTAGACCGTCATTAATTATTCATGACTTTAACAAATATATATATGACCATCCTTATTATTATCACCATCATCATAATGCTCATCATCACTATTTTATTGTATCACCATCACTATTTTCATCACCATCATGATTAACCATCACTATCATCATAACGATCACTTTCATCACCATAACATTAACCATCATTAACATCACCACTATAATTATATATCATTATCACTATTATATATCCTCATCATCAGATGTCAACATTGTCATCATCATCATAATCAATGTACTAGCATGATCTTATAATTTAACGAAAATTTAACGGTATTACCTATGATAGCATATTTTAAAAAATCATATTTTATTAATTCAAATGTTTTATTCCCTGATTTAATTACAATCAGAATGCTGATGGAGACACATCCAAGAGAAAGAGAGGACGTCCTAAAGGATCCAAAAACAAACCGAAGGATCCGTTACTGTTAAAATCAGCCAAAGGAAGCCAAGGTACAGATGGGTGGAGCTCTGATCAACCCGATGACTCCTACCCTGAACCACCACTAGATGCAATGCCGCACATATCGAAAGAAAAGGCAATATCATACTCTATTGTGTTATCAGATATCAACCAAAAGATGATGAAGCAGTCATCAATGAACTTTGTTTAAAATAAGTAGTTCCTAATAATATCCACACCTACTCCAATTGAGAGAAGGGCTTTCTTTCATCTCATTACCAGCCAGCAATAATAAGCCCTGTTTACCAATTTAAAAAATAATTGAACAGTTGACCTATATGGGATAAATGAGAAGCTGTATAATTAACATCAAAAATGAATGGGTTTAAGTATTTTGTTTCTATCCCAGATTGGGAATTAGTACAAGGCAATCTTTACCTTTTTATCCATTGAAAAATTTCAAACCATATTCACGGGGCTGGCATGGATATTTTTTTGGAACTCCACAATATAAACAAAGGCTTTGTACACTATCAGTAGTATTCTGATATTCAGAGACAAATATTCAGATTTTTTGTAATTATATATTATAGTCAATCCCAAGTCTCAGATGTTTTTCCAGCTTTTTTCTGCATTTCATTATTATAATAATATTACATTTCCTCGTTCAGGGTCTGGTTGTACTGTGGGTATATTGACCGCTTGGACAATCAGTATCAGAACTATAATTATAGTGTGGGGTAGTTGGTTATAATAGCAAATTTTTAGGCATTCATGGATAGGAAGAGGGGGGTGTGGTGTGGGTGACCAGATCTCCAGTGATAAACCCCTGGTTCTACCCCAGGAAATAGTTGGCTTTAGAAAGCTTCTAGATTTGATTCTTTCCCATTGGTGGTCGTATTAGAGAAGTTTGGCTGTAAATGACAATGGACATGGATGCAACATCTAAACAGTCCTCTCTAATACTAACACCTTTCTAATGTGCATACTTGACTCTGTCCCATTGGTGGCTGCTTCATAAATGTTTGGTTGTAAATGACAATAGACATGGATGCCTTTTCGGCCGATGTAACTAATAAACTAAAGATAGGTCTTGTCAAAATGATTAAATTTGGTTTTCATGGTCACCATCTTGATTGAATTTGACAAAATATTCATCATTAGCCTCTTTCGTAAAATCAACCAACATGGCATCCATGTCTTCTGTGATTTCATTCCCATGTGTAAATTGACTGAAGACAAGCAACAGGTCTTATTGATAAGTTTGATTCTGGTCTTTCTTGGGTACAAACAACACCATATAAGGCATGAAGAACAAAAGATGTTTGATGTTTGTTTGTACCCAAGCTAGGCCACAATGCATCATGTTCTATATCAGAAAAGGTCTCTATGACAGCCATTGCTGAATTTCATATCATGGAAGGACAGAGTTTAAACTAGACGAGTGAAAATGATGTCATATATATATATCCATTATCCAGTAACTTTTGTTCATTCGGTCAAATCAGGCTGCCTTTGCCAAGCTAAATTGGGACATATTTCCAAGATAGCTTCCATTTTGTCCCCTAAAACAGCCCCATAATGCATTGCAATGCCAACTCAGCCCAATTTTTTCCTTGACCTTGCTAATTGTTTTGATATGTTTGATATTGTTTTGATGCTAATACTTTAGAGATGAACGAAATTATATTATATGAACAAAATTAGAACAGTTATATTTTTAAGACACTGTACATAACTACAATTTACCATTTCTAACATGATTTTATATATACATTCTTACCTTCTAACTATACATATATTTCTTTATGCATATATAAATGCGCAATTAAATTCCAACCTATTTTAAGAAACTTGTTGATTTGATAGCGTCACGCAATGTCCTTAGGGTCGTAACGCAAGTGCATGAAGCGTTGCGTGACGACCCAAAGGTACACTACCGATGTAACGGTAGTGTGCCCGAGCATTTTCATTGGATGAACTGTAACCTGCATGGAGCGCTGTAATTGGTTACATGGACAGATTCCATGGATTCTGTACGTGGTGTGTGAACACGGTGCGCAAAGCAATAGTGGGCAAAAACCCGCCCTAAGCATTTGTGGAGCTTGTAAGGACGAAGCAAACAGAGCGATAAATTGAAATTGTTTTCATTCTTCCTTTCAATATTTCTGCTTCTCGTATATTATATTCATAACATTTTAGTCAAAAGAAAGGAAAACAGAAAGATACGCAAAAGTTTGTGTTACAGAATCCTGCCGAAAACGATGATCGAATTTTGGCGGAAATTGTACGCCATAACTCCAGGGACGTCTCGGTGCGATTGGCGTCACATGTCAGTTAATTTCATCTCTTTTCAGACTGAGGCTTTTATTCCGGTTTTTCTCCATCCGCAAATCCAACGCTAATACCAATTCGGTCTATGAGATTACCCCGACATGGATCAGCCTGGAGTTTCAAGAGCTGCAGATGTGATCTATGGGGTCCACTATTCTTCGATTGCACGTTACGTCATCGCGGCCATGTTGGTGCCATTTGACAAAAGATTTCTCATTAGCATCCATTGCTAACGGTAACACAATGGTCGACATGCTTTTGTCTAAAACTCTCTTGTGAATGCTTTCAACCCAACATTAGGAACATTAGTTTCCATAAGGGCATGTCATCGTTGAATCCAATAGGGCTCCTCATTTTCTTAGCCTCCTTTGCAGCCGCTGTGAAACGCTTCCGGTTCCCGTCATTCCCCCACTAGCGTCTGCTCAAACTTGACCAACATTGGGGAGGGAGCGTTGTGTGACGACCGACACTAAAAACGGCTGCGAGGGAGATTAGCAATTTCAAAGCTTTAGATTGGCTAATAGAAAACAATGAGGAAAGGAATGTTGTTCAAGTTTGAGCAGACGCTAGTGTGGGAATGAAGGGAACCGGAAGCGCCTCACAGCGGCTACAAAGGAGGCTACATTTTCTATCAAATAAATCTTTCTTTATTTTATTTAAGCGTCTGGGGCCTGTTGTACAAAGGTTGGATAGTGCTATCCGACGGATAAATCCTATCCAGTGGATAAATTTCTTGCATTACAGCATCTATTAATCCACTGGTTTTTTCTAGCGCTTTCTTCCACGATTTAATAACTGCAGGTAAACAAATGTTTACCTGAGGCATTCCCCACAGGAAGCCCAAACAAGCTTTGAGAGCTGAATGTTATTTAAGGCGACTGCCTACTTTTGAACGTTCGAATTGAGCCCACGATGAGCGCGCGCTCAAAAACCGCTGAAAAATCTACAAGATTTTATTGAAGAACCATACGCGTTTTGAGCTTCAACAGGGCAAAACCCTGAAATTTTGCACGGGACTCTATATTTTTTAATAGCTCATTCGAAAAAACTCCTAAAAATCTAGGTTATATCAACGTTTTAGAAAAAGTTTAAATCCGTAACACACGAAAAAATAGATTTTTGTAGAGATTTTTGCTCGACTTTATGAGGTTTTTAAAGAGCACCGAACCTACGAAATATTATTAATCAATGTGTCTCTTTGTCTTTTTGTCGAAAATATCCATGTATTATTGTAGAATGATTGACTAGCCTTCATTCGTGCAATCATATAGTCTGCAAATAACTATTATCTTATGAATCTTTTTTTTTTCTAATCACTTCCGGTGGCGCAATTTTTAACCCAAAAGCTCGTGCGTAGGCTTCCATTAAATGCTAATTATCTCGAAAACGAGCTCGGGACACCCTATTTTTCTTTCCAGATTTGGAATCAGCATTAAATTTCAATTCGGAAAATCGAAGTTCTAAAAAAAGTTTAAATCAATTTCCAAAAGTAGGCAGTCACATTAACCAGTCTTCTGTCTTCTTGTGCGTACAACGGGGAAGGGAATTTAAAATCAAAATCGCTAAAATGTCTTGAAATCACTGCAAATCACTACTCAAGAACTAGGATGAAGTATAAAGCACTTCATGTGATTAAATATTAGTTTTTTTAATTTTTATTTATTCATTTATTTTTGATAAATTACATTCAGCTCTCAAAGGTTGTTAGAACTTCCTGTGCCTTCCCTTGATCAAAATGGAATGACGGATTTCAAGATATTTTCCCTATGTCTTTCATTTCAATAATAGAACCCTAACTAAACTTTAATAATATTAATAGCATAATAATAATAATAATAATGATAATAATAATAATAAGGATACCGATACTACTAATCTGGACCTATAGTTGTTTTTTAAAGCCTTGGTTATTGCTTAGGGTCCCCTAATTACTTATTCGGCCGCCATTTTGGACGATATCTGATAAAGAATCCAAGGTCACATCTAGTCAAGGGCAAATCCAGGATTTTCCCTAGGTGGGGAGGGGGGTTAAACTAGCGAACCGAACCCCCCGAACCCCCTCCCAAAAAAGATTTCCCCAAAACAAAAACAGCTTTTAGCTTCTAAACCATAAAATCAAGATGATCTAATTAGGGGTTCATAGATGTCATTTAGACGGTTCGATAAAATGATAATCTAGCGATGAGATTAGGCTTATAAGCTAGGAAGGAAGTACTTATAGGATTTTCATGGTGACGTGACAAGTAAAATTTTTCATTTTTAACATTTGTCACGAGTCCCTGGAAGATTTAAGATGTGGTCCAGATCGAAACCCCTAAATGACAACTACGAATCCCCTATCCCTTGATTTTATCGATCCATTTAGGGTTTCGGACGAGGCCCCTTCCTAGTCTCTTGAAGAAGTCATCCACCACGGTGGTGACGATGTCACGCAACCCCCTAACAACCTATAGAATGCGAGCATTTTCACGACTCATGGCCGCCATGTTGGTTCACTGTAATAGAATCTCACGACAAATCTTCAATTCATCCAACACGGCGGCTATGACATGACGCCATCTTTATGCACTCGAGCTCCAATAAAAATCGTCTGAAACATGTTTGTAAATTATTCACAATGCAACTGCGCTTAATTCTTTTGAGATATTCGAGCCAATTGCAAAACCAGGGCCCAGTTGTAAGAACATGGATAGCGCTATCCGGCGGATAAATCCGGCCTTATCCAGTGTAGCATTTTGCGTCATATATTACGTGACACATTGCGTAAATTCGTTTGGCTTTGTGGTCTCGGTAGCGTATAATACATCACAATATGCGATGCATGTTTCATCAGTCGTTTTGGGGCCTCTTAAAAAAATCTTATACTTTTAAGTTCGACTCCGCCATGATGAAACAAATGTCGTCATCGTTGGAGCCCTTCGCGTAGGAATTGTAGCGTCCCTACGAAGAAAACAGACCAGATCATTAGGATATATTTGAATCAATAGAAATACTCATTAGTATTCGTCAAAGCAGCTCCTATATATAAGAGCGTCATGTATATTACCATTCCCAGAATCCTTAGCATACTTTTCTTTTGGTGTACGGTTTTTTTAAATGGCAGAAATTGACTTATTATTAGTAGGTACTGCTGCTGCCTGCATGACGATACGATGGTGATGATGATGATGATGATAATTATAGCGCTGAAGATGATGATGATGATGATAGTGATGTTGATGTTGCTACTGATTATCAATATGATAGTGTAGTGATAATGATAGTGATGGTAAGGCGATGATGATGATACGATGATGCTGATGATGATGTTGATAATTATAGCGCTGAAGATGACGATGATGATTATGATGGTGATCGGGTGCTAATGATGATCAATATGATCAGTGATGATGATTATGGTGGTGTTGATGATGATAATATAGTGATGATGTTGATGACAAGAGGTGATGAAAATGATGGCGATAACAATCATACCTTTGGAATATACTTTGGAAGCTTGAAAGTTTCGTAGATTCGCATTTTTTGCCCTATGATAAAAAAGCAAAAGAATTTTTTCACTTACTCTTTAGTTCACTAGCTCTGGCCCTTACAAGACACAAGCATCTAAAATCTGAAATCTGAGACCCGAGTAGCACGCTGCAAATTGAAATATATTCACAGCCGAACAACTTAGTATTCTTTTAGATTATGAAGCGTGCATGAACTTTCATTTAGAAATGGGATTTTTCACTTTTAAGTAGAAAATATAAAAGTACAAAATGTCATATCTCTAACCGACAACGTTTTAAAAAAATAGTTATTATTTAGTTCTGGCGCTTCAACTTTTGACTTACCTTTTTTCATAGGGCATTTAAAAGTATCTACTTTAGTCTTACATAAATCATACTTCTGGTCAAATAAAGTTCGTCCATGATATTGTGCGGTGATATGTACTGTGCCTTTGGAAAGAGAAACCGCTAGAAAGAGAAACAAACAAATCCAGACTTCAAATTGGAACGAATTAGATCCCAAACGCAAAGCCTAAAAACTTGCTGCGTCTACTGTCGTAGCTGAGCCGGGTGTTGTATGTTGCTGATGTACTCTCACCGCAGCATGCGCACGTTGTGGTCATCTGCTAAATGCGTAGGGACCTTCATGCAACAATACTAAGCCTAGTTGCTTCCTCTTATGGAGACGACATATATAGAGCGAATCGTAAAGCTGCTGTTACACTAGGAACTATTTTCCTCGTAAGGCCCGATTCATACGTCGCGCTTTCATGTGCCGAACCTAATATCCTATTTGGGTCGACACAATTATGTGATCGAAACCTTTCCTTTCTGAACTTGGGAAAAGCCTTTTTGGGGATCATAGCTTTATACGATTTCGAGAAATATGATTTTCAGGATAGTTAGTTGATTCATACGTCGAGCCTTTCATGTGCCAAATAGATACTATTAGGTTCGGCACATGAGAGGCGCGACGTATGGATTGGGCCTAACTTGTCACGCACTTTCGTTGTGAGACAATTGGGTAAGACTACGGTACGCGAGGGATCTCTGGTCTGTCGAGCTCGTTTTAATTTGAACCATGTCTTGCAAGTTGAGTGTCACATCTAACTACACGAACTAAAGAGTCAGCTCACACTAGTTTTTAGCTAGTTATATCTTTTTGTTTCTGAACAAGTTTAATTTATTTTACTCTGAAAAGAACTATGCTTATGAAACAGCGGCACCGACCTTAGCATTGATTAAAGCTAATGTCTTCAGACGGAGAAAATTAAATATGATGCTAGATCAGTCAGGAATTGAGGAATACTCACGCATGGTAAAGTTGGTTGCTATGGTTGCTATCACTGTACCAAGTTTCTTGTCGAAGTGGATCAGCACTTTTCCTATTTTCACTCGAGGAGCGCGCGACTCAGGCTCTAGAAATATCAACAATGAACAGAACGAATAAATATTAAATAACAAACCAAACTGATGAATGAATGGAATGGACGAATAAAAAGTATGACGACCGAACAAATGAAAGGAAGGAAGGAAGGAAGGAAGGACGGAAAGAACTAAGGAACGAATGAAGGGAGTCATGGATAAGAAAACAAACAAACAAGGAATTAAGAAAGGCAGCCGAAAGAACAATCATGACAACTCGTTTGTATTTGATGCAAACTCGGCTATGCATCTCGCTTGTGTCTCGCTCGACGATTATAGAAACTAATCACTTGGCATCATATGTCGTCTCGTGTTCATTATCTTTACCCTCGTACCGCGTGATTCAGCAATACCGGTAGACACTGAACAAAGACACAAAAGCAAGGCGAGAATTTTCTAAAAATATTTTAGCAGGTAAACATGAAATCGGATATAAGGAGTATCTATGCCTCCTACTGGGCTGTATTAAAAGTATGCAAAGCCACAGGAAGCCCAAGCTAGGTTTTGCTTTAAGCTCAGAAAACATAAACAAATCAATCTTTTAATTTCCTTGCCTACGAATACATAATTAACTCTTTAAGAATTATTTAGATGCCAAGCAAAACTTCAGAGAGGCGACATTTTCTATTATGTAATTATTATTCACTAGAACGAATATTGGGCTTCCTGTGGAGTCGGAATGACTTTATAAACAAACTTCTCAAGTAATATATACAATATGAATGGCAGATCTCAGTATGAGGATTTAAAACAGCGAGCTGCACACTCACATTGTATATTAATTTTTAACTGCTAGATTTAGAGTTAAAAAAATGACATTAAAATAAATATAATTTGGCCAAATTATTTCAAAGCCAACCTTAGCTGCCTTTGTTTTGTTCTTATAAATACTTAGACTGTGATTGACCTCATACCCAGGGCCTCACATAAAGCAGTCTCGGAAACGTTTCTTCCAATCCCCGCTACTTGTCTTTGAACCTGCTATATTTTCAGTTTAAAAGAACCTGAGCTTGCGTGATTCTATTACGGAACGATAAATATACCCCTTGCAGTACGTCGGAATGCAGCTCAATTTGGAGTACAAATTCTATTGTATTATTATTATTGTTTGAGTTTTAAACCTATTATTTTACTTTCTAAATAATTCTCTGTCCTGTACTGAGAACAATTCGATAAAAAGCGTCGTCTAAAATATATTGACATTTGTTTTCTCTTATGTTTTGAATATTTCGTGTTGTGACATATTTTAAGAAAACACTTATGATTTTTACAGTTAATTTAGTTTAGTTGTTGATAATCATTTTTTAATTTAATTAAAATAATTATTTATTCTCACATTTCCAACAATTTTTCTCCCTGGTCATGGCTAATAAAAAATAAATAGATCGCCGAAGCTAGATTGAAGATGGTAGAAAAGCTATGGTAAGCGCTTACCATCTAAAAAAAAATCTCACTTGACCTTTCAGTGGGGGAAATAGCAAGACGTCAGCAAATGTACAGAAAAACAAAATAAAAACCCTACCGCATTGATCGTATACATCTCCTATAGAACGATAACCAAGTTTTTCCATATGGCCTGTCCATTTGTCCCATCCAACAGTGAAGTTACCTCTTGTGCCTGACTCTCCAAACAGGTCCAGCTCTGCGAGGTTCGCGAAGAAATACGGTCGAAGCATAACCCCTGCGAAGGCTATAAACAACAGCAAAAGAATCTGAATTGCGATTCGCTTCTTGTAGCCAATGCTGAAGAAACGGTAACGAATGTAAGAGAACATGCTAGATATTCCTTCTAACATCTTATCTTCTCATTCTAGTTGTAAAAGACAAAGACAATATGGACTTCCAAGGTCAGGCAATAATTTCTAGTGAGGAAAAAAAATTGGTGAAATTTGAGACAAAGACTTTAGACCGGAAATGATGTTACGTTAATCAATCCCAGAGGGATTTGGAATGATGCCATACAGATTTGAACAGATTTCCAAGATTTCAGAACATCGAGAGTTTTATCGGTATTTTATCTTTGTCTTTAATGGTTGCTTTCATTTAAGAATTATCAAAAATATATGTGTATATTCAAGGTTACTTAAAGGCTTCACATTCACTATCTTTGAGAAGGCTAATGTGACACCGCACGTGATGGACCCGTGGTTTGATCCCACGGTTGCCAAGGCAATTAGCGTGAAGAGGTCACGCAAGCAAGCTTTTTGGAATTTCTCAACTCTTTGTATCTCACTAGCACTAGTCTCCCTTGCAGCCGTTTTTAGTGTCGGTCGTCACGCAACGCGTGACGACCGACACTAAAAACGGCTGCGAGGGAGACTAGTATCTCACTGGCGCGCGAATCAAATTAAAGACTCGCGGAAGACCAGTGCTCTTGACTTGGGGCAAATCTGACCTGGATCTGTCTAAGCGGTATGAAGGAGAACTAAAATTATGTTGCTCTAGGTTTTGGTATAAAAAACAAACAAATATCAATCAATTATAATTAATTATTTTGAAATTTGAAGGACTTTTATGACTTGGTAACAGTCGCGCGACAGCGAAGTCTCTGACAAGGTTGCTCGCCTTACATATGCCTATGCAATTTGCGCGCAATACGTTCATCGTGTAAACACGACCGGCATCTTGTACTGGCATATAATTCTGGGGTCTGCGCTGACGGTATGTAGCGTCTATTGATTGATGCATGGTATGTAATCCCACGAAAAATACTCTGTCGTCCGCAACCGGATGCAAGCACCATGTACACAGCAGATAATTTAACTAGAACATAATGCAATCTGAAGACTTTGGGTTTGCAGGTTGATTTTGCTTCCACTGCTGATTATTTTCGTATGCGCGCATGGAGTGCAAATGCGCATGCGCATCTCTCTACGTTTAGTTTTTTACCTTTCTTCGTTTTTATCCTTTTAATGAATGAAAGAAAGATGCCTCCTGTTAATGTCTCCTCTTAAAGGAAAACTAGGCCACTCGGCAACGTACGTGGAAATAAATGTCTTGGAAGTTTTTCCCGCGTCCCACACGGAAAGGAGTGACCTTGGTACCTAGTGATCAGCGACCCAAAAACTCATTGGGTCTGCCGGTCATAGCAAGGGGTTAATCATCTCCGGTCTAGGGGCCGACTAGCCTCTCCCTTATGCTTCAGCCGAGCTTCCTGAACAGTCTCTAATTCCTCCCGGGATAGTGGTGTTGGGGCCCCAAATCTCCAGCGTAGCCGTAAGTCCATACGACGGTTCAGCATTCAATGTCTGGAAGTATGGTCACGGTTAATCAATCAATAAACATTAAATAGATTGGATATCAAAGATAATATTAAAACAGAGATGATAAAAGGGTCGGAGTAAAAAACGAAGGACTAGTGTCCGAAACGTCAGTAAGTATTTTCATCTTTCCAGGGCGTAAAATTTACCCTTTTTATCATTACTGTTTCATTAACAAACACAGACGAAGCTCACACTAGTTTTTACCTTGCGAGCAGAGTCTCCTTTTAACTCCTCTACTCCTTCTCTCGCCCGTTTTTAGCTAGTTATCTCATTTCATAATATTTAAATGTCACCCTATTCGCGATTACAAGGAGCAATTTCGTCTGCAACTTGTCTTGCTTTGCGATGGACATAAGTTGTATGGAGCATTGCACCGTGTAATCTCATGTACGGCGCAATTTAAACTAGCCTGTGCTAAGTTAGATGTTCCTGATAAAATATTGAATAAAATAGACCTATCCTGAATTCGCTTGACTGGTCACGAAACAATGGTTTCAAGTCGAGGTTGAACTTGATGAATAAAAGAATCGAGTTCAGCCTCGATTGAAACCATTGTTTCGTGACCAGTCAAACGAATTCAGGATAGGTCTATTAAAAAAATGAATTTTAAAAATGTTGCGAGACAAGTGGCTGCGATCGTTGCAAAAAGTAGGATTGAAAGATTGCGTATTCGTGGCTTCAGAGAAACCCTCTTGCAACTCGTTTTGCGACACAACGTTGTAGGGGAAAGTGCTCCGGGTAATCGCGATAAACGGTTGGCTCAGTTGGTTGAGCATCGGACTTTCGTGCGGGAGGTCGTGGTTCAAGTCCCGCCCGGACCAACACGCAGGGTCATTAAATAAATGATGAAAAGGGTGCCGCCTTTGTAATAACAACTACAAATGGTTAGATTTCACGTGGTTCGGATGCCCACTTAAAATGGCGGTCCCATTTCTTCACACTACCTCACCCTGCAACGGAGGGACGGAAATGAATCATTGATAGGACGTGACTATGGCAGCCATGTTGTTGGACAAAACAAGATAATTTTTCTAACATTTAAGGTTTTGCCTCCATCACTTGCACACCCCCATAATACAGCCCGTGGTTGGATGGCAGAAAAATAAAACCCCTTTGCTCTCGGGAATGGAGTTCTTTCTCACAAAACCAATCGTATTAACGTCTTTCGTCACGTGATAGTGCAAAACCTCTTGTGTCATGAATAAGGAATAGACGTTTTTATTCATTTCGCTCTTGAAGTCAACCAGCGTTTAAAATGGTAAGCTAACATTACTAGCGGAGAAAGAATTAAGTGCACTATAGCATAAATACCTGTAAAGACACCGCATTGCTTTTGACAAATTTTTACTGAGCCGTTATTTTAGGATAATTTTAGATTTGAATATCAGAGATAAAGTCGAAACACAGGATTTAAAAATGTGTTAGTATTACTTTAGCCTGCAGAGCAGGCGTTCTTGTGATGGGTTCCTGTTTCGATTACGTGTCCGCGATTAAAATGGGACCTAACCGAAAAAAGCGAACATCGCCGTCTCGCGCTTTCGTTTTTTTTTGTTGCTCGGTTTCAATTCTCGCTCGTTCCAAATTTCCAAAGCTCCCCCAAAACCCCAATTTTCCCAAAAACCACAAGGACGCCTGCTTTTTACAGGCTAGTATTACTTAAGGCGCGCGCGAAAAAAAATTTTTTGTGCATTTTTATCGATTTTATTTCTCTTTCGTATTACGAAGGACATTATCTTGACCTTGAATTTAAAAAAATAATTATTTAATTTTGCCGATCTTATTTTTACCATTCATTCAATCTAAATTGGGCTTCCTGTGGAAGGAACCAACACAAACAACTTCTGCAAAGGGACTCATTATATTGTTCATAAGGCATAATAATTGAAAGAATAGTCTTACAAATATACATTTTATCTCTTGTTAATTTTAAGTCAATCAAATGTTAAATTTTTCCTGTGTAATACTATGCTAGCAGAGGACTTTTTTTCCCCCTCCGTTTGATCCCGTTCTAGTTTTGGAAAGGAAAAAAACCCTTCTGCCTGCAGGGTACAAGTCTAATTACATTTGAGGACGAGTTATTTTAACCAATGCTTACCCTCCCTGGTTATTATGATAAAGCAAATATGTAAAAAGGTATTTATCATATAGCAAATAAATACAATGTATTTACTTTGAAGTATTAATGAACCCGAACTATTAAGGATTATTAAGGATCATTAATCCCAGTAATATTAATTACAGATCATTAGGAACCATTAATTACGTACTTCTCAGTCTACTCTAGCAGAGGGACTGTTGTAGTATTTAGATTTTAGTTTAGCATGTGCACGTTCTAAGAAGACTTTATTGTAAGCTCTTGTGTGTCTTTGTGAATAAATAAACTACTTACTCCCTTACTTACTAAATGCTATTCCAAAAATAATGAGGGGAAAAAAATAGAATCAATCACCTAATTAGAATCCCAATTAAGAATAAAATATTTACATTTAAGTCTAATTTTGCTAGTCTATTGGAATAATTCTAGTCTATTGGAATAATTCATTATTAATAGACGATTGCCAAGTTCCAAATTACCACACTTACTCAGTGTTAGCCTCATATCGGTGTCTAAATAATCACCAACGGTAAAGTAAAAGTGCACAATGCAATAATACAAGCACTTTTAATTCACAGGACCTTCACTGGAACACAGGAATATTCTATGAAAAATCGAGGCTTACCCTGAGCAACAGAGAACTTGGAACTGAGTATTGATATTGAACAAATTAATGTTTTCCATCTCATAATGTCATTTTCTTGAGAATAAATCTATCGTTCTAGTTGTACCCGTGGTCATATTGTTTCTTCTTGCGTGCAGTCATATGATATTCAAGAGAATGACACATGGTCTGAAATAGGGAAAACATTATAGCTAGAGGTACTAACATCTATTGTAGGAATCAATTTATGGTAGAATGTTTTTGTTTACAGAGATGGGATGCCAAACATTTCCAAAATACGTCTCTAATTTTGAACATTCTCATAATAGCTGTAATTGATAAACACATCTATCATAGTTGTAATTATTGAGATTTTTTATATGATGATTGTGGCAAAAAAAAAATTCACACTCTAGAAATGCTTTCCAGTCTCCATATCATTCTATGTCAATCAGCGTTTTTCAAAACAGGTTAACCAAAAAGTTGAACAGAGTGTAAATTCAATTGGTTAGACCCATTTTCCTTAAAAGATTGTTAAACTAGTTCAATTTAATTTGTCATGCTGTAAAAATTCTCCTGGTGCCGCTCCAAACTTGATAATTCCACCTTTTACAGCAGCCCAACACATGCATTCTGTGGTAAATGCCATCCCATAATCCCCATTGCTATCGATGCAAATAGCCCCACCCTGACCACTGGTTAGATCATACATCTTACTTAAAGCCTTACTGCAAGCCTCTGAAGGTTGACAACCATTTTCAACATTTTTTGTGATTTCATGGGCAAGTACAACCTTGAGAATGGATTCACCATGCCCTGTGGTTGATACACCTGCGAAAGGATTGGCATAACCCCCAGAACCAACCATAGGAGAATCACCTACTCTTCCTGCCATCTTGCCGGGGATTCCTCCTAGAAATTTAACAGTTGTTGTCAGTAGGTGTCATTCTCATTTGTATGGAAGATCGTTTCCCCAGTTACCGCAATTTGCATAGCTACGCTGCCACACCAAAAAAAAATCGTGACATGCACTTTGCAATAGACTGCCATCAATCAAACACTTTGACGTCATTTACATGAGTTTGGATTGGCCCGGATAGGGCCGGTGAGTGTGACTCACAATACTTGTAAACAATCTACAAGTTTTGGAGCCTTTTGAATCCCACACGGGTGTAAATGATGTCAACGTGTTTGAATGATGGCAGTCTATTGCAAAGTGCAGGTCATGATTTTTGTCTGCGGTGGCCGCGTAGCAATGAAAATGGCAGTAATGAGTAAAAAACATATTGCAACATTGTTCATTCTTTAATGGGAATTATTTGTGTCTTGAAATACACTTTTTCTGTGAAGAAAAATATTCACTTTCAAAGGAATCTTAAAACCCAGTTTACAATAGTTCATGGATCACTAGATGCTGTACTAGTGGAATGACATAGTGGCTATGCTTCTATAGAGAAGCAGTAGCCACACTGAAAGACTGAAAAAGCAATTGTAGAGAAATTAAGAAAGAATGTGCAGAAGCAATGATATTTCCAAATATAATCTTTCAGTACCTGTAGAAGTGGCACAGGCAATATTTCCTTGACAGTCCATAGCAACGGCTCCAACAGTGTCATGCTTTAACTGTTGTGCCAGATACTCTTTTATGCAATTTGGGTTCTTTGTATTCTTTAGGCTCTCTGTATTCATCGTTGCTTTGAGCATTAAATTAAAATCTTTTGGACCTTCAACGTCCTTGAGGTACTTGCTTTTCAACACAGAAAAATGACTGATCAATGTGACTGGATCATCTATCATCGGGAGGTTGTTCTTTGTTGCAAACTTGTGAGCTCCATCTGCAACCAGCAAGCAGTGTGGTGTTTTGTCCATTACATGACGTGAAAGGGTTACTGGATTGGAAACATGCGTGACACAAGCGACTGCACCTGAGAAGCAAAAATTAATAATCAATTGTTCTGTATGATAAGAACAAAACTGTAATTCTGCTAAACAATAAATAAATAAATAAATAAATAGATAAATAAATAAACAAATAAATAAATAAAATAAAACAAACAAAATCCTGATGATGGGGGTGAAAACTTGAATTTAAATATTTTGTTTTATTAAACTTTATTTACAATAATATTTCAAAAGGATGTTTATTCCCAATATTAGTTTTTAATTCAAATCCAGTAAAGCCAGGAACCACAAAGCTATGACCGACAGGCTATGGCATTTTTCGTTTTTTATTTGTACATTTTTTTGGGGAATTAGCACATGTGGAGTAGCAGTGAGAGTGCTCCCTTTTCATTCATTCAACCCAGGTTCAAGTCCCACTGGGCTGAGTGTTGTATGTGAGTAGAGTTTCTAATTTATTGGTTCTCTCCTGTGCTTCAAGGGTTTTGCTTCGCTGATATAGAATAATTTTAACTCCATTATGGGATTGAGTATATGGTTATACATATCCATATTTTATTTTACTTAAATAATGTACATTTATCTGTATTTTAATAGTTTGTTGATCTGAATATTATAGTTATTATAAGGTGGCTGGTTTTTTAATGAATAAATAAATACATTTATAAATATAAATGAAAGAATGCATGAATGAATGAAAAGTAAATTTAACAAATCTACATCAGTTTTTTATATGTCTGTCCTCTTATTGATGATAAATTGCATCATCACATTGTCAAAGTAGTGTGGATCCATGAGGAGTAGCAGAGTGAATCTGCATTATTCTTTGACAATGTGATAATGAGATAATTTTTCGTCAATAGGAGTACAGACATAAAAAACTGATGTCCATATACTTTTTACAATAACGAAAACAATAAAAAATTATCGTTTTTAGTGATCAAAACAATCAAAAGAAAAGAGCGTGCTCTCGATGAAGTCAGCTTTATCTGTCTGTCCTCGCATTGATGATAAAAAATAACCAATCAGTGCTCCAGAAATTTGTAAGTTAATGTAAAAAATAAATGAATATGGTATATCTTTGTGTATGAGTTGATGTTTGCGGTAAATAAGCAAGCAAGATAAATTTAAGAAATATGAAGCCATTTTATATCCCTTTTACAAAATAACATGCACAAAATTGATTAAAAAAATACTTGACGAAGATATAATTCAATTGATGAAAAATTAAAGTATCTAGTTATTTTATTATATTAGATGCAAATCAGTGTTCTTCCGAGGGTTTTACTGTTTACCAATTATGCTTCCCTAGACTAAGGTTTTTTTTAAAGAATAATAAACGCTAAATCTATGGAATACTCCTTTTTACAGTTCCATTTGAGTGACCACAAAATAATAGTAATTGCAAGTCGAGGCTGCAGTTTCCGCCATTAGCAAAACTATACTTTTTATCATGCGGGGAAACTCCAGCCTCAGCTTGGAACAGAACTGTAAAATGGAGTATTGGAAATTATTATTAATGCCAAATTCAAATTGGTTTTCATTCTAAGGGTCGTATGGTTCACTGATTATAGCTCCCTAGATTAAGCTGGGTTTCACTTGACTTTATTTTCTTCTCATTTGGACCGTTTATCTGCTAAATCAAGTTTTCAATAGCATTAATTTTCTGGCTGACAGCAAGATGGTCTGTCTTTGAAAACTGTTTTGAGCATATAATGAGATTCAAATACTTTTCTCAGCTAATTGAAAACTAGCAATATGCCTCCCTGGATTCATTTTATAAGAATAATAAAGCTAAATCTATGGAATGGGAAAACGTGAGAAAATTATATTGAATCTCTCACTATCTTGACAGTATCTGAAGTACCAAGTAGTCAATATTATAACGTTACCACACAAGTTGCCCACTTTTTATAATAAAAATATGGTTTTAATATAGGTATTAATAAGTCATAAATACAATTTCATAGTTTAATTATAATAAGTATCAAAATTTTAACTCAAATATTTTATTCCAACATGGTGCTGAGGCATTACTTTTTTTTCTTAGAGAAAGAGAATAGTGACTGACTTTTGAAGTAGAAAAGCTGTGTAAATATTACTTACAACAGCCCACTGAGGTGGACTCATGTATACCTGTGTTCAAAGTTTTTCCGTCCATTATCATCGCATCCATTTCAACAGTTCCATCTTCTGTTAAGACGGAGCCGTACCCTGCGTTAAACATTGGGTTATCTTCAAGACTTCGCACTGCAGCTTCTACACCATCAATTGCATTACCTCCCTAGTAATACAGTAAATTAACGGCAATGCTCCAACATGGTAACAACGAAACACATCAAATAAAATTTTTCCATTCTCCTTCATTTCATGTATTTTTCCTAATCATGGCATAATCATGTTTCAATTTCATATTATTCTTAGCTTTGATTGTCTTAAAAGACCAAGTAATGGTCTTGAGATGCCAGCAATGTTTAATTAAGAAATACTAAGAATAAAAAAAATATTTTTTCTTTCCAATTAAGTGCAATATCATAAATTGTATCACCAAATTTTTCATAGACCAGAAAAAATTTATTATATTTATTTTAAAAACATAAATTATGTTATGCAGATTCCTGTTTCTAATCGATCACATGACTTTCACATGATTGTTTGTATAGTCAAAACATTCAAACGCCCTCAATCCACAAATAACTTGAGTATCAGGTTTAGTTCTCTGAGTATAAATGTCCTTTAGATAGACCCGCAAACCTCCAACTGCAACTGCAGTTCGACGTCAGGAGTTTTCCTTCAAACTTTCGACATTTATCAAGGCGCCATAACAAAGTTTTCGTTGGAAGAGTGGCCACAGTGGTATTAAATTTCATTAAATCCGGGCGTTTTTCCTATTGCGGTAAACACGATGCCAAAGGTCTAGGGCCTGATATTCCGGCGGAAAAACATGACGCCATAAAAATTACAAAAAAAGAACCATACAAAAACAAGGAATAAGACGCGTTGTTTTTATGATATGTTTGTAGATACTGAATTTTTCGACGATCGGGCGAAAGAAAACAATATTTTTTATAGGAAAGTTTTTCGACTTTTTAAAAGCTAAATGTTATGTTATTTGTCTGAAAATAACTTCTGTAATCTCATTAAAAAGATGCATGACAGAATCCACCCTATAAAAATATAAGACAAGAAAATAAGTTACCTTTAACATCGCTTCATAACCGGCCTTCGCAGCTTGTTGAACACCTTCCAAAGAGATTTCCTTCAGTTCTAAGGGGATCGACCAAGCTCCTCCATGAACTATCACACATGGCTCAAAAACCTTACAATCCGACTCTACGAGCTGTTTTCCTTTACCCATTTTCGATGTGACGGTACAAAATTTCAAGAAAGTTGTGCTTAGAATCCGTTTTGATGTCTAAAATGAAAGAAAATTGTTAGAAAAAAGTCAACAATTGTAAACGATCGTCGGCCATTTTGATCGCGGTTAATAGAAGTTCGCCAAGAATCTCTCGTTGGATTCTTTTACCTAAGATATTTGACAAGAAGCATTCCCATTCTCAAGACAAACATTTTTATCCAAAGAGAATAGTCATCAGAGAATTTTCTTACCTTTTCGACCTGACAAAAATGCAAGCTTATTATTTATATTGCGATTGTCGTCATAAACAGGCAAGCCCAGCATGCATTGCAAATTTGAGAACCGAAAGGAAACTGGCTCGACGTGAAACGCGCTTTGTTTTCAAACCAGTAATACCACAAAATATACAACAAATAAGACTTGTTAATTTATATTCTTCCTATTCGCTTGGTTTGGAAAATTTGACACAAAGTCCAGAAGTTATTTTCTATTAAGTTAATTTATATTCTTCCTATTCGCTTGGTTTGGAAAATTTGACACAAAGTCCAGAAGTTATTTCTTATTTTCATTCAAAATAGTGATGACATCACACTGATAAACTTTAGTCAAACTGAGTACGGGAGCGACACGTAATTTAACAAGAAGCATTCCCATTCTCAAGACAAACATTTTTATAGAAAAAGAGAATAGTCATCAGAGAATTTTCTTACCTATTCGACCTGACAAAATGCAAGCTTATTATTTATATTGCGATTGTCATCATAAACAGGCCATCCCAGCATGCATTGCAAATTTGAGAACCGAAACGGAAACCGGTTCTACGTGAAACATATCCAGGGTAAAATGCGCTTTGTTTTCAAACCAGTAATACCACAAAATATATAACAAATAAGACTAGTTAATTTATATTCTTCCTATTCGCTTGGTTTGGAAAATTTGACACAAAGTCCAGAAGTAATTTTCTTATTTTCATTCAAATTAGTGATGACATCACATCACATGCTGAAACTTTAGAGTCAAACAGCCGTAACTGTCCAACTGAGTACGAGAGCTACACGTAATTTCTGTTTTGGAAACGATTTTTCTATATTTATAGGCTTTCTAAACTACTAGTGGGTGTCATATCGGGAATTTGCTCGACCTTTCTAAGATTTGAGGTGATACCGGTTTTAATTCAGGAAAGTTAACTATATTGTTACCATGGTTACTGGAAATCCAAAGATAAATCGGAAAGAGAAGAATCAAAGACAAATTAGAAAAATGTAAATTAAGGAAGGATACGGCGAAAATGAAAGAAAGAAAGCCTACAGAAAGAAGTAAAGGGAAAAAATGAAATGAAAGAAAAAGGAAGAGAGAGATAGAGAGAAAGGTAGGGAGACCGACACTAAAAACGGTTGTGAGGGAGACTAGGAGGAAGGAAGAGAGGAAGGAAAGAAGGAAGGAAGGAACTCGGAAGGAAGGAACTAGGAAGGAAAGAAAAACGAAAGAACACTCTCCTATTTTAGGTTATGCGGCGTTGCAACAGGGCAAAAAACACTAAAGGATAAACCCCCAACGAAATCTGGCAAATTCAATTTACCAGCAGGGTAAGAATCATAAGAATTCGATCCCGTGCCCCGTTAACGTGTTCTTTTAAACCGGTATTTAACTCAACCTTAACTCTGCCATGACCGGTCCCAAACCCGGATGAAAAAGGAATAGGAAACTAAAAACAATGCTACAGAAACATGACCAACAGGAAAACTTGGCGTTCAGATGCTATTGATGGCCTATGCCCCACGAGGGGTATACAGGCTTAGGAGGAGGAAGAGAACGCTTTAAATACATAAGCAGAAGTTCATAGCAGTGTTCATAGCTAGAAGTATCCATCTTCCATCATAAAACGACCTATATATGCCAAGCGGGAACGCGAGCCAGAAAAATGGTGGACCCCTACTGGTTTGGGATATCTCATATGTGCTGTATGACAAAGCGATGTCAATGCCATAGCCACCATTTGGCCAGTGGTCCAGCTTTTATAAAAGGTGGACCTGGTTTTTTAATTAATTGTGTAATAAATACTTTTTACAAAGTGGTGCGGTTTTACCCAAACCAACCTAACTGGTGGTTGAAGCCCTGAATAACATATCAAACTGTGGAGAAACAAAACTAAAATCGATGTCCAGTGGATCATGCATTTTATGATGATTATCACTAATTCATCAGGGGCAGTCGATATGATTACGGAATGCGTTTTGTGGCGGCGCATTGTGTCGTTGGGTGTAATTTTTCAGAAAGCATACAAAATCTACTTCACGACGTTTGCCCGGGCGTTTGATTTGTTGTCAGGATGGCTGCCGAACTCCAATTCAATTCAAATCTAGCTATATTAAAAAAAAATAAAACTTTCAGCTTGAGTTAGAATCAATTACCTGGAAAAATCCACGAATAACACCATTCTTATTTAGAGAGAAAACCCAAAGATTATGGGAAATGGGATGGCAGTTCGCTGCCATACGTTCGATTACGTCCCGGTTCGATTCGATTCTATAGCTTACTGTTTACTCATCTACCACAGGAAACCCAACCCACAAAAATCTGATAAAAATGTAAATTTTACACAGTGTGAAAAGATGAAAAAAACGTGCTGACGTTTCGGACGCTAGTCCTTTGTCGGAGTAAAAGAGTTAAAGAAAGAACCTTCGTTTTCATCTAAAATAGAAACAAAAGGGTTATCAATTTTTTGAAATAAAGATATCCAATAGACTTCTTATAAATTTTATAAACTTTATTTTATTTCTTGATTTAAATGTAGTTTAGGATTGGGTTGGCTGTGGTTATTTGCAGAAACAAAATGGCGGAATCAGTAGAGGAGTATTTGAAGGCGGCAGTTGAGGTAGCAAAGAAAGCTAGCGAGGTATTGATATTTTAATTTTGTTTGTAAAGATTTTGAATATAATGTTAATTAATAATGTCTAGTTACATATACTGGCGTTCAAATCATTTACACAAAAATAAGACTGCTTTCCGAAATTGCAAGAGACGCCATATAGCTGCCATGTTGGAAGAATGTAACAAAAGCTTTTGCAGCATTTATTTCTGTAAAGATTTGAAAACTGAAATAAGTTGTACTTTAGCAGGGCTGTCAACACTAGAAAAATTCAAATTTGGAAAATAAATACGGAAGAGTCGTGACGAGGAGTGTGTCCAAATTTTTCATCAATGATGAATGGTCTCTAAGAAGAGGCTGATCAATCATGCCTATTGAAGTCCAGGACTTGAACTTATCCATTTTGTCCACTAGCAAACATTTGAATTTTGTTCTTTTTTTTAAAATGAAAGATATTGGTCGTGACTTGAGAAAGGATATTTATGTAGTTCTTCAAGCTCTTCATTTTCTTGCAGTAAAATATTGTCCCAATGATGCAAGTAAATAGCACATCGCACTGATTCTAAAAATAGCTTAAAGTTTCAGACAACCATTCTGTTTAACTGCTACAAGGATTATACGAACACATTTTATTATTTTTACTTAAAGTTACAATAATAACCCATGTAAACTAAGATCAACTGCGATTGGCTGTGAAAATTATCTGCTGAAAGTAAACTTTTAAGTTAAGTTTGTTTGTCCGATTTTTGCCTTTGTCTTCGTTTTTATGACGTCACGGTTGCGCTGTACTATTTAAACTGATGTTGAAAGCAGCCTGGTCTAATCATTGATAAACAATTATTTGATATTTGTTGTTGTTTAACAAATAAACTAAAGTACATTGTGATAGTTAAATGGGGTTTCTATTTAAGGTCATCAATGATGCATTGCACAAGGAAAAACTTATCACTACAAAAGACGGCGTGAGTGATTTGGTGACTGAAACAGATCAGCAAGTAGAAAAACTGATCATAGGAACTCTTAAGGAAAGATTCCCGACACATAGGTAAATACATTATACATACAATGCATTGTTATACTTATTTTTCTAGCCTTAGGGTTCATTCACTGATACATTACCCATTTGCTTACACTGACACGTTACCAAACACTCGCTGACATGTTACCAACCATTTACTGACACCTTACCAACCACTCACTGTCACCTTACCAACCACTTACTGACATGTTACCAACCACTTTAAACACTTACCAACCACTTACTGACATGTTACCAACCATTGACTGACACCTTGCCAACCACTTACAGACATCACACAAACCACTCACTGACACCTTACCAACCACTGACTGACACCTTACAAACCACTTACAGACATCTCACCAACCACTTACTGACACCTTACCAACCACTTACTGACACCTTACCAACCACTCACTGACACCTTACCAACCACTTACTGACACCTTACCAACCACTTTCCGACACCTTACCAACCACTTACTGACTCCTTACCAACCACTTACAACACTTACCAACCACTCACTGACACCTTACCAATCACTCACTGACACCTTACCAACCACTTACTGAAACCTTACCAACCACTTACTGACACCTTACCAACCACTTACAGACACCTTACCAACCACTTACAGACACCTCATCAACCCCATAGACACCTTACCAACCACTCACTGACACCTTACCAACCACTTACAACACTTACCAACCACTTACTGACATATTACCAACGATTGACTGACACCTTGCCAACCACTTACATACATCACACCAACCACTCACTGACACCTTACCAACCACTGACTGACACCTTACAAACCACTTACAGACATCTCACTAACCACTCACTGACACTTTACCAACCACTTACTGACACCTTACCAACCACTTTCCGACACCTTACCAACCACTTACTGACTCCTTACCAACCACTTACAACACTTACCAACCACTCACTGACACCTTACCAATCACTCACTGACACCTTATCAACCACTCATTGACACCTTACCAACCACTCAAAGACACCTTACCAACCATTCACTGACACCTTACCAACCACTTACTGAAACCTTACCAACCACTTACTGACACCTTACCAACCACTTACAGACACCTTACCAACCGCTTACTGACACCTCATCAACCCCATAGATACCTTACCAACCACCCACTGACACCTTACCAACCACTTATAGCACTTACCAACCACTTACTGACATGTTACCAACCATTGACTGGCACCTTGCCAACCACTTACAGACAACACACCAACCACTCACTGACACCTTACCAACCACTTACGACACTTACCAACCACCTACTGACATGTTACCAACCATTGACTGACACCTTGCCAACCACTTACAGACCTCACACCAACCACTCAATGACACCTTACCAACCACTGACTGACACCTTACAAACCACTTACAGACATCTCACCAACCACTCACTGACACTTTACCAACCACTTACTGACACCTTACCAACCACTCACTGACACCTTACCAACCACTTACAGACACCTTAACAACCACTCACTGACACCTTTCCAACCATTAACTGACACCTACATGCTACTCACTTATCATCTCATTTAGTTTTATAGGCGAGGAGTCAGTTGCTGCTGGAGAAAAATGTGTTTTTACAGACAATCCAACTTGGATTATTGATCCCATAGATGGTACAACTAATTTCATACACAGGTATACAGTCTTACATACATGCATTTCATAGTCTACAAATAATAATTATCATACTTGTTTAGTGGCTGCGATTATTAACAATTCATTCAAAACATCACTAAAAATTTGTTTACTTGGTTCAGCTTTTTTATGATCATTTCTAAATATTCTATTTTTCATTTTCACATATTGGAACTCTCCAACCTGATGAAATCAATAATCATTGACTCTCATGAACAATTGAAAAAATACTTATAAACATTTTGTGTTTATATTTTTTGCATATAACTACATATATATATGCTATTCTTACTATGTTTTGTGGAAGGTTTGAGCTGTAGTTCCATTCATCTCTCTCCTTTGAGCTGCACTGGATGGACTTGAGAGAGGCATAGCTTCATCTTTCTTTTTTCCTATTTTATATACTTTATTGTTATATCAATATCATTATCATCATACTAGAATATATTTATAGATATAATATATATCATTTTATTTTTAATTATCTTACTGTAAAGCGCATCGAGGCTCTCAGGAAGTGCTACATAAATACTTATTATTATTATTATTATTATTATTATTATTATTATTAAATATTACATGACCTTAAATACTGGATCCATTTTTAATACTTCATCATTGCTAAAAATATCAAGGGCGCCTAAAAGAACTACTAAGAACGTAAATTAACCCTGGAAGTGACCACCCTCAGTGCCCACTCCTCATTCGCTGATCAACTCAGTCTTTTTCTCATATATTCATCTCAATTTCATAAATATCAGTACCTATAAAGCCGTCTTTTAATTTTAGGTATCCATATTTTGCCATTAGCATTGGACTTGCAATAAAAAAAGAGGTAATCATTATTTTATTAATTATTATCAAGTAATTATTTCATTTGATATCATTCATATAATAATAATAATTGTTTTCTTTAGCCAGTGCTTACAGTGGAGACATTTGACCATGTTCAAACACATCTTTTTTTCAGGCAATTTTTTCCTGACCTTTCTACTGTTTTAAACCTCCAAAATGAGTTCAAATCATAATACACTGAGTGATCAAATAAATCTTATTTTCAATCCCGGAAGGGATGGGGGGGGGGGGGGGGGGGGAAAGGGGCACTCTTGCCCGTTTAGGGTAGGGATGTGCAGCTGAGCCCTCTGAAGCCTGACCCTGTTCCAGAGTAAAATTGCTGAAATTCATACTCTGTTCCAGAACAAGGTCACTGAAAACCATAACCTTTTCCGGTAATGCAAAAATAGATACCCTGTTCCAGAGAGGAGAGAGCATAATTTCATATACCCTGTCCCAGAGCAAGTGCTATTTTATATACCCTGTTCCAGAGTAGAATCGCTGAATACTATACCCTGTTTGGTTGCACATACCCATATACCAAATATAGGAGAGTACCCCCCACCCCAGGTTTTAAATCCAAGGGATGATTTACAGTTTTTTTTTAAAGTTATACAAATTCAAATTGTTCGCGGTTCAAGTGTCCTCATTACGAGTGCCCATTGTTAAAATCTAAATTTTCAGTTAAGTCTGCATATTGTCTTTTTAGTTAGCAGTGGGTGTCGTTTATAATGTTGCCATGAATGAACTGTATACAGCTGTTAAAGGAAAAGGAGCTTTCCTGAATGGAAAGAAAATTCAAACAACTAAAGAAAAAGGTAGGGCTATATTTTATTTCAGATCTGAAAATTTGGAATTGCCTTGGCAGTCAAGGGTGATGTAGTGGGCCTTTACATGGTACCAGACTAATTTACATACCATTAACATGGGACCCTCTCTTTAACTGTATAAAAAATTGTGTTTCGTTTACACGGAACTGATCCAAATTTGCATGACTATGTTTATGGAGTTTGGATAGCTCAGTCCCATGTGAGCAGAACCCCTAAATGTACAATTTTTTGACCCAATAAATATTTGTCTGGCAGCCTTCTATGAGAAAGTTCTTAGGGTTGTCACACAATGCTCCAGTACATTGGCTGACAATCCTTGGACATCGGTGTAAAAAAGGGACGGTGGAGTACATTAATCTTTTTCCTTGTATAGCACATACTAGAATCTTTTTTTTGTCACATGGAACTCTAACTAAGGCAACATAAGATTCCATTCTTCCATTCCATTCCTTAAGCCCACTTCCTTACCAGCCACTGACTCTGCTCTCCATGTGAAATATTGCCATCATGCAAATAGCCTTTTATTTTTGTTTAAAAGAAATTGGCAAGGCCTTAGTTATTACTGAGTTGGGATCAAACCGTGAAAAGACCAGGCTTGACATTTTAATGAGAAACTTCCGTACATTAGCAGAAGAGCCAAACGCAGTACATAGGTGAGTAAAACTTATTTTTTTATTTCTAGAGATTAAGAAATCCTTGATCCTTGCTGGGGTGCCCTATGCAAGAGATGGTAAGACACTGTCAAGTGTGTTTGGGACAATGCAAAGATTAGCTGAATTAGGTTGTGACAGGTAGGAAAATAACATGAATTTGGAAATTTTTCAGTAGGGATTTTTAGGGTGTTGGTATGTGGTCAGTAGGGTGTTGGTATGTTGGTCAGTATGGTGTTGGTAGGGGGTCAGTAGGGTGTTGGTGGGTGGTCAGTAGGGTGTTTGTAGGTTGGTCAGTAGGGTGTTGGTAGGTGGTCAGTAGGGTATTGATGGATGGTCAGTAGGGTGTTGGTAGGTGGTCAGTAGGGTGTTGGTGGGTGGTCAGTAGGGTGTTGGTAGGTTGGTCAGTAGGGTGTTGGTAGGTTGGTCAGTAGGGTGTTGGTAGGTGGTCAGTAGGGTGTTGGTAGGTGGTCAGTAGGGTGTTGGTAGGTGGTCAGTAGGGTGTTGGTGGGTGGTGGGTGGTCAGTAGGGTGTTGGTGGGTGGTCAGTAGGGTGTTGGTAGGTGGTCAGTAGGGTGTTGGTGCGTGGTCAGTAGGGTGTTGGTAGGTGGTCAGTAGGGTATTGATGGATGGTCAGTAGGGTGTTGGTAGGGGGTCAGTAGGGTGTTGGTAGGTGGTCAGTAGGGTGTTGGTAGGTGGTCAGTAGGGTGTTGGTAGGTGGTCAGTAGGGTGTTGGTAGGTGGTCAGTAGGGTGTTGGTAGGTGGTCAGTAGGGTGTTGGTGGGTGGTCAGTAGGTGTTGGTAGGTGGTCAGTAGGGTGTTGGTAGGTGGTCAGTAGGGTGTTGGTGGGTGGTCAGTAGGGTGTTGGTAGGTGGTCAGTAGGGTGTTGATTGATGGTCAGTAGGGTGTTGGTGGGTGATCAGTAGGGTGTTGATTGATGGTCAGTAGGGTGTTGGTAGGTGGTCAGTAGGGTGTTGGTGGATGGTCAGTAGGGTGTTGGTAGGTGGTCAGTAGGGTATTGATGGATGGTCAGTAGGGTGTTGGTAGGGGGTCAGTAGGGTGTTGGTAGGTGGTCAGTAGGGTGTTGGTAGGTGGTCAGTAGGGTGTTGGTAGGTGGTCAGTAGGGTGTTGGTAGGTGGTCAGTAGGGTGTTGGTAGGTGGTCAGTAGGGTGTTGGTGGGTGGTCAGTAGGGTGTTGGTAGGTGGTCAGTAGGGTGTTGGTAGGTGGTCAGTAGGGTGTTGGTGGGTGGTCAGTAGGGTGTTGGTAGGTGGTCAGTAGGGTGTTGATTGATGGTCAGTAGGGTGTTGGTGGGTGATCAGTAGGGTGTTGATTGATGGTCAGTAGGGTGTTGGTAGGTGGTCAGTAGGGTGTTGGTGGATGGTCAGTAGAGTGTTGGTAGGTTGTCAGTAGGGTGTTGGTAGGTGGTCAGTAGGGTGTTGGTGGATGGTCAATAGAGTGTTGGTAGGTGGTCAGTAGGGTGTTGGTAGGTGGTCAGTAGGGTATTGATGGATGGTCAGTAGGGTGTTGGTGGATGGTCAGTAGAGTGTTTGTAGGTTGTCAGTCACTGCACACAGAATTTCTTTTCTAAGTTTGGTTTATTTTCTCAGGATGAGTTTTCACAATTTCTGAACAATTGTATGCTCTGTGAAGTTTCTCTGTGAGCTTTTGCAATGGCCACACTTGTGTTGTGGGACAATCTGACGATGAGACAAAACATGCCGACTCTGCTGTTGACTTTTATTTTCGCTTGAAACTTTCCTGTTTACCAGCAATGAATAACTACTCTCCTATTATAAAAAGCATTAAAGCAATAGACCCCTTGCATCTTATGTCAAAACAGCTCAATTTGGAAAACAAAACAAAAGAACCTATTTGGAGACCTATTGTTATGTGCTATGAGTTGAACGTTTTGACGAGCTGCAATGGGTCTATTGTATGATGCATTCCGAAAAAATTCTTTATTACTTATAGCAAATTGGTTGTTGCAGTAGATAAACCTTGAAATCATTTGTTATTAGAATGAATATTTTTTTCATAGTATCCGTTTACAAGGGTCAGCAGCTTGCAACATTTGCACTGTAGCAAGTGGAGTTGCTGATGCTTATTATGAATTTGGAATCCACTGTTGGGACATCGCAGCAGGCATTTTGATCTTGACAGAAGCTGGGGGCGTGGCCACTAACCTTGAAGGTAAGTATTGTTCATTTTTATAAATTATCTAATGTATTTACCTGGTTTCATATGCGCCGTTACTTCAAGGGCAGCGTTACTTCAGGGCAGCACTTAAAAAAAGGATTTACCATATAAATAATACGTAACCATTGATTTAATACAAAATGAATACAAATATTTAAAAAATACGAAATACTGAAGAAATGGAAAAGGAGCGCATGCTGTGTGCTGTCATAAAGCATGCGGGGGTTGGCAGTACACAAGTGTTAGGAGAAGCATGACACGTAGCGAAGTGTTTCTGGACACTTCTCGAATGTTCTGCCAATCCCCGCATGCTTTATGACAGCACACAGCATGCGCACGTTTTCTATTTCTTCAGTATTTTGTATTTCTTAAATATTAGATAAGCCTAATAAAGACATTCGTAAATTAGATTTTAAGAAAAATAACAACCTTTAAGCCAGACAAGTTTCAGTAGTTTGTACTCCTGCCATCTTCACTTGCAAAGGAATATTAACATTTGTTATATATATAGTGGCAAAACATGTCTTGCTTTAAGGTTGTCCTATTTCTTGAAATCTCCTCAAGTTTGCTGCTATCCAGACCCATTGGTAACATTGATAATTCATTTAAAGGTGGCCCTTGCAACATCATGTCCAGGTTTGTCATGGCTGCAAGTACAAAAGAACTGGCTAGTGCTCTTTGTCAGCAATTGGAACCTATAGACTGTCCTTCAGATTAACACTGTACACTACACAGGTAGCCCATTCCCTAGGTAACAGTGACAACACATAGAACATAATAATAATAATAATAATGTCTTTATTAAAGAAATGATAAAATACATATCATTAACATGATTATAATCATAAAACTAAAAACTGATTAAAAGATTACTAATTACTAAAGATTATTCTATTTACAAATGAGTTTTTAAAACGTTGAGAATTAACTCTAGGTCTAATAAAATATGATTTCCTTAAATTATATTTGGACGTTTGTATTTTAGGCACTATACTATGCAAAGGATGGTCACTACTAAACGATTTCTTATATAACCTTGTGTCAAATTTATTTAAAAGATCCTGAATATTATAATGGCATGTTGTATAATTTCGTTTGTAAAAATTTCGACATGTAGACTGTCCCTCAGATTAACACTGTACACTACACAGGTAGCCCATTCCCTAGGTAACAGTGACATCACATAGAACAAGTAGACTATCCCTTAGATTAACAATGTACACTACACAGGTAGCCCATTCCCTAGGTAACAGTGACAACACATAGAACATGTAGACTATCCCTTAGATTAACAATGTACACTACACAGGTAGCCCATTCCCTAGGTAACAGTGACAACACATAGAACATGTAGACTATCCCTTAGATTAACAATGTACACTACACAGGTAGCCCATTCCCTAGGTAACAGTGACAACACATAGGACATATAGACTGTCCCTCAGATTAACATTGTACACTACACAGGTAGCCCATTCCCTAGGTAACAGTGACAACACATAGAACATGTAGACTATCCCTTAGATTAACAATGTACACTACACAGGTAGCCCATTCCCTAGGTAACAGTGACAACACATAGGACATATAGACTGTCCCTCAGATTAACAATGTACACTACACAGAAGCCCATTTTCAAATGATATCTCTCTAAGCAGTATAATTTATAAACATTATCTTATTATTTTTTTAATCAACAGTTTTGCAAATATCTCATTAATATTTTAAACAAAAATAAAATATGAAGGTATTATGTGAAATTGGTTTCTGTATTCATACATTTTAAATTTCTAAGTAATAAGTTTCCTAAATTCAGTGAAATTCATTCATTTTTTTCAAAAACAAATCTTCATATTAGCATTATATGACAACATTGTTTTTAGGAGGTGTTGCACTAAGATGGTGTTTTTCTGTACTAATAAATTCTGACGTGACTTGATGGTAAATAATTGTGAGACAAGTTGTAAGGAATATTTCCTAGTGTAACACCGCCACCTTACAAGTGTCTTGTCACATTTATTGCTTTGCTGTGATTAATAAACTGTTAAATGTTTATAATCTTCAATATGATTAATTTGTTTCTCCAATGATTAAAACCTTTCCCGAATTCGCTTGGGTGAGCATAAAACAATGGTTTTAGGTCAATACCGAACTTGAATCTTTTATTCATCAACTTCAAACCATTGTTTCGTGATCAGTCAAGCAAATTCATGAAAGGTCTATTTTAATTACTTAATTTTCATCCATTTTCTCAAAAAAAGCTCCAAGCACTGAGAATCTTTTCTGGAAAGGTCTTGCCTTGCAAGTGTGTTTCCCAGTGAGAACACTGTTTTGTTTAATCTGTTTATTGTCTATTTCAGTTGCGGCACTGCTTAATAAAACATGTTCTTGTATTTGAGTCTGTTTTCGAGGGGTGCAACAGTGAATCGCACCAATATCAATAGGATGAGCTTCTGTATTAAAAATATACCCTGCTGCTCCAGCCGTACATGAAGGAGACAGGGTTGCTTTAGTTTTATAGCTTGAGTCTCTTGTGCCATTGCTGTTGTGAATGAAGTTATATTCATCAAACAATAGATAAAGATATTTTGTTGTTTCTGCTAAAAAGAATGATTCCATTCTGTCTTCTTTTTCGTGTGTTTTGACATTCTTGATCTGCAAAAAAATGTATATGATTAGCAAATTATTCGAGGTTTTGGTGCTGGTGTACAGCAGCATTGAGAGTGAAAAAAAAATAATTTTAAATTAAAAACTACACAATTTTTAAGGGTAACTAGAATTACACAGAGTATTTTTCATCAGGGCCCTTCTAGATTAGTTGATCTTTGTGGAGGGAGGAGAACCCAGAGAAAAATCCTAGAAGCACAGGAGAGAACCAACAAACTCTACTTACATGACAAGTCGGAGGAACAAACCCCGGTCGCATTGGTGAGAGGCTAGCACTCTCACAGCTACGCCACCCATGCTTCTGTGCACTGTGATACCTTATACTACTTAAGCCATACATGTAATCCTTCAAATTAAAGGGGTTAAAATGAAAACGGCCTAAGTTATTTTTTGGGGTATTTTTCAATAATTCCTTGGTTACACATTGGCTTTGCTTGACAACCAATCATCCGTTAGTGAACTAGTGTTAATTTGCATATCCATTGATGTCTCAAGTAAATTGCATTAACAGTCTGCTGTGTGCTCAAGCAGAAACTTTAATTCAATTTTGTCACTACAAGTCAAATCGAATTTAATCAAAGCTTCTTTCATTTTTTTACAATAGCATGGCATTTTCTTGCTAAATCTATTTTTTCAGCTTTGCATGAAGCTACTACCATAACTGCTCACAGCATAGACCTTTTCTTAGATAGCAAACATGATGCATTGTGGTCTAGCGTTGGTACAAACATATTTTGTTCATCATGCCTTATATGGTGTTGTTTGTACCCATCATAGACCACAATGCATCATGTTTAACAAACTCAGAAAATGCCTATGCGCACACGTTTTCTATTTCTCCATTATGACATTGGTGATAGTGATGATAATAAAAATAAAAACAGAACAACATGACTAATTTGAACACTCTGCAACCCTTCAATGAAAAGTCTGATCATTACAAGTGATCCTGCAGCTAGTTGATTGATACTCACGGTGGCATATCCACATGGAGTCTTCGCACTGTTCTCTATTGATTCCCACACATCTCTCCCAATCTCTAGAAAATATGAATCTTTCGTGGCTTGATATAAATACATAGCACTTTCAATTAATTCTGAAACGAAAAGTATTTTATTTTTTTAAATTTTATAACATAATGTTTGATTTTTGAAGTGTTATAGTATGACAATGTCTATATCTTCAAAAAGAAAAAAAAATGGATATAGAAAAAGAATATCCTGATCAACCTTTGCCATAGAGTAAGGCATCAGTATGTGGTTGTAAGACAAGAATGGATCAAGGAATCTGGTAAAGAGGGGAAGGAGTAAATATTTGGCATTAGACAAATCTTAGACATATCTTATCTCTGATTATGCAAAATCCAGCAGAGAAGGTCTGGGGGCATGCTCCCAAGGAAATAATTACTTTTAAAACATGGTTTCCAGAAATGCTATGTTATGGAGATATTTGGACAAGAAAAAGTCTTTTTAAAAAAGAATCCTAATTGACTAAAAGAGGGGGCTGCGGCTTCATGATTTTAGCCCCATTGGTCCCCTATTCACCCATGTAACATGCCGGTGCGTGGTCCGCTCTCTACTTACTGACACAGTATACCGTGCAGATGATCACCATATAATATATAGCCAATGAAAAGACAGATTTACAGTAACCTTAGGATTAAGAAATTGAGTTAGCGCAGGGGAGAGGTATGGCCGGTGTACATTACCTGGCCTAAGTGGATATGATTCCCTTCCAGAAAAAGGTTCACCACTAGCAATCTGATAAAACTCTGGAATAAACCCAAAATGTTTCCAGACACTGTGGTAC
Organism: Actinia equina; assembly: GCA_011057435.1. NCBI lineage: Eukaryota > Metazoa > Cnidaria > Anthozoa > Actiniaria > Actiniidae > Actinia > Actinia equina. The sequence goes on from WHPX01000051.1 coordinate 65,369, forward strand.
TTTTGTATGGTCCGTGATGCAGCTCCTACATCTCCCCACAAAACCTGAAAGAATGTATACCAAAAGAATCATGAAATATATAACAGCAGTTATAAAATTAGTATTTATGGGCATTTGGTGGCAAGTGCTTGATGAGAACTCACAGTACTGTATGTGTGGGAATTGCCAGAACATGAGAGGTGTGAAATATGGCTCAGTGCTTCTAAACACCATTGTGTGGGCTACCTGTGTTTTAATGCAGGAAGCCCAAGCACCTGTTTGTTCCAATAATGGAATATTAAATTCTGTTCACTTACTGACACCTTGCTGAATGACAAAGGCAAAGATCTGCCCTTGTATTACAACCACTTACTGACACCTTACTGTATGGCAAAGCAAATATCTGCCCTACATTCATTTACTTATTTTTTAAGAAACTACAAGTTCTATAATGTTTTTTACCTGTAATCCAGGCCAAAATGCTTCTAATGACTGGAATACCGGCATAGTAATTTGACCCTTATTCATGTTGGCCCAAACGTACCAGTCACTATGTTTTAGATACTTCTGGATTTTCTTATAAAATTCTGTTGAATAATAAAAGAAATAAAATATTTCATAAAAAGTCACATTATTTTAATATGATGTAATTGTATAGAAGTGACCAGTACTACACTCCCATGCCTTCTTATTGTATACTCCATTTTACAGTGTTCCATAATTCAGTGACCACGAATAATAGTTCCTAGCCGAGGCTGGAGCTACCGTGCATGAATATTAACTGAATATAACATGAATAACTGTAGTTTTGAAAATTTAACCCTGCCACACTATATGTTTATGTTTTCTATGTTTCTGTCGGCATCCAATAATTCAAGATGGCCACCGTATCAGTGAAAGGGTCTATAACTTAGGTTTTTAGGTTTCAAGTTCTAGTGCATTATTAGTGAAGTTAACCTAATGGTTGTTATATTAAATACGGTCTCATTAAATTTGATTCCTGGACTCCACATTACATTGTCAGGAAGATATAACTAGCTAAAAACTTGTGTGAGCTACGTCGGTGTTTCTATTAAAACAGTAATGATGAAAAGGTAAATTATACACCGTAAAAAAGAAGAAAAAACTTACTGACGTTTCAGACGTTTCGGAGTAACTTGTAGGAGTAACTCGTCGGAGTACTCCGACAAAGGACTGGCGTCCGACGTGCATCAGTAAGTTTTTTCATCTTTTTCATGGTGTATAATTTACCTTTTCATCATTACTATAACATTGTACATGTGAATTAAGTTTGTAAGGTCTCTTCCCTTATTTGAGGCTTTCTCTCTGCATTTCTGACTTTCTTGCCTCTATAAGACCTACAGCTGTAACAAGCTAAATTCCAATTCACTCTCCTGTGAGTTATTTCAGGGTATCGATAAAACTTAAATGTTTGAAGAGAAAAATACATGGACCTCTTGCTTTGCTGGGCCAGCCAACACACTTCTTCCAACAGAGCCACAGGTCTTTGATCCTATAAATGTATCAATATAAATTATACGTACCTTCAAACATACTAATGAGCTTCGGCATGCCTAGTAAAATGCCTCCCTTCAGAAGATACTCATAATATGAATCAACACCTGCACCTATCCCAGCATCCACTGCTGTCCACTTGCCAGTGACTACATCGATATGATTACCAACCTGTAAGGGGAGAAGATGCTGATGAATTACTAACTATGTTTTTAAAACGTTTTATGTTTAATGCACCAACATACCAATCCTAGCTCTGATTTACTCTTCCACAATCCATCCAATGCTTTTACTGCTGCTTCCACAAACCTCTTGTCACCTGTCAAGGCACTTAATGTTCCAAACTCTATGATGAAGGTACCACACCCTGCCGTACAGGTCACCGAGGTCTCTCCCTCAGGTACTCCATAAAGAAGGTTTATTGTTCCATATGGCATACCGGTTGGAGTTTCAAATGCTGGAGAAAACATTTGTCATTATTTTCTAGCAGGTTTATGTGAATTATTATTTCACTGAGTTAATTTATCCATGGTGTTGTTTCAGAATTTGATAAATATGACCCATGTTTGACTCCTGATGTTTTATGTTATATACTCAGAAGAATTACCTGGGAGTAATTTCTCCGCAGCCTTGGTTGCTAGCCTCAGTAATGGACCCTGACATGGCCAGGCTTCATCTACAGCCACTCCTGCTCTCTTAGCCAGCAGATGTGCTGACAATAATCCACCAACAACTGAAAATGGATATAACATACAATTTATTAATCACCTCAGGCTAGTCATCATGGTGAATACTTGCTTTGCCACTCAAAGACATGCTGCTTGGTAATGTTCACCAATAATCACTTTACTTTTGCCCAATAATTGGTAAAATTGTAGTTAATTCCAGAACCATAACCTCCACAAGGAGGAAACTGGAAATTCTAGAGGGGAGGGAGGTCAAAGAAAGTACAAAATTACAGAGTTTGTATAGAAGAAAATTGGAAGTACTTGGGGGTAGGGGGTCCTCTTACAAATAACCTTCGTGGTGGGGGTATGTATATTTTCTGGGAACTACATAATATTGCTATAATATATTATTTTATATGATCAACCCAGAGGTTGTTTCAGGGTACTGATGAAAGATGAAGGCATAAATAACATAAGCCTGGCTACCACTAACAAACTAACAATAATATGAATACTACTTACCCCTGATATTTGTTTCAAATACAGAGACATTGATATCCTGATCAAAGGATAGTGATTCTTCCAATAACAAAGACACTCTCTGAAACTCACTCACATTACCCATAATCTATAATTATACAATAACAAGCAATACAGTTTGTGATGCACATGGTAACAGTAAAATTTAGTTAAGGAAGCAGGCAATGGGTGGCAAAGTGGCGAGAGCTCCTGCATATCAACAAGGCAACCTGGGTTCAATTCGGCAAACTTGATGTCATAATATGTGAGTTGATTTTGTCTATGATTCTCTCCATTGCTTTGAGGGTTTTTCTCTAGGTTCTCTATTTTTTCCCTCTGCAAAAATCCACTTCTAAATTTCAACTGGATCATTAAATATAAACATGGGCCACTGAGGTTCCTTAGCCAATGGCTTTAATGTTTTACGTACTGTTACCCTTAAAAAACAAGGATCATTTTAAAGGACTTATTTATATATAAATAAATAGATAAATAATAATAAATTGGATTTAATAGTGGCATTTCCACTTAATTCCAATTTGAATTTAAGAGTTGATTTTTACGAGGGAAACTGATGAAACTGGAAAACCTTCTAAGCATAGGAGAGAACCATCAGGCAACTCTACTTAGTACGTTTAACACCGAGACCAGCAAGAATCGAACTTGGGTGGCATTGTTGAGAGGTAAGCCCTATATCACCACAAATTGCCACCCAAGCTTCCCATAAAGGTAATATCTACACTACAGGAATAGCATTACTGTGGAAATTGACAGTGGGCTTCAGTCTCTCAACTTTTGCTTATATAAGTCCCTGACTTTTGTGAGGGCATTCCTCCAGTGCTTTACGGTGCACTACGTTTTACTGTTTTCACTTAGTCTGAATCACACATCACATGTACCCCTGTGACCCCTGTGAGGAGTGTCTCCAGGACAAGAAAGGGGATGCATTCATGTTTTCAACATTTACTTACTAATAATGTATCCAAGGAATCAACCAATGTCAGTGAATAGCTGTAATCAAAAAAAAAAATCCTTTCTTAGAGTGGTTTTCATAAATCCATGAATCATATTTTATAACCCTCCCTGTCTAGAAAAATAACAAGGCTTTTTCATCTTATTTGTAATATACATACAGCTATTTCCAAAAAGTAGAGAGAATAAGAGAAAAATATCAAGGCCCTTGGCAGGATATTTTTCTCTTATTCTCTCTACTTCATTGTATACACACCGAACGCATAATTTATTACTATTTCCAAAAAGGTTGGTGAAGGTTTTGTTAAATGTTGCATACTGTCACTAGATAGAAAATGTTAATTCAATCAGCAAAGGTCACGACAACATGCAATTTTCCCATCCTTAACCAACCCCCCCCCCCACAATTTTTCTATGCTGACATTACTTACATATACTTATCTACATAATACATTTCAAGCTTAGTAAGATACAGCTTGCAACGTGCAACCTTTTTGAAATAGCTGTATATTTTCAGGGCTGTCAACTCTCCCAGATATACCGGGAGTCTCCAGATTTTGGACTGTATATCCTGGTCTCCAGATTAGAGTCTCAAATCTCCCGGGTGATCTCTGAAGCTGACCATTTCTTGTGAGACTCAATTTGCACAACCATAAAATTCCAATGATTTTGTGTTGTTCATGTTATTTCAAATGGCTAACAAAAATCAAAATGTTCCTCATGGCTGTTCTTGCAAGCAGGCCATTGTAACATTAGCAATAATCTGATTGGTCAGAAATAAACCTATCACATCAAATGTTACAAAGCCAAAGATGTCTTTTCGCATGCTTTTTGACCTATCAATTCTCCAGATTTGAATATCTCGGGGGTTGACAGCCCTGTATTTTCCACTCATATGAAAGCCATGCAGTTAACAGTTTTATTTGTCAACTCACCTTCCCCACGTATCATGTCCAGTACATGATAGTGGCTTTAATTCATCATAAGGATATGCATATTTTAAATAGCTATCATAACCATGATAAAACATTGCTTTTGTCTTCTCCCTGATAATTTAATATAAAAGGACCATGCGTTACTTCTCTTTTCATATCTTACTAATTTAAGTTTTGGAAGTAAAAGCCCAGCATAATATAGTTGCAGTCGCAATTTCAGGATATTTTCAGAGGAGGCTATTGAGAGATCAGTACAGTGTACATATTTTCTGGGAGGGGATGGGAAGGAAAGTCTCGAGGTTGCTGTGCTAGGGATCTTCATGTCTCCAGGAATTTCTTAGGGGGTTCTTAAAAACTTGGCACCTCAACGGGGAAGGGGGAGAGGGGGGCTACGAAAACTTTATGCAATAGCCCATTCATATCTGAAGGGATTTTAAGTCACATGGTTGTAAGAGTTGTTATAATTTGATTATTATATTTTCGATGAGAATAATTAAGATAACTTGCCTGTAACGAAACATTTCCTCTTTTGTCATGTAGCGAGCCTCTTGTGTACCACAGAAAGATCCTACACAGAGAACACTCCACAGCAAGTCTAGCCATGTTTTCATACTCTTTTTATCCTCGGTTTTTATACCTACGTTTTCACACTAATCTGACAAACAACAACAAATAAACTTTTTATCAATCACGGCAGTTTAAATTGCCAAAAATCACTCTTTTCCGAAACTAATTTTCCTTTTCAGACACACTTGAAGAAAGGTTGGCATTACTTGACGTGTTTTTGTAATAAATAAGGTTGAAATGTTGAAAAAAATAGCAACTTTTACCGGAGAATGACTTCCATATGTTTTCGTCCATTCTTTGTCTTACACGTTGAAACCGAGCTATTTTGCCACAGGGAGACCATTTCAATAACAAATTCGCCAGTCATGAGTTCTAATTCTAATTTTCATCTCTACTTTATTAATTAAACTACTCAAAAACAGGAAATCTATTACTAGTAATATAAAGATGATTATTATTTATTTCCATTTAACTTAAAAATTATAAGAAATAAAATAAAATAAATTCTAGGTTTGGTCACCCTTTGGTTTTGGTGGTTTAATTTGAGACCGCAGTACTACGGGTCAGTGGTTTTTCATAATAGCGCGACTTTCGAATTTTTTTGACGAACAAAACTCCGAATTGATGAAGATTTTTACATGGATTTAATTGCTCTAAGTTCCATGTAAAATGCAAAAATGATGCTCGATGGAACGCCAGATATACACAGCTGTTTACAGGTAACTGTTTTTACTGGAATTTGATGTTATTTTAGATTATTGCATCTGGTCCATTTTATTGTCAGAATTATTTTGGAAAGCTTATTTTTCTCCCTCTGTATCAAGCTTTCTTCTGAAAATGAACGAATCAAAGCTAAATACAAAAAGCTTCAAAGGAAGAATACATTGCTTGAGAAGGAAGTCAACCAGATAAAAAGCCAATTTACGAACGAATGGTCCGCGAAGAGCCGAGCTCCGGCCAGAAGGTGAGAGAGAATAAGCTTAAAATTGTTGGCTATTACTGTATATAAATATCCCCGTTGACCATCCGGTTGTATTTTTTAATTTTTTGAAAAAAAACTCTTAGAAATGAGTATAGAGCCTGCACTTCAGACCTGCTCAAGTATTCAGTCGAGGACAAAACATTGAATTTCAATTCTCAGGGAAGTAATATTCCATATTATTGCTTTATAATCCAAGATCTAGAGCTTCATTGAGATTATCCTATGAGCAGGAGCAAGTTTAGGGGGAGGGGGGGTAGCTAACAAGCGGGCCCTGTGTCCCAGTTCCAGTTTGGTATGCAACTTTTCCCCAAAATATGAGTTGGGGGGGGGGGGGGGGGGGGGGGAGGGGGGGAAGGTAATGAGGATCTGAAAAACATTTTTCTTTTAATTTTTTACCTTTGACAGTGTCCATGTTCAAACTGACCGCAAGTTGATTAGCAAGTATGTTCGACCTCCTACTACACAGCCATTGACCAAGCAGCCACAGGATGAAGGAATCGAAAAATCAGAAAAGTATAATTATAACATTGAATATAATAAAAATTAGTGAAAAACATAATCACTGCTGCATAGAGCAGTTTTCGCATGACTGTGAAAAGCTCACTGCGTGAACACGTTCTTGACACGGCTAAGGATACGCCAGACCAATCACATTGCTTGAGAATTCACTCTCCATCCAATCAAATACCCAGAACATGGCATAAACATGGTGCGGACACGATCACACCAAAGTCACGGCACTTTCAGACAAATCACATTGGGCGTGAGGAAAACATCAGCCCATTAAAATTTTAGAAAACATCACAGTCACAGCACTGCACTGAGCTTTTCACAGTCATACAAAAACTGCACTATCTCTAACACACACATTGCATTTAAAATTAGTCACTAAAATTAAATAGACCAATTATTATATATTAATTATAAATGAATGTGTATTAATTTATCATCTTTATCCCTAAAGTAAAGACTTTGTTTCCTAAAATTTCTTCCTTGAAGGTTGCTGGCCATGCATACCAACCTGTTGAAGAGATACCAGAAAGAACTCAAAACAAATACCTCACAAGTTGAGCAAATAGCTTCACTCACGGTAAACCTCTTGTTTATTAAGGTGGCTTCATAAGATTTTGAGGCAATACCAAATAATAAGGAACAGCATTCTATAAAGGCTAAATATATACAGATGTTGATACCCAATAGACTATATTAAAGTTCCAAGGTTCTTTTGCTCAGAATAACCTCGTTCCCAAGCACTATAACTTATCTATATTTCTATATCTTCATGTATTTCATAAGTGTTAATGTGGTCCACGTATTCTTATATTAAAGTTCATGAGTTTAGGATTTTTTAAAAAAGAAATAAATTGATTACATATAATTTCAAAAAAAAAAAATTATTGGACAGTTCTTCAAAAAAGATGACTTTTGTGACGTATTCAAAATATATTATATTCTTCAAGTCTCAGTATTGTGCATGCTTACACGGCATGTGCTGTAAGGTCCAGCAACCTAAACCCTTTTTACTTATAAATTAAGACTCTATCCTGCCACAATGAAAAAGTAAGAAAAATAATGGGATTACTCTTGATTTTTGACCCAGGAGTCGTACATTTGGTACCACACTTTTAAGAAGTTAATTCTTATTAATTAACCTGTATATGATCAATTATTCCTGATAACATTTTTCTATTTGATTAAAGCTTGAGAATATTGAGCTGAAACAAAAGCTGGAAGAGTCTTTTAACAAGTTGAGGGCACAAGAAAAGGAGAATGAAACACTGCAGCTAAGAATGAAGAATCTAACAGTTAAAGACAGGGTTACTCCATCTAAAAGAGGTAAAGTCTATTACTACCACCATTAAAATCTGGCTGACAAATAAAATAATTAATTTGATGTCCAAAGTCATTACAGATTTCGATGTCCTTCTTTTTTTGACACTTTTTCTATTTTATAATTATCAAAATATCTATTTTGGGGATAGATTTACTTGCAGACCTTGAAAAGGTAACCAAAGAAAGAAACAGTTTACTGCAGGAGAGAAAAAAGTTCAAAGGTTTGTACATTATTATTGGTTAAAAGAGTAGGTCCATACTTCTTGGAGAGTTCTACGGTAGGTTGTCAGTAGGGTGTTGGTGGGTGGTCAGTAGGGTAGTAGTAGGTGGTCAATAGGGTGTTGGTAGGTACTGATCAGTAGGGTTTTAGGTGGTCAGTAGGGTGTTGGTAGGTGGTCAGTAGGGAGTTAGTAGGTGGCCAGTAGAATGTTGGTAGATGGTCAGCAGGGTGTTGGTGGGTGGTCAGTAGGGTGTTGGTAGGTAATCAGTAGGGTGTTGGTGGGTGGTGAGTAGGGTGTTGGTAGGTGGTCAGTAGACTAAGAGATGGCAATTCTTATTTTTATTTTTAGGAGAACTGAAAGTGCTTGACAGGGTGAGTTAAACTATTAATAAATATAAAGAGTATGTTTAAGTTCTGTCATTTTCCATTCAATAGCTATTTGAAGCTTGCTGGGTGGAAAGACAATAAAACTACTAACTTGCTACTCACCAGTGCAATTTGGGGTTAACAATGTTACATTATGCATGTATCATGTGCGGTACACATGACATAATCTCAATATCGTATTACCTTTTTTTAGTATGTGTGAGTTAGTTAGACTTCAGTTGATCTTAGGATTAAAGCTTGTGACTGTGCTATACATGTTGTACTATATTTCCTGTTTGATACCGGAGTGAAACAGATATTTAAAAATATTTAACATATTTAACAAACAACTCTCTACATGTCATAAACTGAAACTACAAATACAGCTATTTCAATTTTATTTTATTTAACACATACAGCAGACCTATCATTTTAAGGCAGTAGGGTTATTGAAACCAACCAGGTGATTAGACCTATTGATACAAAATAATAATGGTCTTTTGTTTTCAATAACATTTGACATGCTCTTAATGTTTTCCTTCATTTTTCTACTCCAGGGATTTTTTGAAGAAATAGAAGATTTAAAATATGCTCTACAGCAATCTGCAAAACTTAATTCAGCTTATGAAGCAGCTCTAAGAAGACTATGCACTCAGTTTGGTGTCCCGTTACCATCTGTAACTGGTTCTGGTAAAAAGAGACACAGAAAAAGAGAGCATCAACGGAAATTCAAATGAAACTCGACAATGTACAGTGCTATGCAACAAGTAAGAAATATCTGACCTTGTTGTCTTTCTTTTGCAATACATAGACTAAAACTACTGTCACTTTATTGAACGCGGGGGTTGGCAGAACACAAGAGAAGTGATAGGAGAAGCACGACACTTCTCAAGTGTTAACTGCCAACCCCCTAGTGCTTTATGACTGCACACATCAGCAAGCAAGTTTCTTATTCTTTTATAAGATACAAATTACAAAAATAGATAGGAATGATGCAACGGAAATAAAACACACGCTCCAAACCAATCAGAACGCAACATTCATAATAGTTATTTTATAATAGCGCATATTGAATTCTGACTGCTTTCATTGCTCAATAATTCTAGTTCTGTAGTATCTAATATACACTGTATACTAATTTATACATGTGTAGATTTTATAATAACAATAGCTAATTAATACAAAATGCAATGTTTAGTCAAATTTATAGAGTGACTTTATATTTTAACATACAAAAAAATTTGTATAATTTGTGAGTAATAATCAATAGAAAGTAAAAACTAAAGAAAACAATAGAATACGTGCCTACTACCACTACCAATGTTTCCTAGAGTGACCACAGTAAATCTGTGAAACTTTAGTAAATACTAAATAGTAAATTTCATGCAAATTTCATTTAAAGTTTTCTATTGTTTAATTCTAAGCACTGTTTTGTACTATTTAGTAATTAGTGTTTCACAGATTAATTGTTTGCACTCTACTGAGTGTATATTTTCACGGGTTAAGAAAAAATACTATAGATTAGCTAATGTATGCAATTTTGTTTTACTGGCAAACAGAAAAATGATACTAAAGGGAATGACAAAGACTATTATTATTATAAATTATATATTAACAGTCCCTCTTTTCTCTGGTAACTCAGTAGATTCAAGTTTTTTCCCTTACCTTGTCAATCAGGGCTTGGGGACAAGTGAGACAGCACATGGAGAGAGGAAAACCACTTTCCTTTCCCTGCATGCCACTTCAAATTCACCCCCACCCCCTGTGTTGCTTTTAGTATCATGTCATGCGTATTTATTCCAGATAACTCCAGACATAACGAAATAATGTTGTGTTTTGATTTTTTTATATGAAATTTTCCTCAAATTTCATGTTTCAAGCTCTTATAAATCCTAAATGTGCTGATATATCATAGTGTGCACACCAATGTATACAAAATGATATCTTTTTTTTTAGCCAGGACTCCAACATTTATACTTCTTTTCTTGATTTTTCTAGTACAGCTTGAAAGATTTCATCTTCCTCATCATCGTAATCCTGTAAATAATAGTTTAAATATATTTTAAATTGAATTTCGCTCTTTATACCAATGAAAGTATTTCCTTAAAACTAAAAAAACTAGGTACAGATGAGGGTACAGGGTGAGGTACAGATTTTCTGTAGCATCTTCCTCAGAGATCCTCTCTGTCTCAGAAACCATGATTTTCTCAATGGTTGAAATAAAGATATTTTCTCTATCCTCTTCAGCCCGCTCTCCAACTCTTGAAAATTCCAAACTCCCTTTAGAGAGGAGATATTTCAAATTACTTATTATCTATAGGTAATTCCAAACTCCCTTTATAGAGGAGGTATTATTGTTTACTGCAACCACATCTTATACTACAGTGACCCTTCCCTCATCTTAGAAATTCAATTCCCCCTGCGATATGTGAGAGGTAAGGTTATTTTTCTGGAACTAGTTGTTACAGGTGTGCTTACCACAAATGTGTCATAGTCAAACTTATGTCTCAGGTTGAGGTGCTGCAGGAAGTTTCCACTTTTCTGGTTGGGATTTCCCCATGGCATAGAAGCACAAATTGGACACACCTTAAAACATCATAAGAAAAAAATGTTGATCTTTCAATTATTTCCACAAAATTAAGTAATATTTCAAACATGCGAGAGTGTTCTTCCTCAGATTTCCAAACACCGAAAAGTGAGTTGAAAAAATGAGGCTCAGCCGAGTTTTTATTAACTGACTTTGTGGTGTTTGGAAATCGGAGGAAGAACTCTCTTGTGTGATTGAAATTACTTCTCAAACTAATGAATATTCCTTGAAGAAAATCAAAGAAAACGTTTACGAAATTTAATGCAAATTAAGAACACGTTTCCAAACCACCGTCACAGTAGTGATTTGCTTTGTTTTCTCCTCATTAAATATTCATGAGTATGAGAATTAAAATTGAACAATCAGTCATTTGAGGCCATCTTCATATGTGGTTGCCCCATACTGCGACTCTTCCATTTTGCTTAAGGTTGACTTTCAGGGGCATTTCATTGTTGGTACGCAGATTTTTCCCCCCAAGAGTTTAGTGCAAGTGTGCACATTGTGGTGTCAAACTTGTGACCAGTCAAGAGGAACAGGGCCCAGTTATTCAAAGCCTGATTAGTGTTAATCCTGGGTTAACTCTTAATAAGACCTATAGTCAAGAGCTAATCCTGGATTAGCACTAATCCACCTTTGAACAACCCGGCCCAGTCCAATGGGCATTTGCTAAATAGATGCTAATTTTGGCCAGATATTCGTTAACCAGATATTCATTGATCAGCCAATATTATGATAAGCCCTTTTACAATGTACATCATATACAATAACCCACCACTTGTTGCATGTCATGATTGTGGTTCTCAATGACATGCTCTATCAGGTCTTCTCTAACCAGATTTGGTGTACCACAGTATGGACACTTGAAAGTCGAACGGTTTGGAGTGACACTGTAATTAACATAGAATTTTCTTTAAATCAGACAAGTGATTTTAAATGAGGTGAAATGATACTTTCCTGTTGGGAAATAATATTTTCAAGGCTTCGATCTTTTTTCCAACAGGGTATAATCAGACAGTTACATATCATAATTTAATTATACCCATGAAAAAGTTTTTCCTTTTCAATTTGGAGTATAGAAATAAAAGACAATAATATTTGTACTAGGGCATAATATTTTCCCAACATTTCATTTCAGACCATGTGTCATTCCCTAGAGTATTATTTCTTTGTTTCACTGACCTATAAGCCCTACAGTATTCGGCTTCATAATTTGAAAGCAAACATAAAATAAACAAGAATGGCATTTACTTTTCTTTGAATATCCCTTTTCTTTGCCAATTATATTTAAATGAATTTAAAAATTACAACATCATGAAAGGTACCTAGTAAAAAGTCAAACTATATCTGTGAAAGAGCACTGAACACATCTATTTCTATTCAGGGGCAGATACAGGATTTTAAAAAGGGGGGTGGATAAATTTTAAAAAGTTCTTTTGAGCCTTCCTTTTACAGCACAAAGGTAAAAAAAATGATTAAATTATAACATACAGTGTACTGCATACTTGAGAATGCAGCTAAATTTTGACTCTTGACATGTTTTGTAATTAGATGCAATCATATTCTCCTATTTTCCTAAAAATATTCACTTTTACTTTAAAAAAAGGGGGGTGGAAATCTACCCAATCCACCCCCCCCTGTATATCCACCCCTTCTATAGTTTTTAATTGCTTCATCCGTGCTTTTTTGTACTAATTAGTACTATTTCACTGATATATGGTTTGCACTCTAATATCTCTGTGAATTAGCCCAAACTCACTGAATCTTGAACTGATTATAGTTTAATATGCTTGCTGATGTTGCTATGGAAACACTCTCGGACCCACCCCACCCCAATGAATAATAAATGGTATATTAGATCACCTTGGTTCTGACTGGGATGTGGGTGATACTAGTTTGAACACCATGTGTTGTCACACCAACCCCCTCCCCAATGAATAATGAATGGTCTATTACTGTAGATTACCTTGCTTCTGGCTGGGATGTGGATGATACTGGTTTGAACACCATGTGTTGTCATAAAACAATCTCACACCAACCCCCTCCCCAATGAATAATGAATGGTCTATTACTGTAGATTACCTTGCTTCTGGCTGGGATGTGGATGATACTGGTTTGAACACCAAGCGGCTTTTTGAGTCATGGGTACCAGTGCATATGTCCTTGTGTTTTCTAAAGGAGGATAATGCCACCTTCCAGAATAATAAAAAATGTAAATCAATATAATATGCCCTGAATACTGGCAAGAACTGTGCTGTATTAGTGAAATGAGCATAGTGCTTATGCCATGCATCCATGTATGCATATCCTACTTTGCAATGTGAAAGAAAACAGCATTTCAAAGATATGCTTGTGCTCTTCACACTTTTTGAGTGATTTTGGCACTTCCTGCATTAGCTTACAGTAAGTCATACTATTGTCAGCGCTATTTCTGTACTTATAGTACACTCAACAAAATTACTCGACTCTGATTGGTCAAGAGGAGTACAATTATAGCGTTAAGTCACTATGGCAACATGGCCAAAGCAATGTCAAAACATTCATTTTCTCTATCATTTTGTACTTGAAAATATAAAAAAAAATTAAAGCCGTAAGAACATCTTTTTTAAGCATTTCAGATGTGCGATGGACTGAAAATTGGCCGCCAAATAGACGAAGATGAACGGCGTCGCTTCGCATTTTTTTACTGAAATTTTGTTGAGTGAACTATAAACAAAAAATCGCACGATCTTCTCATACAATTTGGAATTCGTAACGTTTTGAAAGTTCTTTAATTGCACTTGCCTAAAGGCTCGGGCAATAACAAGAACTTTCAAAACATAACTCGTGTCTATTAATTTTCAAATTGTACTCGAGATCGTGAGATTTCCTATACAAATATAAATGAGACCACTCCACCTTAACATCACTCTTCAAGATAACTACAAGAAAGTGTCAACCAGCTTCTGAGATTTACTGCAGTTCTGCTACTCATACCCTGGAATCCTGATTGGCGGTTTTTTTCTCTTTTCCCTCCCACTCCTCCCTTTAATTTCATGCTCAGTCTTCACTCTAGCTGCTAATAAGTTCAACCACCATATCTTCCATTCTCATCGTATGAGTTACAAAGATACCACTAGCAAGAGTATACTATAACATTGGAATGCCTTCCTATTGTTTTGTCTATTTTAATATATCATCCAATGACAGTGATGTGCATAACATTGATACATTATAGTTAGGTCATAGTAAAATGTATGTGGTGGACAACAAATGTTTTGGCTATCAATTTGCCCTATCATGTCCCAAAAATGAATGAGAGCTACTCTAGTGAAGAAATAGAAAAAAGCGCACATGCTGTGTGCAGTTATATTTGCACACAGGAGCTGTTTACAGAACACAAGAGAAGTGTTCTTGAAAAAGCATGACACAAAGCTGAATGCTTCTTGACATTTCTCAAGTGTTCTGCATCTCAAAGTGCTTTATGACTCCACACAGCACAGTAAGCATTTCTTTTATAAAATACAAATTACAATAAATGCTATTTTTGATAGGAATGATGCAACTGAAAGTGTGTACACGCATGCTGTCTGCTCTCCTAAAGCACACCCTACCAACCAATCAGAACACAAGATTCATAACAATTATTTTATATACGAAAATGAAAGTGAAAATACTACCGTTTGTTTGCACTTTGAACAAGTTTCAGATGTGTAGTTAATCAGGTTGGCTAGTCTGGTGTTGTTTTTCATCTGTACAGTAGTAAAACTTGTCCGACAAACGGGACACTGTGAAATAGAGACTTTACTAAGGCAGCCCATGATGCAGTCCCTGCAGAAACTACAAAATAATGAAGAGAACTTTAAGAGAAAGTTGTTGCATCATGTCCATAACGCTTCCATCTCTACTTCCGGTTTCGCATTTTGAGCTATTTTTGATTTTCTTTACGTCCTTCTTTAAACCTTTAAGCTTCTTTAATCCTCTAATTATTAAACGTAATGTCAAAGTCATATAAAGCAATAAGCGCAAAGAAATTAACCCAGTTAAAATTAATATTTTTTGCCTAGCACACAGTTTTTTCCTTACCTGTGTCCACAGTAAATTTCTATAGGCTTTTCATAAATTTCCAAGCAAATGGGACATTTTAAGTCCTTGCCATCATCTGTGAGACTACTATAACCTCCTGCAAAAGCCATATTTTTACATAATTAATAAATCATTGCAAGAAAAATAAATACGAAACACAAGTTTGAAGCGATTTTGTAGCCGAGCCTACTGTATATCTGTCCAGTGGTCGTGATATTTGGTGAATAGTTATATGTTGGAAGAGTCGGAATCCAAGATGGCGGATGCGCGTCTTTCTAGTTTTGAACGAGACTTTATCGTCAGTGGGGTACAGGAAGATTTTAGATCAGATGGAAGGGCTTGTGAGGATTACAGATACTTTGAAGTAGAGACTGGGATTGTTTCAAATACCAGTGGATCTGCACGTGTGAGATTGGTATGCCGTCTAAAAACTTGTCCATGCATAGGCATATAGCTATGGATGCTGTCAAATTTTACTAAGCTTTAGTTTTAAGACTTTCAAAATGTCTTACGGCTTCTACATGTATTTTAACGAATGTCATTGACGTTTTGGCTGTTCTTGTGACAACTATCATCACTTTATCGTCACTTTCTCTGCAGGGACGTAGTGTTTTGAAGAGTTCACTAACTAGATCTATAGCCTGCCTACAGCCGAACGTAACTGTGGTTAAATTGCAGAGTTGAAGTCAGGCTGCACGCATAATTAGTTCAACAGCTGTTTAAATTTGTCAAACCAGAAGCCAATCAGAAGACTATTCCCAGTCATCAGAACATATGACAAAAAACATCCATCATAATGAAGTTAATTTTGGCATCATATTACTGTGAAAAGCTCGGTGCGGTATGTGTGCGTTGCGGTTACCCTGACGTTTTCTAGAATTTTGGTTGTCTAATTGGTTTCCAATGAAATGTGATTGGTCTAGCAGTGCAGCAATCTTGGCGTGACCTGCATGTCCGCATGTTGATCATGCCTTTTTTCATGCTTGCTGTTTTTCATACATTTAATTGGACAAAGGGTAACATCTAGCTCAGTGTGATTGGTTTGGCATATGCCTTGCCAGGTTTGTGCCCAAGTTTTTTACAGTCCTACAAAAACTAGTATGTACCATTTAACAGCCATGCCATTTGCTCTGAACACAGAGTACTACAACACCCAGCTTTCCTGGGTAATGAAGTCCTCATCCATGGAATAATGTTTATGCATTTTTCCTATTGTTAGTCCAAAACAGATATCTTAGTTGGAGTGAAAGCAGAGATAGGTGAGCCTAGTTTAAAGAGACCCAAGGAAGGAAGGGTTGAGTTCTTTGTTGACTGGTAAGTAAAATTCTAATGTTTTTGGTAGTTTTCTGTGTGCAACTATTGCACTTCGTTTGTATTTAGCAAACTGCCGAGTGCATCCAGAACTGGAAATATCCATGCCAAGCATGGACCATCTTAAATTTTATGAGTTTTATTGCATTCTTGCATTCGCCTCATCTCATACTGCCTTTTCTCACCTTTTAATTTTAATTTCTTTTCCTCGATTCCTTTTTTAATCATTAGTTAACTTCACCTTTTCACTTTTCTCTTTTTTCACATTCCTTTCCCTCAATTTCACTCACATTATACCTCAATTCTCATCTCTTTCAGCTACACTTTTTTTCCATTTTTTCTTTATTTCAGTCTCATCCTATCATTGCATCTATTTCTATCATTTTTTTGCTGGATATCACGGGATATATTTTTAACGCAAATTTTCTTTTATCTGTTTCATTGCACTAGTTCATCAAATGCCTCTCCAGAGTTTAATGGCAGAGGCGGTGAAGACCTTGCAGCTGATCTGTCCAGAGCAATGGAAAGATCTTTCAATAACAGATCAGCTATAGACTTGCAGTCATTATCCATTATACCAGGACAACAATGCTGGGTTATATACATAGATGCTTTGGTAAGATTTTAACCTATAAATCAGAGTTGTGAACTAGGGCCACAACCCCAAGCTTCAGATGATTGTAAAAAACTCATGATATGACATGCTGTGCAGTATGACAATAGGCCCTCTATGAATTCAATAAACAGATTGCATTTTTCCTCTTAATATTTATTTGAGTCATGCAAGTGTTCGTCGAACCATGTTAAAGAATCCTACATTGGTGCTCATGATTGTCCAAACACTTTATAGATTGTCAATGATTATACTAATAGCGCTAATGAATTTTGACTTTTGGGTAAATGATTGTCCATAACTATGCAATTGTTTGTCAATTCGTGTTATTGAAGTTTGATTGCGTGCACAAGAAAATACATTCCGCGCATATGAATGTACAAACGTGCTATTGATTGTCCATTGATGTCCATGAATGTACACGCATATTCAAATATTGTTATTGAAAGTTGATCTGCGCTAATGTTGTTAATTGTGGTGTTGATGAAAGTGCAAACTATTGGCACCAATGAATGTACATTTTCTGTTAATGAACAGCAAAAGGTGTAATACTAGTTTGTCATGTTTTTTTCTTCTTCAGGTATTAGAATGTGGCAGTGGTAATTTATATGATATCCTTTCAATTGCCATCAAAGCTGCTTTACACAACACAAGGTAAAAATATACTTACTATGGATAATTAAATAACCAATTATTAAGGAGATGTAAGAATGTTAAGGCCTAGGGCAAACATCGAATTTTCCATGCACTGAACTTAATTACATCAAAGAATGCCACCTCATTATCATCTGATATCCATTGTTTTTAATGAGTTCAGTGCCTGGAAAGTTCAATGTTTGGCCTAGGCCTAAGCCTATCAAGAATTTCATGTCCTTTGGCTGTAATACCAACATTACAAAGTCAGATTACTGTACATTTGATGGATGGCAGCAGAGCAAAGATCTGAAAATGTGCCATGTCTTTGGTAATCATGTGCTTTATGACCAGCCAACAATATTGTTGATAAACACTTGGCCAACTGACAGCTCATTGTTTGCCATAAGAAAGTTGTGAATAGCCAATGGTTTACTAAGAAATGATATTCATAATATGTAACATTCAGTTGAGTATTGTCACATTGACACATTGTCTATTGGTCATGAGGTACAGGATTACCGATAGTTTTCTGGGTCAAGATTTTTAAAAGGCCCTCTTACCGAATAAATCAAAGGCTTGTATATAAATATACTACGTCTTGTTTTATGTTTTTAGTATTCCAAATGTCACAGTAACAACAGATGGAGGAGATGTTGAACTAGAAATATCTGATGATCCTCATGACTGTAAACGTTTGAATGTAGATACCACTCCCATTATTATTACTCTTTCTAAGGTAAAATAAGTCTCGTTATGAAAAAGTTTTGATCTCTTGGTATGACCGGAGGGATTGACAGTATAGATTAGAATAATCAACAACCCTCTGTCCCTTTAATTTTCGTTGACCCTACCCTTTATTTACTCTTATCAGCCTTCTTCATTGGTAGAACTTTTGTATTAAATACTGATGACCCTCTCTTTTTGGCTGTATAAAAAATTCTCTTTCTGGTTTCTTTGGCTCTCTTCCCCCTCTAAAAAGAAAAAATGCTCCCTAAACAAATATTAGATAAATTAAAAATTAAAAATATTGTGCTCTTTTAATTTGAATTTAGAAGTTGATTTTTTCGCAGGGGGAGAAAAACGGGGGAACAAAGGGGGGAAATCCTTGAAGCACAGGAGAGAACCAACAAGCAACTCACATACAACAGCAAGTTGGGGAATTGAACCCAGGCACTGCTACACAACTCGTGCTTAAATCCATCTATCATTTATTATTTTGATTCTAGATTGGTTTACGGCATGTTGTTGATACCAGCATGGAAGAGGAGGCTTGTAGTGACTGTCATCTTTTAGTGTCTGTCAATGGTTCTGGTAACATTTGTAGTCAACAGAAGATAGGCGCTGGAGGAATGGACCCTCAGACGATATTAGAAATGTTAGATGTAAGTAGAGTGGGCTAGCTTATCAATCAATCAATCTGTCTGTCTATCTATCCCATCTATACCTCTCCCCTCATCAATCCAAGCTGTCATTCATTCATTCATAATTCTAAACTTCTTTTGTCTATTCATCCATCCATTTGTCCATCCATCTGTCCGTCCACCCATCTGTCCATCCATCCATCCATATCCATCCATATCCATCCATCCATCCATATCCATTCATCCATTCATCCATTCATCCATTCATCCATTCATCCATTCATCCATTCATCCATTCATCCATTCATCCATTCATCCATTCATCCATCCACCCATCCATCCATCCATCCATCCATCCATTCACCCATCTATCCTATCCATCCATCCATTCATCCTATCCATTTATCCATCCACCCACTCTATATATCCATCCAATCATTTATTAATATCCAAAAGATATTACATCTGAGTTAAAAATATTTATTCTCATACTTTCTTATAACATTCCCTCTATCATGAGGTGGTTAAGGCTTCATTCATCACATAGGCCAAAGAGGGGGGGGGGGGGGGGTGGGGAGTTTAAATTTAGGGGATCTGGTAATTAATAAGAGGAAAAGACCAAAGTGTTAGATAGTAATGAAAGATATTACCTCCCTGTCTCTGACAAAGTTGATGAATGCAGCCTTACAGAGGTTTCCTTTGGATGTTGAAATTACTTAATTAATGCTTAAGAACAACTAATTCTTCAACAGAGTGCAAGAAATGTTGGAAAAACAATAAACAAGAAATTACTAGAAGTACTGGAAGAAGAAACGTCATCAATGAATAGAAATAAAGTCGGTTTTCTTAACTAAATGACCTAATAAAAATATTACGAACTTTTCATGTTATTGTTTTTTTCGCAATAAAAAAGGAGACTATATTCTTTTATTTATTTCCCATTTTCTTTGTTCTAGTTCCCATTTTCTCTTATTTCCCATTTTCTCTCATTTTGTTTTCCATTTTCCCTTACTTTTTGCCATTATCTCTTATTTATTCCTCATTTTCTTTTATCTAGTTCCCATTTGTCTTTTTTATTTCCTATTTCCTTTTATTTAGTTCCCATCCCGTTCTCTTATTTATTTCCAAAATACAATATCGTCATCTCCATCATTAACATGCATGATCATCAACATCATGCTTATCAACATCATCCTCATTATCATCACTGTCCATCATCATCACCATCATCATATCATAATATCATAATATTCAACATCATCATTATCCTCATCATCGTGATTATCCTCATCATCATTACCATTCACCATCATCATAATCATCATTGACATTATCATCATCATCATCATCATCTTCATAATCATCATTTACATTATCATCTCCCATTGAACATATTTATCAACATCATTTCACTTCACCCCTGAAGATTGAAAGAAGAAAAATCACTAACAATAAAATTAAGCCCAAAAAAATGAAGAAAAATGTGAAAACTTCGTATTTATTTCTTCTTATCCCAATAGCATTTCCAAGACCTAGTTCCCATTGCATTTCGATGTCTTTCACGCACGGTTTCCATTTCCACCAGAACGAGTCTGTTATGGATCACGTGTTGTATTAGTAATAGTTGCCTTGTCCTGATATTACCAGCGACAGCAGGAAGGCAATCAAATATGTAAACTAGATGGCGAAACTTTCTATTTAACCCTACATATAATCCCAAATCTAACGTATATTCACCACTACAAGCCTTAAAAATGGCTTCGAACGATAGCATTCGCTATATTGAGCATCCTGAAACTCCAGAAGGAGACCAGGGGATCGGGCTTAGTACCGAAATGGGGCCCATTATAACAGCTCTGAAAGAAGGGAATATAATGACAAGATATTACAGCAAAAGAGCTCCAGATCTCAGGATATTTTCTTTAAAATTGGAAGAATTTCAAATTGCATGGTCCAGGACTGGAGGTGGGAAGGACATTAACCGTATTGAAGGATGCGGTAAGGAAATGTTTTACGCTGCAAATGAGACAAGTTGTGCAGTTTTTTCTTCCTACTCTGTCAAAAGTCAACCTAAAGTCGATTTAATTCATTCATTTGTGGTTTTTTCCTTTCTGTTAGTGAAAATTCGTGAGATCTCTGAGGTTCGTCGTGGTCAAGGCTCCAGGGATTTTGAAAAAAAACCCGGACCTGACTAGAAAACTTGATCCGAACTGTTGTTTTGTTGTGTTCTACGGCAACGAGTTTAAACTCAAGACTCTAAGTTTAGTGGGTAAGTACTTTAAATATTAAAAAATATAACCCTCTTTGCTGTATTAAAGCCTAAAAAACTATCCTCCTATCCCAGAGGTAAGTCTTATCCTAAAAAAGACCCCGATAAATATTAAATTCAAGTTCATTATTGAGCACCTTTGAGATTAAATTAAGCATTAATTCATAATCTTTCCAAAATGACTACCTCTTAATTTTTAGCTCGAAGTCATAAAGAAAGAGAATATTGGGTGAAAGGGCTTGTATTTTTGATGTACGAGAGTTTAGTCGCTACACAACCAGTTCTAACTTACAGGTAAGTCTTAATTCGGTATATTTTAATTTTCGAGATAAATTATTTTCCTTTGCCCCCTACAAAAGTTTAAAACCAAACGATTAATGTCTTAAACGTATTCCTGGGTAGCATTAAAATAGAACAGGTTAGCGGGAAGTAATGAAAAAGATCTCACCTAAAGTTGTTTTGTTTAGTATTCTTTGGGGTAATTTTTAGTCTGGTATTATTTCAGTTTTTGCGGTTGTCTTGATGTATAAACGGCCCTCTAAAAAGCGGAAATAATAAAATAAGCAAGCAAATGGGCGTTGGATATATTTACAGCTTGCATTTACTTTTTGTCATTTGCTTTCTTTCTCCATTTTTTCGTTGTAGGTGGTTGTTAAGAGAATGGAATACCCTCACTGCCAACTCCACACAAAAGAAAAAGTAAGAAACTAATTGTGTTATAACTGAAAGGAAATTTCCTTTGAGGTGTTTATACAAACACTATGCTATTTTGATTGCTTTTTTTCTGCCCTGGCTTATTAATTTTGTGGGCGTTTTGCATGTCAAGCTTACTGTTTGGTCTGAACTAAATCAATCCAGTAGAGGACAGCTGTAATTTTAAAAAAAAACTATTTAAAGTGAATAGTATGTAGGCGGTTGTGCTTTTTTTAGCGTTGTTCATAGTTTCTTAGGATTTTTGATTAATTATCACAGATGAAACAGCGTCAAACATATCAAGATTGTCAAAACAAACCAAATTTATTGTGTTTATTTAGAGATATCATTTTCTAAGTAACTTTGAATTATGCAGAAGATAGGTAGTTAGAGAAGTGTACGTTTCAGATCATTTAATCATAGATGATTACTGGATGCAATCTCAAAACACTACTGTTTAATTTAAGCAGTTATTTAATAACTTTATATATGCTTGGGAACTGAAAGAGAGTATGGCTGATATTGGGCGACATGAATATTTATTGCTTAGATTTCATTTCCACATAGGCTGGCCAATATTTCATTAGCGGCCCCATGTGAATTCATCCCTTCAATAATATTTTTGGCAATATCTCAACAGGGGTTTCATTAAGATTCGGGATCAGAGAAAGAACTCTGGCTAGTTTAATGTCTTTATTTTGTCATACCTAACTTACTGAAACCCTTGCTCGATATTGCTGACTTAAGTCAATTGCAGACTGTGCATACTGGTGATTATTGCACTGCATCTAATAATATTAGAATTAATAATATATTTTGGTAATATTTTAATATTTTGCTGTCTGTAGTCATTTGCAACACCATACTGGCATTGAATTATTGCAAGGTAGTATAATAGATTAATAATATATTTGGTAATATTTCAATATTTTTTGCTTTAGTCTATAATATTGTTGACTGTGAATATTGGCAATTATTGCACAACATAATACATTAGTATTTCAATATTACTAGCTTTAGTCAATATTTGCAGACTGTGCATACTGATAATTATTGCACGGCATCTGTTAGTATATTATATTAATAATATATTTTGGTAATTTGCTACACTAACTAACTGGCAATAATTACTGTATGTCATCTGATAGTATATTAGATTAATATTATATATTTTTTGTCATACCAAAGTCTTAACTCTTTATGACAAAAATCAAGCTGGAATAACCTAGTCTTTAACCAAAGTCCTTACTCTTCATGACAAAAATCAAGCTGGAATAACCTAGTCTTTAGCCAAAGTCTGTACTCTTCATAACAAATAAATATTGTACTAGCGTAACCTAGCAACACAAAACCTTAACTATATTTCAATTTATAGTTCCGAAAACATGTTTCTACAGGAAATTAAGAGCATGAATGGTTTACCCATTTATGAGATACATTTTTGATGGAATTATGTTTTCAGGCATTAAAAGCGACATATTTGCATGGTTGTTTTGCATTTTGCATGATGTTTCTTTGCATTAAGGTTGTGCATGAGCATGCGCAGTACCAGAACTTGAAGTATTTTTATTTAGATGATGTCACAAAAAGTCAGTTGCATGAGTTATTTAAAAAAATAAAAACTCGAGAAATTCATGGTCAAATATCTTTAAATTTCTGCAGTTTTTTTCTTTGTAGAATGGCAAGGCAACTCTATGCAATATTAAAATTATCTGGACTACAGAAAACATTTTTTATCTTGAAAAATCAATATTTCTTGGTTTCTTTAGTCGCTGTCATATAATAGGCAACAAACAAACTTTCATATTACACAATCTAAAAGTAATCTTAATAACGCAACGCAACCTTGACATCATAAAAACGAAGACAAAGGCAAAATTCAGACAAACAAACTTACGAGTTTACTTTCAGCAGATAATTTTCACAGCCGATCGCAGTTGATCTTAGTTTACATAGGTTATTATTGTAACTTTAAGTAAAGATAATAAAATCAGTTTGTATAATCCTCATAGCGGTTTAAGAGAATGCAATGTTTGTCGGAATCTGTAAGCTATTTTTAGAATCAGTGCATTGCGCTATTGATTTACTGTAGATACAAGTATTTATTTTTTTCCGGTCTGGTATCCTAAAAAATCGTGCGTTCTGATTGGCTGCTTGAGCGGGCGGTATTTTGTCAGTATCTGCCCGCGCGCGCAGTCCGGTATCCTTTGCCGCTAAACGAAAACACAAAACGATTATAAAAACAAGAAAAAACAATGCATGAAAAAAATAAATAAGTTATTTACCGTCCTATAGTCGGTCCGGATAGGGAAAAACTGTGCCCTCGGTCTTGAACACGGACCTTGGCCTAACGGAGGTCCGTTTTCAAGACCGAGGGCACAGTTTTTCCCTATCCGGACCTCATGGCCGGTAAATAACATATATGTATTTTAAATTAAAACATTTTTGTCATTTTATACTTTTAATTATATAGTTTTATCATAAGAATAGTTTTATCTCAAGACCTGGCTCTTCAAGCAAGCATTTGATTCACTTTACTATAGATACAATAATTTTTTTATGTATTTTAAATTAAAACATTTTTGTCATTTTATACTTTTAATTAAATAGTTTACCATAATTTTGTAAAGCACTGTTGCAATCCCCAGATGAAACAGTGCTATAGAAATTTCCTTTATCATTATTATTATCATTATCTAAAAACGTTTGACCACAGGAAACTCGAGATTTTAATTTTTAATGGCAAAGAGGGCTCGTTTTGTGACTGACCTTTCACTGCCATAGCAACTACAGTATTCACATGATCATTTTCATGAAAAAACGATTCCTAAACTCATAGTCTAATATGTTTAGCATATCAGATATCAAGATATAGATATGTATTGCTATAAAATAATTTCTAGTTCTATTACTCTAAGGTCCGAAACTATATGAAACCACCTTAAACCTGTTTAAAAAAATTAGTGTTGTATAGCTTTTACTGATTAAATAATCATTAAGTTAAATGCAAATAATGTATTAGAATTGAACTTTAATTTGTTTTAAGAAAATTTTAATTTCAAATTGAACCTGAAGGAGATTTCTGCTCTTATTTATTTTATTTTTATTTTTTGTCTTTTTAGAATTGGAATGAGAGAAATGAAAGCATTTTTTCAAAAAGCAAATGTAAAAATGAGCAATACCAGAATAAAAGAACTTCTCCAGGTAGGTTTATCCAAAGGTTTAAGAAACATTTGATTCCCCTTCACCTCTCTGATTTACCAAATTAATGTTGGTTCCCAGTAAGTCATGACATTTTGAGTGTTTCTTTCTTTTTCTTGTTCTAGAATATAGATAGAAGTGCACAAATTGATTTTGAACAGTTTAAAAGAATTTACCATGAAATTATGTGCACCAAAGAGGTGAGTAAAATATAGTAATGGAATACCTGTGCTATACACCATATCATAAAATAACTATTATGCATTTCACGTTCTGATTGGATGGGAGCTTGTGCTTTATGAAAGCACCCTGCACAAGTGCACTTTTGTTTTCTCATTTGTTTTCAAAAAATGGATTATTCTTATTTGTATTTATTTATATTTTAAACAACTTGCTTGTTGTGCTGTGCATAGCTATAAAGCACTTGGGGATTAGTAGATCACTGACTTAAAAAGTGTTGAGAAGCACTCCTCTGCATGTTTTTCTTCTCCTAATTGTTTTTTCATGTTCTGCAAATCCAAACGTTTATAACTACGCACAGCATGCTTGTGCATTTTCTATTTCTTTAAGAAACCCAACATGGTTTTGATAAAGCATTTTTGCCAAAACTTCAATGTAATTTTTTTTTCCCATGTTCTGCAAATCCATAGTTTATTACTACGCACAGCATCATTGCTTGTGCATTTTCTATCTCTTTAAGAAACCCAACATGGCTTTGATAAAGCATTTTTGCCTAAACTTCAATGCAAATTAAAAAGTTTGTTAAAGAATTAAACAGTAATGATGAAAAGGTAAATTATACACTGTGAAAAAGATGAAAAAACTGACGTTTTGGACGCTATTCCTTCGTCGGAGTTTCTTTTTTTTCTAGTTTTTTCATCTTTTCAAGGTGCATAATTTACCTTTTCATCATTACTGTTTCACTAGAAACACTAGTTTTTTAGCTAGTTAAATTTGATTGTTGTTTCAGCTCACATCAAAGTTTTCAGGTTATATAGAAAATGGGTAAGTTTAGTGAAATTTGTCTAATATTTATTTCTGTTTTTCAATTTTTTCATCCACTTTTATTTTGAGGACGTCATGGAAAGAGAGGATGAGGAAAGATAAAATGATCAATTGTGTGCTTTTCTGTTATAATTTTAAACACTTGGCATTACTGCAATTTTCATAAACATGCAGACACAGAGTTCACTTATTTATGAAAACTGCAGTATAATATTTTCTCTCATTTCTTCTGCTTTTTATTCATATTTAGTACATACGTGCCACTTAAAAAATTCCAGAAGTTTCTATTGGAAGAGCAGCAGGTATAGTAAAAGTAGAGAATAAAATTACAAAATAAATGTTTGTGGGGTGTTGGTAGGTGGTCAGTAGGGTGTTGGTAGGGGGTCAGTAGGGTGTTGGTAGGTGGTCAGTAGGTTGTTGGTGGGTGATCAGTAGGGTGTTGGTAGGGGGTCAGTAGGGTGTTGGTAGGGGGTCAGTAGGGTGTTGGTAGGTGGTCAGTAGGGTGTTGGTAGGTGGTCAGTAGGGTGTTGGTAGGGGGTCAGTAGGGTGCTGGTAGGTGGTCAGTAGGGTGTTGGTAGGGGGTCAGTAGGGTGTTGGTAGGGGTCTGTAGGGTGTTGGTAGGTGGTCAGTAGGGTGTTGGTGGGTGGTCAGTAGAGTAGTAGTAGGTGGTCAGTAGGGTGTTGGTGGGTGGTCAGTAGGGTGGTCAGTAGTGTGTTGGTAGGGGGTCAGTAGGGTGTTGGTAGGTGGTCAGTAGGGTGTTGGTAGGGGGTCAGTAGGGTGTTGGTAGGGGGTCAGTAGGGTGTTGGTGGGTGGTCAGTAGGGTGGTCAGTAGTGTGTGGTAGGGGGTCAGTAGAGTAGTAGTAGGTGGTCAGTTGGGTGTTGGTGGGTGGTCAGTAGTGTGTTGGTAGGGGGTCAGTAGGGTGTTGGTAGGGGGTCTGTAGGGTGTTGGTAGGTGGTCAGTAGGGTGTTGGTGGGTGGTCAGTAGGGTGTTGGTAGGTGGCCAGTAGGGCGTTAGTGGGTGGTCAGTAGGGTGTTGGTGGGTGGTCAGTTGGGTGTTTGTGGGTGGTCAGTAGGGTGTTGGTATGGGGTCAGTAGGGTGTTGGTAAGTAGTCAGTAGGTTGTTGGTAGGTGGTCAGTAGGGTGTTGGTGGATGGTCAGTAGGATGTTGGTAGCTGGTCAGTAGGTCGGTAGGTGATCAGTAGGGTGTTGGTTGGTGGTCAATAGGGGTATGGAGTGTTAGGTGTTCAGTTTAGGATTGGAATTTAGCATGTTGGTATAGAGGGCCTAACACCTGCTTTAAGTCCCTTAACAAGTAGTCTCTACAGTTGCTATAATATAGATAAATGTCTGCCTGATAATTAGTTTTATTGGGTCAACAGGAAGTGGCTGCCAGAGATATCAATTCTGTACGTGAATACATGTTGGAATATCTTTCTGACAACAGTAGAAACTACACTGACCCTTATTTTACTGTGTCAGAGGTAAGCCTAGTATTTGTTTGAGTTGGATTTGGCGCATGTGGGGCTTGGTGTAAAGGCTGCGTCTAACTAGGAAAATAAATTTTAATGTATATATATTTTAACATCTTCATATAATTCTTAATTATTTTACCGCATATTTTAGTGTTCAATTGTAATTTGTAAAGTGCCATTGGACAGAAATGAAAATGGTGCTATATAAGAATAAAGTTATTATTATTATTATTATTTGCTGAGAGCATCAAATCAATATCATTTTACAATTATTTTACACTTTCTCTGATCCATAGACGTTCCTCCAATGCTTAAGTTTTCTGTCAGAGCTTAAAATAACAGCCAATCATGATCACAGGACAAATTAGTTTTAGATTAATCATACCTTATTTCTGGCTAAGATATGTTACTGGTCAAAATCAACTGGCAAGGCAAAGATTTGACCTGAAAAGTCTCACTTCTGGCCAAACATTGTCAGTTGTGTGGACATTATTGCCCTGCATCCCCTGTGTACGTCTTCCACAACAGATTCTCAACCTACATTTTTCCACCTTCAGTTCCTTGATTTCCTGTTTTCAAGAGGTAACAGTGCATTCAATTCAGCTCACTGTTCGGTGTACCAAGACATGAACAAACCAATCAACTGTTACTGGATTGCATCTTCACATAATACGTAAGTTCCTGGTAGGCCAAACAAAAAAATAAGTATGTTTCCTGTTTCATGAGGAAAGTAATTGGGGTAGGTAGGTCAGATTTTTTACTGGTATGACAGTGGAATTGAGCTTACTGGGTACCCTGTGGTGTATTTGGGAATGAAAAAAATATGAGGCAAAAATCGGCAAGAAAATTAGGGTCGGTTGCACTGCAGAAAACACACTTTGCTCTTTGTTTGGCCTTAGCTCTAAGAATCATTGATTGCATGTTTTTGGTTTCAGGTATTTGCATCTTAAAGAATTACAGATAGAAGCCTGGCTATAAGACCTGGGGTGATATGAATTCATGAGGATTTTTGAATAGGATTAGAATTGCAAGGGGGGGGGGAGGGACCTACAACCAGGGGATCTCATAAAAGGGAGGGGAAAAAACATCTAAAAATCCTTCTATTAAAGAATTGATTGGTCGTGTCTATTTCAATTGGCCAAACATGGCCAGGGGAACTTGGTAATGCAGTGTCTTAGTAATATCAACACTCTCGGCTCTTGAAAAGATGTAAATTAGTTAATACCATATGTCATTTATTTCCACAGATACTTGACGGGTGACCAGTTCCAGGGTGAATCATCTGTAGAAGCATATGTAAGATGTCTTAGGATGGGATGCAGATGTCTAGAATGTAAGTTTCATACCCCTAGGTAAAAGACAAGGCTTTCAGAATGTCTGCGTCTATCTCAAAATTGAGTAGAATAAAATTATTTAAAAATCTGCACCCACCAGATCAAGCTTCTGGCGATTGCCAAAAGAATCTAACCCTTGGCTAGTGTTTCATTTCTATAAAATACCTTCTGTTCTCTGTTTACCTTGTACTCCCTGACCATACACTTACTCCAAAACATTCTGAAGGCCATGAAAACTTTGATGTGCAGTATCTTAATTTTAGATTCCTACTCTAATTTTTTGTTTTTGTTGCTTAAGTGGATTGTTGGGATGGCCCAGATGGGCAGCCAATCATTACCCATGGACACACACTTGTCTCCAAGATCAAGTTTGTTGATGTCGTTCGGCAGATAAAAGAAAATGCTTTTGTTGCGTCAGAGTAAGTTAATATCTTAAGGATTGTCATCATTCATCCATCCATCAGCATCCATCCACTGTCGTTTCATCCATTAATTTTGATTTATTTATATTTTTGTATCTAATGGGCTTTCTGTTTAAGTCATACACTATAGATACTGTATGGTCTTGAGTCTATAACGCTCTAATGTAAAGTACTGTATGTAGTACAAGCCTTCAGAGAACACTTGTAACCAATACAAAACTACTTTGATACTCTTCAATTTGTCTTCGGTGTTCCAATGTGTGACTATCATAAAAGGACAATTATTTATGTCAATTTAGTTTTGTATTTGGTGTAATGTTTTTAATGCAAACTCACTTCTTGTGTTTCAGTTTTCCCTTGATTCTGTCACTAGAAAATCACTGTAGTCTCAGCCAACAAAAGTTCATGGCACAAGCCTTTAAAGAAAACTTTGGAGGTGAGGATAATAATAATGATGATGATGATGATATTAAAAATAACATTTATTATTATTATTATATTATTATTATTTTATTATTATTTTATTATTATTTTATATTATTATATTATTATTATATTATTATTATTATATTATTGTTATTATGTATTATTATTATTATATATTATTATTATATTATTATTATTATTATATTATTATTATATTATTAATTATTGTTATTATATTATTATTGTTATTATATTATTATTATTATTATTATATTATTATTATATTATTATATTATTATATTATTATTATATTATTATTATTATATTATTATTATTATATTATTATTATTATTATATTATTATTATATTATTGTTATTATATTATTATTATTATATAATTATTATATTATTATATTATTAATATTATTATTATTTTTTTTTTATTATTATTATATTATTATTATTATATTATTATTATATTATTGTTATATCATTATCATTATATTATTATTATATCATTATTATTATATTATTATTATTATATTAGTATTATTATATTATTATTATATCATTATTATTATTATTATTTTAATTATTATTATTACTATTATTATTATTATTATTTATTGTAAAAACAGAACATTACATTCTAGCATCTGAAACAATCCTGAAAAGTAAAATTGAATTTCAGTTTCTCCAGTTATAGAGTTTTTAAAACAATTAAAACAGTCAACACAGTTAAAAACACTGGCTATTCATTCCCTAAAATAAAACCTTTGTGGTCTTTTTTCCCCCAACAGAATATCTGCTCACACAACCCATTGATAATGGCAAAGAACTGCCTTCTCCAGATGTACTCAAAAATAAAATTATTCTTAAGGTAACTTGAACTTTGCATTAAGCTGCGATACACGCTGCATTTTTTTTAGCAAACTACCTATATTCATATGATTTTTGATTGAACTAGACCCTGGTTCCAGGGTAAGCCGGGATACCTGGAGGACCTGGTTTCAACATGTATGGAGTATCTGGTAAACCACAGTTATCCCAGTAAAAAAGACGCTGACTGAGTGAAAAATTTTTTTTATTAAAGCTTCAAAGAGCTCAAAGTAGTGAAAATCATTTTGGATAAAAAGTTTATGCCAAAAATTAAAGGGTATGGATAAAAATCCGTCCAAATTCCTGCTCCGTCATGTCCATTCCATTCCATTCCATTCCTGTTTTTAGCATACGTAATTAAGTCGTGCCTGTGGTCACGTGCTTTGCAAAGAGTGTCTCACACAGGAATTTTCTAAATCGTTGTTTGTGAATCGAAATTCTTTACTTTAAGACGGTAAAAATAAAATATTTTCCTCACAGTTGCTTTAATTTTAAAGTTTTTGATGTTTACAGATATTTCTAAATCCGAATGGACATATTCTTAAAGTTTAACGAGCTAGAAGTTGAATGACTAAGATCAAGAAGATAAACGAAATATATTCGTTTATTTAAATTATTCTTATTACTTCACCTAAACAAAATATTAAAAGGCCGAATAAACTTCTCTGTACTTTAAGTTTATTCGTAGTAGTCTTTGGAGCCAAAACATTTCATGTAACTTGACAATCAGCTTGAGGATCTGCAAAAATAGTACGAAAGTCGAATGAAATACGCTCGGTTTGTTTAGATCAAGAAGGCATAATTCTTTATCCTTGGCTTGTTTTTGAAGCGCTGTTTTCCTTCCTTAGCACTGATCTTCGGTTGCAGAGAATACTGCTTTCAGTAGTTGAACCAAAGCATGTGTAGTTCGTAAAAATAAGCTACGGCCCATTACATAAATATTTCTCGGAAAGCCTTGACACCTTTTCTTTTTTACAAATGAATTAGAATTTCTAATCCGACTCAGTCTTAAAAAACAAGCAGTCAGCAAAATAGAGCATGCGTAAACATTAATTGTGTCACATGATAATCTAGCTCCGCCCCCTCCTAATCACTTCGCAAACTATTGACATTGATTAACAGCAAGGCAGATGCTAATTATCAGCACATATACGGTAAACCTATAGCAGAAACCCGCAATGGTCTTCTGGGTAATAGTTTACATCATTTAAATCCATCTATGGGTAATATTGCGCAACTTTGCCATTTTGTCGCTAGAGAAAAAAAATACAAAAAAACAAAGGCATTTTATAGCTGGTATACCACAGGTATCCCAGCAATGATTGACTGCTAAAGACTAACATGGCAGCTATGATTTAATATACAACCCAAGACTACTACAGAAACTCAACTACTTCTTCATCTGCAACAACAATTATAGTTCATGAAAAATCTATTTGTTTTAGGTAGATTGCAGGAAGTAATCTCTAGAGTCTCTAAGGTGCATGCCAGAGTCTCATGTTTATGGGAATTTAGTATTTTGATTTTTACAGAGCGATGATAACCTGAAAACTTGAAGAAAAGCCCCTTAAGCAATGAGCAAATGGGAATCAAACTCAGGTCTCATTGATGAGAATCTGTCGCATTAGCCATGTACACCACCAGCACTTCCCATATTGAAGAAGGAATTCAGTTAATCTCAAAATCATGTCACGTCATGTATGTATCTCTCAATAACCATTTCTTGCTCACCTTTTCCACAGCATAAAAAACTTCCAAAAGATCCAAACCAGGTGACCAACACAGACCAGACGTTTGATGCTTGTAAGTAGTTTTTACTCTTAATTTGCTCTTACCTTGTATTGTGCATTTCATGTTATCACTTTCCATGGGCACTTAAAATACTACTTTATGGACAGGTCCTGTGATACAAGCTGATGGCCATTGTTTTAAAAAGAAAGACACCTTGAACATGTATTTCATAAGTGCTATGCGGTCTACATATTCTCATCTTTGCATCATAATTACTGCTACCTAACATCTATTTCACCCAGGCCTGCTCTCAGTCTGACCTCTAGCTCAGCTGGTAGAGCATCAGTAGTACGATTCCAAAGATCGTGGGTTCTATTCCCAGCGAGGTCGGAAATTAATTTTTCCTAATTTAATTCCAAGGGTCTTTTGCCCAAAATAACCTTGTTCCCAAGCACTATAACTTATCTATATTTCTATATTGACACTTTGAACAGTCAAATTCACCTTTTTTGTGCTAGTCATCATGTGGTATAAATATTGTATTGGATTGTGAACATAACGGTCACCAAAAAGTTCAGACATTGTCCTTGGATTCCTGTACAAATGTACTAAACTATTTCCTTGGTTTGTTTATCTGTTTCTCTAAATAGCAGTAAGAAAAGCTTCAATCAAGTTAGAAAAATGATATTTTGCTTGTATTTAGGGAGCTAACAAATCAAGTAGATAATATTTTTCTTAAAGTCAGTACATTCCTACCGAAATCCGAGGTCAACAATGTCCAAACTTTTTAGTGATCGTAACACAATCCAATAAAATTTATACCACAATGGCTAGTGCAAAAAAAGGGAATTTCACCTCTGTTATGACTAACTTGTTTATTTGTGCTTGCAGTGTCAGAAGATGATCTGAGTCATTCGTTTAATGGTTACCTCCTCCTAGAGGATGAAATTGACCATGTAAGCTCAACATCTATTTATCAAAATTTCTCTTCAGTTTTTAGCATTTTGAGGGTGGTAAAATGTTTGTATCCTGCTGCTGTGGTCTT
Organism: Actinia equina; assembly: GCA_011057435.1. Classification (NCBI taxonomy): domain Eukaryota; kingdom Metazoa; phylum Cnidaria; class Anthozoa; order Actiniaria; family Actiniidae; genus Actinia; species Actinia equina. Next base: position 98,972 of record WHPX01000051.1, read on the forward strand.
TAATGAGTTATATGTTCCAAATGGGGAAATATCCTTGTTTTTTAATCCAAATATCTTTTTTCTCCTACAATCAATAGTCCATTCATTTTACCAGCCATCCTTTCCCCTTTCATCCCTCCATCTATCTATTCATTCCATCCCACCTGACCACCCAAATGCCGATCTGCACATTAATCCTCCCATCCATTTTCAATTCCACCATCCATTCAGTCATCCCATCCATCCGCCATCTTGTTCATTCCATCTCACCAAAATAACCAACTTCCCACCCATTCCATTCCATTAACCAGCTCATTTATCTGCAAATCTCCCTTTCCCCTCTCACCCATCCATCCATCATCCCATCCATCCATCAATCCATCCATCCATCAATCCATCAATCCATCCATCATATTCATTCAATCTCACATAAACAATCAACTTGTATCCATCCATTAGTCCAGCCATCTATCTGCAATCCATCCTTCCCCCTCCCACCCATCCAGTCATCCCATCCACCTTCCCATTCTTCCATCCATCCATTCCTCTTCAATACCTCTTATATCACAAAACATTTGAGCTGTTCTTCATTTTGGTTTTTGTCCAGAGTTGGAAGAATCATTTCTTCTGTTTGACAGTGAAGAACAAGATGTTCTGGACAGAAGAACAAACAGTATTAGAAGAAGACGATGACGATGATGGTCTTCTGGAAGGTGTTGGTGTCGGAGAGGTAAGAAAACACTACCCCTACTTATCATTAATACATTTACTGTGTGTGTACACTGCAAACAAGGTTCAATCTTAGAGTGCAAACACTAGTTTAGGAGTACTTATCATGTTTATATATATATATATCCATAAAAAAGTTATCTTACGAAATTTGTACAAATCAGTGCAAAGTTTTTATAGGTCTACAGTTTACTGAACTTACTAGACCTTATGAATTTTTTTCAATTTCTTACAATCTTTTTCACAAATATATGGTGTGCAATCTATCTATCTAGTACTACACTATTAATTACTAAATAGCATGGATATAAAATGTGCAATCTATCTATCTAGTACTACACTATTAATTACTAAATAGCACGGATATAAAATGTGCAATCTATCTATCTAGTACTACACTATTAATTACTAAATAGCATGGATATAAAATGTGCAATCTATCTATCTAGTACTACACTATTAATTACTAAATAGCACAGATATAAAATGTGCAATCTATCTATCTAGTACTACACTATTAATTACTAAATAGCACGGATATAAAATGTGCAATCTATCTATCTAGTACTACACTATTAATTACTAAATAGCATGGATATAAAATGTGCAATCTATCTATCTAGTACTACACTATTAATTACTAAATAGCACGGATATAAAATGTGCAATCTATCTATCTAGTACTACACTATTAATTACTAAATAGCATGGATATAAAATGTGCAATCTATCTATCTAGTACTACACTATTAATTACTAAATAGCACAGATATAAAATGTGCAATCTATCTATCTAGTACTACACTATTAATTACTAAATAGCACGGATATAAAATGTGCAATCTATCTATCTAGTACTACACTATTAATTACTAAATAGCATGGATATAAAATGTGCAATCTATCTATCTAGTACTACACTATTAATTACTAAATAGCACGGATATAAAATGTGCAATCTATCTATCTAGTACTACACTATTAATTACTAAATAGCATGGATATAAAATGTGCAATCTATCTATCTAGTACTACACTATTAATTACTAACAATAAACATCCTATTATTTTGTAATCTTTTAAGCAAAATAAATCTGGGACTGTTTTAGTGGGTTGAGCATAAGAACTTCATGATACTAAAAAACTAACTAACATCATGCTCCTCTTTGTTCCAGAAAGATGAGCTTCACTATGGTGAAAAGTAAGTCTTTGTTCGCAAAAAATCTCATAAGATTAAATTAAAAGTTAATTATACAATATCTTACATAATATTAATAAGCAGACATTCATGAGAAGATAAGTATAACTTGAATGCCGGCCCAAAGTTGTGTGATGGCCCTTACTTGTGTGATGGCCCTAGTGATATGTGCTTAGAAGGCTCTTGCTATAGTAATATATGCTTAGTATTGTCTGCATCAGATCCAAGGATTAACACAGTATTCAGATCTTCATGTTGTCTTTGTTCAGGTGGTTTCACGGTAAACTACCAGATGGTCGTAAGAAAGCAGAGCAATATTTGAACCAGTTCAATCGAGGTGATGGCTCATTTCTTGTGCGTGAAAGCACAACATTTGTTGGAGATTTCTCCTTATCGTTCTGGTAAGTCTTGATTGCAGTCAAAACCTCATCTTACAGAGTCTTGCATTCATTCATCTTCACACAAGAAATAGTTTTTGGTGGACGTCAATCAAGTTTTCTTGATATTCCATAGGAACATGCCTTTTATAGCGCAACATGCATAACAGCGGCCACCCAAATTATATTTTTTACTATTTAACCAATCAGACAGCAAGAATTTGTGCATTTGCACTTGAAATCACTCAGCATGATCACAAATGCACAAATTCTCAATGTCACACTTTGATTGACATCAACCAAAATTCTATTTACCAGCAATAGCGCAGCGCGCTGATTCTAAAAATAGCTTAAATATTCGGACAAACATTGCATTCTGTTTAACCGCTACGAGGATTATACGAACTGATTTTATTATTTTTACTTAAAGTTACAATAATAACCCATGTAAACTAAGATCAACTGCGATCGGCTGTGAAAATTATCTGCTGAAAGTAAACTTGTAAGCTTGTTTGTCCGAATTTTCACCTTTGTCTTCGTTTTTATGACGTCACGGTTGCGCTGCGCTATTGTAATACTGATGTTTCAGGTTTTGAAAAAAATGAATATTCGGCGTGAATCTGTAAATATTGTGTTTTATTGCCAGGCGGCGGGGTAAAGTTCAACACTGTCGCATCCGATCCAAACAAGAAAATGGCCAGACAAAGTATTACCTGGTCGAGCAGGTTACCTTTGATAGTCTGTACAGCCTGGTCAATTATTACCAGTCACATGCCATGAGAAGCAACAACTTTGAGATGATACTTACTGATGCCATACCTCAGGTACCTAAGAAGTAGTATAGTATGATAGAGACCTCAGTTTAGCATCATATTTAATGCTGACCACTACCTGCTTGTAATCAGGCCCTGAAAAACGCCCGTAAACACAAAGAAACACTCGGCAAAAATAATATTCAAATTGGCCACTCTTCCAGCAATAACTTCGTTATGTCCAAAGTTTGACGGAAAATGCATGATTTATAGGTCTCTGTTGTGAACATCTTAAAGACAAAGTAATGTTGTACTCTACTAAGTTAGGGGTCTGCAAATCCAGGATTTTGGGGGGGGGGGGGTGGGGGGCGAATAGATGGTGTTGGGATACGAATGTAAATAGGAAACTAATGATTAACTAAGAGAAGATATAGGAATAGTAAATGATTCCGGGCGAAAGCCCTTGGAATTAAATTTGGAAAAATTAATTTCCGACTTTGCTGGGATTCGAACCCACGACCTTCGGAATTGCACTACCAATGCTCTACCAGCTGAGCTAGAGGTCAGACTGAGAGCAGGCTGGGGTGAAATAGATGTTAGGTCGCGGTAATTATGATGCAAAGATGAGAATATGTAGACCGCATGACACTTATGAAATACATGAAGATATGGGAATATAGATGAGCCATAGTGCTTGGGAACGAGGTTATTCCTGGCGAAAGACCCTTGGAATTAAATTCGGAAATATTAATTTTCGACATCGAAATCGGAATCGAACCCACGACCTTCGGAATTGTACTACCAATGCTCTACCAGCTGAGCTAAAACTTATCTATATTCCTATATCTTAAGTGCTATGTGGTCCACATATTCTCATCTAATAATTAACTATGGATTTTCAAGGGATTTTATTAGGCTTAGACAGGTCTCCAATTAGTTTCTTGATTGTAAGCTTTTCAGGGAAAGCATCTTGCTTGACCCTATATAGAAACTTACTTCTCTCTTTTTTTTTTCTTCAGCCCAATGCTCATCTGGATAAAGAGTAAGTAAAACAGTGGCTAACTGAATTCCATCTCTTTATGAAAATCTTCTAACAGTTCTCCCTCGGCCATTTTACATCATTACCGCCATGTTTCTTTCCTCATTCTCCAATAATGACCAGCAATGTGCTTATCTTTTTTTAGCTGGTATCATGATAACTTGACGAGGAGTGCTGCCGAAGACATGCTGAAAAGAGTTCGAAGAAATGGTGCATTCTTGGTCAGGAGAAGAGAAAAGGATGAGAGAACTGGTGAGGAGTCTTACGCCATCTCATTCAGGTACAAGTTTTAGGTCTTTATATGGGCGTAATATTTTCCCATTTGAGACCATGTGTCATATTCTTGAGAATAAATTGTTTGCTTGAGTCGTATCCATATTAATATTTTCACTGTTTTCTTGCGTGCAATACACTTTCAAAGAAAACTGCTGAACTTTACTTTAAAAGCAGTGGAAAATAAGGTGGACTTCTCTAGTGTCATTACATTTTGCTCATTTGAAAGTCAATGTTCGTATTACACCTTAAGACCAATCTTGAACCAATTAGATTGAGCTAGTTGAAGCCAGTGAGTCCTTCAAGCCCCAAAGAGGGTTGTCACTGATTGTCAGGAGAATGTTACTGTAAAAGCAGTGGAAAATAAGGTGGTCTTCTCTAATGTCATTACATTTTGCTCATTTGAAAGTCAATGTTCGTATTACACCTTAAGACCAATCTTGAACCAATTAGATTGAGCTAGTTGAAGCCAGTGAGTCCTTCAAGCCCCAAAGAGGGTTGTCACTGATTGTCAGGAGAATGTTACTGTAAAAGCAGTGGAAAATAAGGTGGTCTTCTCTAATGTCATTACATTTTGCTCATTTGAAAGTCAATGTTCGTATTACACCTTAAGACCAATCTCGAACCAATTAGATTGAGCTAGTTAAAGCCAGTGAGTCCTTCAAGCCCCAAAGAGGGTTGTCACTGATTGTCAGGAGAATGATACTGTATGTGAGATGTCTGTGATCACAAAGCTACACCATCTCACATGATAACCTCTGTTTATCAACTTCCTACAGGGCAGAGGGAAAGATAAAGCACTGTAAACTAAAGCGAGAAGGAAGACTCTTCACCATCGGTACAGCTCAGTTTGAAAGTCTAGTTGAGCTGGTTGAGTTTTACATGAAGCATCCGCTATACAAGGGAATGAAGCTGAAATATGCCATCAATGAACAGGTACGAGATTATGGGTTTTCTGTAGCCGTCCTGTTCTCACGAGGGTAGTACTTAATAGCCAGTGGCTAACAAATATGTGGCCCTTGTTCAATGATCAAATTAGAATTTAGGTGATTTTTTTGGAGGGAGGAAAACCAGAGATCCTGGAGAAAAACCCATGAAGCAAAGGAGAGACCAAGTAGAAAAAAGGTCATCAAAGATCAATCGGATGTTATGGGTTCCCTGTGGATTTTATTCCTTTGTCATTGTAGGCAGTCTTGGCAGTCTGCCATTAATGAACATAATGAAGTGTTATGGAGTACCCATGAAATAATAATTTAAAATTTATCACTTTTTTCCAATTTTCCAGGTCCTTTCCGTGGTTGGTCAGGTAAGGAAAGTCTTCTGGGATTTAATTTTTTTTCGGCACCAAGACCTCTCAAATATTTATGAGAAAGAAAAGATTGACACAGACAACCACGGTGATGCAAAAATGAAGTGCTTTGGCCCAGTTTGTGTTGTTGCTTGTCCTTAAACAACCTTTTTTTCTTATTTGTTTTCTAGATTCCAGAAGAAGAAGCAATATATGGCACTAGTGAAGTCTACCATGAGCCAAACTCTTTTGTTACCAAGGTGAAACATTACACACACAATGCACACCTAAAGTGACAGTCTTGTTATATGGAACACATAACCTATCTTACCTTGACGATTGCTGATTGACCAATCAACAGACTGACAGACAGGCTGACCAACCGACTGACAGACTGATTGATCGACAGACTGATTGACTGACCAACCAACCGACCACTGACAAACAGACAGACTAGACTGACTGACTGGCTGCACTGGGTGACTGTTTGTATACCGACAAGCAGGCAGGCAGGCAGACAAGGCAAGCGTGTTTAAATAAAGTTTTACCTACCTAAAGTTTTACCTACCTAAAGTTTTACCTACCTAACGTTTTACCTACCTAAAGTTTTACCTACCTAAAGTTTTACCTATCTACCTGCACTGACTGACAGACTGACCAACCAACAAATCTGCACGTGATCAGTAGGAAAATGCAAAGGAAACCTTGTTGTAAGCTGTCGACTGAATAAAACCTGAGTAAACTAACTAACATGTTGAATAGCAGTTTTATTGTCAAACAATGTGTCTCATCCTTAATTAATAGCCTGCTTGCAGAGCGTTGTGGGATTATGAAGGTATCAATGAACAAGAGATGACATTTTGCAGAGGAGCTTTTATAACCAATGTGGTAAAGGATGACATTGGATGGTGAGTGTCCTTTTTATCTCAAGATAAAGGGTATTTTAAAACTGATAACACAAGTAAAACTACAAGGCTCAAACAACTACTTGTCAATAAGTCAGACTAGTAGAAACGAGCAAGGAACTGGGTTTAGTTTCTTTCTATCCTTTTGTTTTCTTTTTGTTTTATGGCTTGTTTTCTTCTTATTGGTTTGTTTTCCCTATCCTCTACTATATAAACATCTCTCTCACTCTTACTTTCTATTGACTCCGACGAAGGACTGACGTCCGAAACGTCAGTTTCTATTTTCACTACGGTGTAAAACTTATCAATCTACGATAACTGTTTAGTTTCTTAAAATAAACTAACACTCACTACCAATACTCTTCCTATTTTTATATGCACATAACACTCGACTCATATGTCATCGTTTCTTATACGGAAGGACAGGGCGTAAAATAACGGCTGATAAGTTGCCGGTCATTATTGCAGTCCAAATTAGTTTTAGCTCGGTCATACCTCGTTTCTGGCTTAATGTTACTGGTCAAATGAACGGACGAATGGACAAGATACAATTCTGGGCGGACATAGTCCATTGTCCGCCCGTTATTTTAAGCCCTGAATGAGTAAAAACATTGTTATTTCTAGGTGGACTGGTGACTATGGGGATCAAAAACAAAAACTGTTTCCCGCTAATTACTGCGAAGAGATCATAACACCTGAAGCACCTGAGGAAGCAGTAGATGAGGTATGAAAACCGAATCAATAAATACTTCTTGTAAAGTGGTCTTGTACGACAACATATATTTGTCAGAGTCTGAACGTTTGCATGAACTGATATTAAACTTTAAGAACATTCTATTCCCACCCTAAAGATGACAACGAAATAGCGTAACTACCATCTTGCTTACCTTATATTAGAGAGTTTTAGATTTACGTTCACGGCAAACGTGAAACGTCAGTTGACCAGTAAAAAATTCTTTGAAATTACTGAAAAAGAATCGCAAAAAAGTCCAAGTAGTAGAAAAACAAAAGAATATTTGCGCTTGGTGAGAAGGTTTGTAAAGGGTAAAGTAAAATACAGGAAAACTATGAAAACGTGCTCACGTTTGCCGTTTGCAGGGAGAGAAAAAAGTCAATCTAAAACTCTTTATTATCTGTCACTTCACGTATCACTTCACCTGTCACTTCACCTAACATTTTAACATTTTTATTGATTCACACACACATAAATATTTAAAGTATTCACAGATTAAGTAATATTAGTGAATAATGAAAAGAAAGTTGAAACTAAATGAATTCTTATATTTTATATGGACATGGGGGCTGGTTGTAGTTTGTAAATTCTACGATTGTAAGTAAGTAGTATACAGAATATTAAAAAAATGTATGGCCCCTTCCCAAACTCAATTTTTATCTACATGGCCACTAATTAAAACAGTTTATTTATAGATAATAGACAAACAGATAATTTTTTTTAAAATTCTATTTGGCTAATTATCCTCTTGAAAGCTATATTTCTTTAAATGATCCTCTTAAATCACACCCCCTTCCCTTCCCCCCACCACCCTGTGCCAATAAAAAATGAATGGACCCTTGCCTACCCCATACCACTTACTACCTTCCCTTCCCTGGCCATACAATGGCAATTTAAATGCTCCAGTGCCACTAGGTTGGGACCTTAGGTTTGATAGGAATATCTTTGATTCCATACAGTCCAATCAAGAAAAGGACAGTAAAGTGCTTGGTGATCTACAGAAGGGTGCTATTGATGTCCAAGGATGTTCAGTAGGTAAGCAATCCTTGGCTAATAAGGTAGTTTCAATATTTACATGGTAATGGACCACATTTTAATGTCAAACTTAAAAGTCAAGCCTCGACTTGAAGCCTTTATTTCTTGGTCACTCAAGCGAATACACGGGAAGAGTCTATTTATCAGTTGTTGCTCAGATGCCAGATGGCGTACTTTTTGTCAACTTACAGTATCGTATTTTTGATCTAACAGATACATTTTAATAAGTCCATGAATATATTGTTTACCTCTTCAGAGATGCCCCCTGCCCGAGGAGGACAAAGACATCTTCTAAGAATTGTCAAACATGGCCAAACATTATTAGAAGCAGCTGCAGAAACACCAGAAGTAAGTTTGATCCTATGATTGTTACACCTCAAGTAGACCTCTCTTGTCTCAAGCCAAAAGCACACATAGGTCTACTGAGAGTTTGAGGGGAAGATGTTATTTCCGATTGCAATGAAGTTTTCGTTATTACGAGATAAACCCTTTAAAGTAAATAATGTTAAGAATATCTTGTATATATAATACGCTGTTTATTTTCTTTGTTTGCAGAAATTAAGCGAGTGGCTGGTAAAATTACAAGAAGCAGTTGCATGTGCACCAGAAGAGAAAGAAAATATGAGAAAACAATCAATCAGACAGAATATAAGTCCAGAACTATCAGACCTGATAGTGTATTGTCAACCCGTACCCTTCGATATAGACAGTGAGTATGCATCATCACTGATCATATCATCATCAACAGCTTCATCACCATGTATTAGCCATAGTACCATTATCATCACCACTATAATCACCATCATCATCACTGATCATATCATCATCAACACCTTCATCACCATGTATTAGCCATAGTACCATTATCATCACCACTATAATCACCATCATCATCATCACTGATCATATCATCATCAAGACCTTCACCACCATGTATTAGCCATAGTACCATTATCATCACCACTATAATCATCATCATCATCACTGATCATATCATCATCAACAGCTTCACCACCATGTATTAGCCATAGTACCATTATCATCACCACTATCATCATCATCATCATCATCACTGATCATATCATCATCAACAGCTTCATCACCATGTATTAGCCATAGTACCATTATCATCACCACTATAATCATCATCATCATCATCACTGATCATATCATCATCAAGACCTTCACCACCATGTATTAGCCATAGTACCATTATCATCAACACTATAATCATCATCATCATCATCACTGATCATATCATCATCAACAGCTTCATCACCATGTATTAGCCATAGTACCATTATCATCACCACTATCATCATCATCATCATCATCACTGATCATATCATCATCAACAGCTTCATCACCATGTATTAGCCATAGTACCATTATCATCACCACTATAATCATCATCATCATCATCACTCATCATATCATCATCAAGACCTTCACCACCATGTATTAGCCATAGTACCATTATCATCAACACTATAATCATCATCATCATCATCACTCATCATATCATCATCAACAGCTTCATCACCATGTATTAGCCATAGTACCATTATCATCACCACTATAATCACCATCATCATCACTGATCATATCATCATCAACAGCTTCATCACCATCATGTATTAGCCATAGTACCATTATCATCACCACTATAATCATCATCATCATCATCACTGATCATATCATCATCAACAGCTTCATCACCATGTATTAGCCATAGTACCATTATCATCACCACTATAATCATCATCATCATCATCATCACTGATCATATCATCATCAACAGCTTCATCACCATGTATTAGCCATAGTACCATCATCACCACTATCATCATCATCATCATCATCACTGATCATATCATCATCAACAGCTTCATCACCATGTATTAGCCATAGTACCATTATCATCACCACTATAATCATCATCATCATCATCATCACTGATCATATCATCATCAACAGCTTCATCACCATGTATTAGCCATAGTACCATAATCATCACCACTATAATCATCATCATCATCATCATCACTGATCATATCATCATCAACAACTTCATCACCATGTATTAGCCATAGCGGCTGAAAAGTAGAATTTAGATGCAGAACTCTTGTTTTAGAATTAACTAATAGTATTTATTTTTGTTGTAGATTACTCTAGAAAACACTACGAGATGTCATCGTTTCCCGAGACAAAAGCTGATAGATATATCAGCAAGAAGTGCAGTAAGGAATTTGTCAGGTATCCTTTGAAAAGTGATTGCAATATGATAAATGGTCGAAGATATAATTGTGGAAGTTACCTTGACTTTCTCTTCCTTTGGCTTCTCTTTATAATAATAATAATAATAATAAATATTTATATAGCGCCTATCCAAATCTGCTCTAGGCGCTTTAAACAAAAAGAAAAACCACAAACTGTGGTAGGCTGTGAGCTTTGCTTGGCGCCTGTGGCTGCCGCTACACAACCCATACCACAGGAAATAAAATAATAAATAGATAAATAAATGATACGAAAATAAAATAAAATAAATAAACACACGCACGACGAAACCACGAACAAAGGTCAGACTGTTGTATCGGGTAACAATCCCCTACTCTTACAAAAAATACTACAGGATCTTTTACGTCCACTTTATCAGGGGTCAAGTGCAAGCAGACGGGACCTCCGGTTTTACGTCATTATCCGAGAAGACGCTTGCTTGATGGCTGTTGGCTCCTACGAGCTCCTCCACCCTTTCTTACTGCTATTCTTTCCACTCTCCTCCACTTGCTCTCCTCCGCTTCCTTCATCCTTCCATTCTTTCTTTTCTGCGTATGTGCTATTATAAGGCATTACTATACTAGATTGGTATATTCTGTTTGACTTAAAAGTTCTCTTGACCTGTGCACATAGATATCATCGTAAACAGATCAGTCGTGTGTATCCCAAGGGAAGCAGAATCGATTCATCTAACTATGACCCTGTCATGATGTGGAATTGCGGTGTACAACTGTGTGCTCTCAACTATCAAACACCGGGTAATTTTGCAATTTTTCATGAAATAACGCTCGCTCGTCGTCGTTCGTTCGTTCGTTCGTTCGTTCGTTCGTTCGTCGTTCGTTCGTTCGTTCGTTCGTTCGTTCGTTCGTTCGTTCGTTCGTTCGTTCGTTCGTTCGTTCGTTCGTTCGTTCGTTCGTTCGTTCGTTCGCTCGTTCGTTCGCTCGTTCGCTCGTTCGTTCGCTCGTTCGTTTGTTCGGTCGTTCGGTCGGTCGTTCGTTTGCTCGTTTGCTCGTTCGTTTGCTCGTTTGTTCGGTCGGTCGGTCGGTCGGTCGGTCGTTCGTTCGTTCGTTCGTTCGTTCGTTCGTTCGTTCGTTCGTTCGTTCGTTCGTTCGCTCGCTCGTTCGTTTGCTCGTTCGTTCGTTCGTTCGTTTGCTCGTTTGTGTGTTCGTTTACAAATATGCTTTGGTATGTCCCTGTTATCCTGTAATTCTACATATACTGTATATTTCTATACGATGTACCCTTATAATAACAATACTTGCACTTTTTAAACTAAATATTTATTTTCCCGATCAGATCGGGCGATGCAACTAAATCATGGAAGATTTCTGGATAATGGCCGGTAAGATGACTAGTCAGATTTATAAATAGCTTTAATTTTATGAAGGTCAAAGGGGCTCTTGCTTAGCAGGCAGCACACTTGCTCCTTAAAACAAGTGTGTGAGGTCACTGAGGATCAAACTATGGGCCTCTTGCTTAGCAGGCAGCACACTAACCAACCAAAGCACACTTGCTCCTTAAAACAAGTGTGTGAGATCACTGAGGATCAAACTATGCACCTCTTGCTTAGCAGGCAGCACACTAACCAACCAAGCCACACTTTCTCCTTAAAACAAGTATGTGATGTCACTAAGGATCAAACTATGAGTCTCTTGCTTAACAGGCAACACACTAACCAACCAAGACACGTGTGTAAAGTCACTGAGTATCAATCTATGAGCTTTTTTTGCAATATTCCTAATGTTCTGTTGTTGTTGTAGGTGTGGCTATGTTCTGATGCCTGATAATCTTCGACAAGATAACTTCTGTCCTCACGACAGGGAGACTAGTGGAGTAGAACCACTAACCTTAACGCTAACGGTACGCCATCACATCAAGTCAACCCCAACTAACACAATATTTAATCTCAAAATCATTACTCTTCTTCTTAGGGCGCCCTCTCTCGTCTTTAGTTCGAGGGTGAATGCATGGCCATCAGCTCTTGATAATTTCATCTTTGATTTATTTTAAGGTATTTGGTTGTCGACATCTTGTGAAATCTGGCAGAGGAATCGCTTCTCCGTTTGTGGAAGTGGAGGTGGTCGGTGCTCCTTACGACTGCGCTAAATTCAGAACTGAAACAAAGGGTAAGATAATGATGTACAAGGCGATGATTGTGATAGTGATGAGGATGGAAGATAACGACTATAATTATGATGATGGTGATGATGAGAAATGATGAAGACGATGATAACTAGACGATGACGACTATAATTATGATGATGGTGATGATGAGAAATGATGAAGACGATGATGATGATGATGCTGACTACGACGACAACTAAAACAATTATGATGATGAAAGAATGATAATTTGAGAGGACAATGAGATGACGACAAAGATAACAGCGATGGTGATAAAGACAATGGCAATGATGATGACCACGATGATTATGACAACGATAATGATGAAGACAATGGCGATGACGATGAGAAAGATTATGACAACGCTAATGAAGATGATACTGATTGCTGATTGTGTTTTTATTTATTTTCTCGTTTCCTTCGTTGCAAGTTTATGTCGTTTTATAACTCTCGTTCATATCTATTTATTATTTCTTTAGTTGACAACGGTTTGAACCCTTCATGGTTCATGACCTTTGAAGTAGATGTTCTCAACCCTCCTCTAGCATTCGTGCGCTTCGTCTTGTTTGATGAGGACATGTTTGGTGAACCTAACTTCATCGGGCATGCTATTTTCCCCATGGGAAGCCTACGGACAGGTAGGTGGTATACACACTTATATAGAGAGAGTTCAGTTAAATATACTAAGAATTTGTAGCAGTAGTACCGACTCGCCTCTCACCTCTGGGGTCTCGGGGTTGATTCCCGGACTTGGCATCATATGTGAGTAGAGTTTGTTAGGTCTCTCCCATAAAAGAGGTTTGGCACCATCATGTGTCGGCGTCCACAATACAGCTTGGACTGCCTGTGGTTAGATGGCAGAACAATAAAATCCTTTTGCTCTCGGGAATTGAATTCTTTCTCATGTAAAACGATTGTATTGTTCCTGTGGTTAGATGACAGAACAATAAAATCCCTATGCTCTCGGGAATTGAATTCTTTTATGTAAGACGATTGTATTCCTGCCGTCTAACATGGCTGCCGTCACGTGATGGTGCAAAGCCTCTATTCAAAGGTTTTTTCCCTCCGCAAAACCTATAACGATAGATTAGACTCGGTTGTTTCATTGTATCGATAAAAATATAGTTATGCAAAAAAAAAAAAAAAAAGTAAATACTTTATGTATACTTTATTTTGGTTACTGTTTGTTGTTATTTCAGGCTATAGATCGCTTCCCCTGAAGAACGCCTATAGCGAGGAATATGAGATATCTTCTCTACTGGTTCACTTTGATATTCGAAGTGCCAAGGTATATTCCTTGTTGTTCATTGTTCATCATATTCCCTTGGCTGGTCTTCGAGTTCCAAGTTACCGCTGTGTTCCTTTGATTACTCAAGCTTAGCCTCGTATCATTGCCGGTCTAAATATTCATTCACAAATACCAACAGTAAAGCCAAAAAACAAAGTAATGGATATTTTGCAAAACATCAACACTAAACTCGAAATTGGAGTTTCAAATTGAGCTGATCCTCGCAGTATATAAATAAATTTCTGCAGCTGCAATTTGGAGTAAAGAATATTTTCACTCACGTGACAAGGCAGCCATATTGGTGTACCAAACAATAGAAACTTTCTGCAAAATTTTTTTGCATAAAAATAGAGTTAAATTCCTCGAGGATAGAAAATGTATTGTTTTGGAACACCAAGATGTCCACTGTGACGTCACGTGAAAACTATCTATTCTGTGATCTCTCAATTTTCAGCCTTCATTAAATAGACAGAAGTTTCACGTCCCGAAACTTTCCTCTCATATAACAGTTCCTTTAAAAGAACCTCTGTTCATCTTTGTTTTGTCTTTGAAGGGTGATGACGAGAACCTGTACGCGACCATTCAAGGTCTAAGAGACCGAGTCCATGAAATCTCCTACCAGATGGCAACAGAAGAGAAGATGGCCCGCGAGGCCATGACCCAGATGAGTCAGCGGTCTGGTCCATTGTCGCTAGAAGCGCAAGAAATCCGTAACCGGCACGTATTACACATGGAGACACTGGGCAAGCAGCTACAAGACAACCAATCAAATCTACAGAAACTCCAGAAAGAAAGGGCGGCCAGGTACATCGAATAATCTGTGTCTGTCTGTCTGTCTGTGGCTAAGATATAAAGGTGTGTGCCCACGTTTTGCTTTAATTGCTTTGCTATGATGAACTTCCTCCATAATGAGTCACCCCCATTCCGCACCACTTAAGGTCTGGTATTGAATAGACCACTTGGGTGTAATGTTTTCCAATTCAAACCACGTGTCATTCCCTTAAGAATAAGATTCTTCGTTTGAATGGTATCCATATTCATGTGTCTTCTATTGTGCACCCGTTCAAGAAGGAAATGATAATCTAGAGAATGTAGCGTTAATGGGATTAGAAAAACATCACGCACAAGGTAATTGTATCTGCAGACGTCTTTGGACTGGGCGTAATGCTTTTCCTTTTACACCACCACCACCACCTTTTTACTTTATTTAACAATTGTGCATGAGAAGACACATGAATACAACTCAAGCGAAAAATCTTATTCTCAAGAGAATGACAGGTGGATAAATTACACATGGAGGAGTTTAAGATAAATTTGCATTTAAAATTAAAATGTACAAGATAAATATAGATAATAGTTGATATAGATAATACTTATAGACAATAATATTGCATAGTTAAATCAAGCTTGAGGTACTAGCGGGGAGTAAGGTACTTGTGACAGCTCGTGGTACTGGATATGCACGTCAAAAATTGTTTTTCTTGGCTTACACAATGTTGGTAGTATCGTATAGCATCCTTTTTCTTTCTTGTGTTTTCTTCTCTTCTCTTCCTTTCCTTTCCTTTCCTTTTCTCTTTCTCTCTCCCTCCCTCCCTCTCTCCCTCCCTCTCTTTTCTCTTTTATTTTCCTTGATTTTTCCTTGTTTTCCCATCTTTTCCTAATCCTTTTAAAATTGTTTTCGATTTTTTCTTTTGTTAATTTTCCTTCTTTTCCCCTCTCTTTCGTTTCCCATCTTTTCATTTCTTCCCTTTTGCTTTTTATTTCCATTTTAACATTCCTTTCCCTTTTTTTTTTGCCTTTTCATATCCTCACTTTCCCTATTTTCTTTCCTTTTTTCTTTCCCATTGCCCTTTTCTTCCCCCATTCTTTCCTTTCCTTCCCAGTTTTTTAGTTTTTGGTTCAACTATAATAACATCTATTTGATCTTTGTTTTTTGGTCCCCAGGGTGTTTCAAAACGCAAGTGATGCCTAAATGTGATTTTATTTTACAAAATGAAGCTGTTGTAATCCTACCTGTCCATGCACAAGTGACTGGTAGCAAACCAGCGCAGTAGACATCTATACTCAAAAGCAGAAAGGAAAATAATTTTGCAACCAAATCTAAAAGAAATGAAAAAAAATTTAGTCTAGAAATTTAGAATTTTACATTAGATTTAGTTAAAATTTAGTTATTTTCAGTTGGTTAAATCCTTAGCCTTGCTATTGCATAAAAATGGATATATTTCTTTAACATTAGGAATGCCTATTAACCACTCCGAAGTTTAGGAAAAACTGGGTCGAGTTGGCGTTACAATGCAATGTGGGGCCGTTTTTGAAAACATATTTCTTCGGGATGGCTAATAGAGTAAGTGAAGGGGGAGTGTCAATGCTCCTGGTAATGATAGATGGCAATTTTTCTGACTCCCCGTCCCCCACAAAGCAGGGTTTAGGTGCTTAGTATTTTTATGTGGTTGGAATACCTGTGGTACACGTGTAAGAGTGTTTTTATCCTCTATAGAAACACTTAGAAGAAACATAAAAACTCAGTTTACATCTCCCTTCTATATCGGTGTTCGCTCATCGGATGAAACACTCTTTCGCGTTTCTGAAATATGACTTTAGTTAAAATAGCTACGAAATCGTTTTGATTGTGTTTAGTTGTAATAATTTTTCTCGAAGAAAAAATGCGCCAGATTAATCAAGGGAAGAAAGAATTTGAAAAACTACAGGTCCAAACAGGTCTTGCTCCAATTATTTTCGTTTTGTTCTTTGTTTGTTTGTTTGTTGTTGTTTCGTTTTGTTTTGTTTTTGTCTTTTGATTGTTTGTTTGTTTTTGTTCATATTTTCTTTTACGGAAATCTCAAGTTAATTTCAAAATAGTGTCAGAAAATAAAAATAAAATGTTTGTCTAGCTATGAACATGCACGATATTCCAGTAAAAAAATCCCATCGAGGGGGATTTAAATTTACCGTTGAAGTATGACAAAATGGCGCTTGAACTATGGCAGAGCATTTTGGGTGAGCGTATCTGTCCAGTATCATCATTCGAATTAGTACAATTTTCTTGAAAGTAAATATTTAAAACTATTTCGTTAATATTAAATAACCGTTATTTGTAGAGGAAATCGCACAATCTCGAGTACAATTCGGAATTTATAGGTACGAGTGACTAATGTTTTGTCTCTGAGGTCAGTTCAATTTGATAACTTTCAAAACATCACGAGTATATATAAATTTCGAATTGTACGAGAAGATTGTCCGATTTTTTGTTTATAATACATTCAACACAAATTGAGCATCTCAATTGGGACTGTACAGAGTCCAATTTGAAATTTAATTGTATTCCTGTTGTCTAATAAGGATCGAGTAATGTTGTAGAGTGTTTTATAACGAGAGAAATCATACCGACTGAACGCTAGTATCACACAGTCGCTTTCAGTGTCGTCACGCAACGCAACAATCCCAAGCGTTGCGTGACGACACTGAAAGTGGCTGTGGGGGAGACTAGCACACAGGCTAATTTTAAACCAAGCGTCCTTTCCTCGAGAATATCATATGTTGATCGAGATTTTACCGCATCGAGCTTGAGAAGTTTTAAGGCAACCATGTCGGCAAAACTAGAAATTTCTTCTTTGACAATACTCTTTAGATCTCTTCATTGCATTGTTCTTGTCCTACAGCATGGCTTCCATGAAACACAATTGTTATTTAGTGTTTTTAACTTAGCTTTAAAAGTCGGGACGTATTTCTGGGAGCAACAAAAAAGCGGAAACTGATACAGTAACCACCTGAAACGACTCGTAGAAGTTTGGGCAACAAATTCTTTTTCTGGAGAAAAAGCATGAAAAAAAACATCTTTTCTTTTTGGAACAGCGTAATTCGTCTTTCCATAAGATTGACGTGACACTTAAAA
This sequence comes from Actinia equina, assembly GCA_011057435.1. Taxonomy (NCBI): domain Eukaryota; kingdom Metazoa; phylum Cnidaria; class Anthozoa; order Actiniaria; family Actiniidae; genus Actinia; species Actinia equina. Next base: position 116,861 of record WHPX01000051.1, read on the forward strand.
ACTTCATTAAGCATTGCTGCTCAACAATAATACTGAAGGGAATGACACGTGATCTGATCTTTATCACTTATCGCATAAGTGTAACAATCCCTAATTGCACTCATAAAATAGAGCACCGTGCACGCAGTTTATCTGTGAAACAATTACTAGACGTGTAGCGCTTAAAATCATTTAGTTGCTAACTATTTAGCAGTAAAATAGCTAGCCTTGAAGAAATAGAAAACGCGCGCGCGTGCTGTAGGCAGAACACTAGACGAGTGTTAATAGAAGTGTAGTGAAGTGTTTCTCGAAGCTTCTCGAGTGTTCTGCCGATCCACAAGTGCTTTATAACTCCACACACCACAGCAAGCAAGTTTTTTGTTACTTTTATGAAATGCATAAAGCTCGCGCTCCCAACCAATCAAAATGCGAGAATTATGAAAGTTATCTTATAAAAGGATTAATTTGTCGTGCACTCTATAATGTTAAAGGAAATATTCAGTACAAATGTAGAGAAGTTAACCGAGATTATTGGAGACATGTAAGATAGAGATGAGAAAATTCTACATATCATTCAACTCATCTATAGAATTTTGTACTTCATTTTATTCACCAATTTCGAGCACTTCAATTGGTGCAAAGATAATCTAATAAACCAAATTACATATCAAACTTGATTGTTGTTTGCGAGGGATCAAGGGAGATTTAAAAATGAGCATCAATTGGAAAAGGCCATAATAGCATCAACAATAAAGAATAATGGTCGTTAATGGGCAGAGATGTAAAGCCTGATTTTCACAAGCGACGCAAGCACAATCACAAGCGCAAGCACAAGAGGCCTTATTTCATCGTGAAAACTGTCCAGCACAAGCACAAGCACAAGGATCAAATTTTTCATTTTTCGTTGTGCTTGCGTTGGACAGTTTTCACGATGAAATAAGGCCTCTTATGTTTGCGCTTGTGATTGCGTCGCTCGTGAAAATCAGGCTTTCCAAGTCGTTAGGGCAAGTCTCACTGCACACAGCTAAGTGAACGTCATCCGTCGCCTTTTCTGATCAATGTTTTGATCATCAAAATTTTAATTTGGCATGCAAGTTTAATGTTATGAAGAAATAACATTTTACATCGTTTTACATGCAAACAAGACGCCCTTTAGTTCACAGGCAGCCCAGTGATAGTATGCTAATGAGACAATCGCTTCGGCCGTGAAGACCTGCTAAATAAGCTCCAGCACATTGGGCAACCCAGTGCATGCCCTTGTTTTATTTTTGATAGAAATTTCGTAAGAACAAACGAAAATGGCTATTTTAAAGGGCGATGGTCGGGACAGTCGGGACCTTTCTATTAAGTATTCGAAACTGTCCTTTCACTCACGCCTTTCAATGCTAAAGTCGGGACAGTCGGAGCAGCGCATTAGCAAAATGAGCAGTTTAGGAGCTAAATGAGCAGCTGTATTATAAGTAGCTCTACATGGTCATAAGGATTGTTTTTTGATTGGAACCAAAAAGTACTTTATCATCATCAAGATACATGTGGTTGCAAACGAAGAATTTATGAGTCAAATGAGCAGATCAAGAGCATCGCATGAGTCAAATGAATCTAAGGCTTAATATAGAAATCATCGCACACCAGCTGTCAGAGAGGTCACATACCTACAGTACAGTGCTCCTATTGTGGAAAGAAATTTTCAAGAACTTATAACTTAAGACGCCATTTAGACAATCAAACTTGAAAAATGGCCGATTTTGAATCTGAGTCAACACAAAGAAAAAAGTGAAGACGAAATCAGCGATCAAAGTTCTGCGGAGGAAAGTGAGGAAACTGAATCGGAAGGTAGTGATTCTGAAGGGGGTGATGATGACTTAAGAAAGCACGGCTGGTCGGTTAAAGTACAGGAAGTTATAGATCGCCATCAACAAGAGTTAGAGGAAAACTAATGGAAAACTACATGCATAAAGGGTAAACAGAAGGAAGTGCTGCAGATAAGGCACACAACAGCATGTTAAGGAGCTGACACACGGTGCAACATTTGAAATTTCCAGCCAATCAGCTTGCAACAAATTTATAACTGCTGAATAAATATCTTAACATAGCAGGCTGACACAAACGATGTTGCGTAGTTTTGTTGCAATGTGCGTCACCACGATTCAAATTTGTTGCCCGCAGTGTTGCTTGCAATGTTGCACCGTGTGTCAGCAACTTTAGAAAAGCTTTGATAGAGAAGTCAGAATGGTTGCAATACAATGGAAAAAGACCCACATTTCCAAAAGATTATGAAAACTAGACAAGAACTTACAGACACAGACGACTATGGCTGAAACTGATGAGGCAATACAAATTGCAATTCAACAGCGAAAACATCTGTTAAACGATTTATTTAGACCACTTCAAAATGATGAGGCAGATGATTAGGAAAAATTCACAATATCATCAACCTATGAGCGCCGCAGGCCAGGCCAGGAAACTAGAGCATAGAATATACTTTGTTGTAAATTGTTTTTTAATGTTGAAGTAAAGAAGTACATGCATTATATTCATAGTTTTGCAGTTGTTTGGGTCTAGAATTTACGATATGCAGTCACTCAACCGAAGGACTAATAGGCTAAGTAAGAGTTAATTACCGAGAACGGAGGTAATTCTTGGTTTTCACCTACGTCATCATGAATTTCAAAAGCGTAAATTCGCATTATAATGAAATAAAAGTTTCGTAATCTTGTAAAGTGGTCCAAACTACATATTCTGGCCACATTTCGAGACTGTATAGCATTTCGTTGCGGAACTAGAGGCGATTAAACATGACGCAATTCTTGGTTAAAATGTATGGAGCGGCCATCTTGGTGTTCCAAGTTGGTACACCATCATGGCGGACGAAATTCCAAAGGCTTAAAATGATGGAATATTTAATATGTTTGACTATTTTTCACTTAAATATACTTTGAATAGATATTCTAAATGTGTCTAAGGGAAAATATTTTATTTAAAGTAAATTATTTTACTATTTTGATCGCTATTTAGATAGACGTGACGGCATTGCGTGACACAAACTCAACCTTCATAACTCGGGAACCAAACATCGAAATGACTCGAGATTTTTTCTTGTGACTTATAACACTGACTTCTAAAACATACTTGAGAAATGCCTTTATACGATCTATAGCTTAGATTTTGATGTTTTGATGACGTCATGTGAAAACCAGCAATAAGCCACATACATCCCGAGGGCCGCAGTCCCGAGGGATGTATAGGCTTATTGCCGACGTTCGAGGTAATTAAGTATTCTATTTATCAATTGAGAAGGTTTTCTATCAAATATTGCTCATTATAAATGCGAAGTCTGTATATAGTTATTCACCGGGTTAATAACTAGCTATATATTGACTTCGCATTTATAATGAGGGTTTTAACAAAAACAAAGCCTTGTGAATAACAAAGAAAACCGTGTTAATTGAGAAATAAGCTCACTCAACCGAAGTACATGTCATGTATTTAATCTCATTTGACCCATGCGCTGCTCATAGATCTGCTCATGACTCTTGGGCTGCTCCGACTGTCCCACCTTCTAGCACTGAAAGGCGTGAGTGAAAGTACAGTTTCGAATAGCCAATCATAGGAATGTTCGACTGTCCCGACCATAGCACTGAAAGGCGTGAGTGAAAGGACAGTTTCGAATAGCCAATTATAGGAATGTTCGACTGTCCCGACCATAGCACTGAAAGGCGTGAGTGAAAGGACAGTTTCGAATAGCCAATTATAGGAATGTTCGACTGTCCCGACCATAGCACTGAAAGGCGTGAGTGAAAGGACAGTTTCGAATAGGCAATTATAGGAATGTTCGACTGTCCCGACCATAGCACTGAAAGGCGTGAGTGAAAGGACAGTTTCGAATAGGCAATTATAGGAATGTTCGACTGTCCCGACCATAGCACTGAAAGGCGTGAGTGAAAGGACAGTTTCGAATAGGCAATTATAGGAATGTTCGACTGTCCCGACCATAGCACTGAAAGGCGTGAGTGAAAGGACAGTTTCGAATAGGCAATTATAGGAATGTTCGACTGTCCCGACCATAGCACTGAAAGGCGTGAGTGAAAGGACAGTTTCGAATAGCCAATTATAGGAATGTTCGACTGTCCCGACCATAGCACTGAAAGGCGTGAACTGATTTTATCAAGTTTTTTTAATTCAGTGAAAGGTTAAAAGATAAAATATCTTTCAATATGGTTCATTTACAATGGTGAAACGGAGACGACAAAAACATTGTCAGACATTTCTCACAATTACGAGATTGAAAAAAATATATGATATAATCAAATTGCTTGATGCATGAACCTTATTAATTATTTGCATATTGCAGCGATAGCTGCACTGAGGCAAATCCACATCCAGCAGGCAATCAAGCAGAGGAGAAGACATAGGAAACAAAAAAAACCGCAATATAAATCGAATGGATGCCAGCTTGGCGTTCCTAAATTTAGATTTAACCGAACTATTGAACCTGTTGATCAAGTCTCATTGACCACTTGATGGCTACTCTGATCCCTACAACGATTCATTATGTCAAATATTATATCAGCGGAGTAAACGTCAGTTGGACATTCACAAATTTATTCACAATTTTTACCTTTGTATGGCTGAGGGCATACGTGCAACTGCAACTGAAGGCTGCAGGTCATCAGAGTTTACGAATTTCGTGGTTTCCTGTTTTTTCTTCTGTGTCCAAAAATAAAAAATAAACAAACAAACAAATATTGTGGGATAAATATACGAATATACCAAAATTTAATGATTAACCTGCAACCTGTTACTTAGACCTGCAGTTTACTCCATCCGGGTTACTTTAAATCAGTTGATCAGTAAATATTGATTTTTAACTTCTTATCCTTCAGGAACTCATAATACGGCTTAGAATCAGTAATAGCTTTCCTGACTTCATCTGGCATCGTACAGTTGTCTGCTTTAGTCTTCTTAGCATTGAAACCAGAACTTTTTATAACATTTTGGTGCCACAGGCCAGCGCAGTGGGCGTACTCTGCGACTGGGCCTGGCTCCCAAGATGTCATATGTGACTGATATGTTATGCCTACAGCATCGCAGTACGTCTTCATCGTTTCGTCAGGATGATCCAGAAGATCATCTGCGTCAATCACTACAGGACTGCGATGCACATTTTCTACAATGAAGTGATAAAGCTCGTACATCTGTCGAAATCCTGCCTCCTCGGGATCAAAATAATTCCATCCTGCGCTCACGATCTTGGGATCTTTTGAGGCCCGATACAAGGCTGGAATGGATTCTTCAGGATTACGAACAAGAAAAGTGTGCTGGGTACATTTGTATTGTGGTTCCAAGAACATCTCAAATTTATTCTCTACATAATGTGCCATATTTTTGGAAAAAACAACCTCTTTTCCTTCGTACTCATTGGTTATTTTTCGTCCTGCCTCTTTGTAGGTTTGGTCGGTTTTGATTGGTCTGGAAGCATATCTGTTACTCTGCCTTTCTGGACCCAGATAGAAAACGTCATCAAAAGGTTCATGAATGACTTTAACATTGCTAAGCGTTATGATAGAGCGCTCGAATGCTGTTGAAATGCTTCTTAATGCTGTCCACAATAGGACGGTTTTTGGTCGAACTTGTGCCATCTCGGACTGATCTCGTAAGGCCTGCCTTTTCTAGAGTAGAAACAGATAGTCTAAAAGTTGAATAGACCCTCTCACGGTTTCCGACGCCATATTGATTCGGGGCAAGTTTACTAAGAAGCGACGGCGAAAGAGCGATACGTTTTTCCAAACTTGACCAAACGTTTTCTGTAGACGGAGAATCCTCTGTTCAATGTTTTGTGTTCTGTTTTTGAGCCGATGGAGCCAGCATAACACTGGTGCATAGAGAGACGAAGGCTTTGGGCTTTGCGAGTTTTGCGACTTGATCATACCGGTTCAATTTGACCGTTAAAAAATATTGCCTCCACAAGAATGACTCGATCGGCTCAAAAGCATTACAAAACATTGCACAGAGGATTCTCCATCGACAGAAAGAGTTTTTTTTTTTTTGGTCTCGAAATTTTACCTTAGAATGGAAATATAACGATGAACGTATCTCATTCCCCGGCGTTTCTAAGTAAACTTGCCACCCAAGCAATATGGCGTTGGAAACCGTGAAAGGGTCTGTTGAATGAGTTTGGTCTGGCAGTTTTTGTGGCCACAGGGATATTATCTGTTAAAAACTAATCATTGTTTTTACCTTCATGTCGATCCTCACAACTGTATTTTTCCCCGAAGTGAGTTTTGCGTGGTTAGTCCTAGTCTCCAACACAGCCGCTATTAGTGTCGTCACGCAACACTCACTCTCCTAAGTAGCGGCTGCTTACCCGAGCACAACATTCCATTCCCTTTTGTCCGTTATCCAACAAATCGCTAATGTTGTTGTATTAGTTAATAATTAAGTACTTAATGTATGGCGCATGCGTAGGAGAGAAGGAATAAAACATGGCCGATAGACAGTTCAATCCGGTGTAGTTGTTCTTAGTTCCATCTTAGTAATCGCGAGCAATCCTGGAGTATAAGGATCAAAACAAATGTTTCTTTTAATAAGTGCATTGTTACTGAGTTGAATTTATGATGACAGCTCAGTCCGCTTTGGAGTTTCTCTCCGTCTACAAGACCGCATCAGTAGTATTCGGAAGTCCTGGAAAAAAATATACACCTAAAATGTTCCAAAGTACCCCCTCTTCCCAAATAGTAGCACATAACAAAGATTAGGTGTTAAATAAGCTCCAGCATACCAGCACATTTGGCAACCCAGTGCACACTCCAAGAACGTAGTTATTTTGATTTGAGCCAAGTCCCTCACGGCCATATTTGATGATAACGACCAGGGAACCCGCAACTTCGGGGTTCAATATATATACGGTATACTGTTCGACACTCTACTTGTGTCTTCATGTTTATTTCCTCGTCAAATTTCCTATTGATGGATACTTAGAGCAACTATAGAAGGCACATCGCCAACTATTCCGGTCATGCGCCCGCGTACAAATACAGCGGTGTCGTTTGAAAGTGTTAAGCGAGTTAAGTCAGATTTTACAAAGAAATGTATAGAGAGTCAAGATAGTTTTCGATTTATAAATTTCTGTGTAAACAGTTTTCCACTTGCCGGGGTAGAAGAACAATATATAACATTAAAGCATTTAATTTTTACTAAACATACTTTAATTTGCTTGGAAAAACCTTTTCGTCTCGATAGTTAGATTTTAACAGCCTTCTTGCCATATTGTTAATTGCAAGAAAAATACGAAAAGTCAAATATTATGAACAGGATTTCTCAAAATCAGAACTAGTTACCTCATTTGCCGGAGTCGATCCTTAAAATACACACATTCTAAATTACTGATGTCGAATCTGTGGTCGATTGAACGAATTTATAGCGGAGCACCATACCTAAGAAAAAATGGTAAACTATCGAGTTGATTTTTCATGGATTGGCTGACGTCACTTCCGTCCGTACGTCCGTCCGGGCGTGTACACAAGCAATTCGATTGGCTGGTTAAATTTTTTTTTTGGCGGGAATGTCGACGCGTTGCAACATCCGGGTACACTAAAGGTAAATCCGGCTATTAAACTTTTGTAAAAAAAACGTTTTACACACGTATAGAAATACCGAACGATAACAACACAAGCTTATATTTATATTTACTCTATTTACGATGGAACCCCTTTCCGAAATCGATATGTCGAAAGAAAGCTCAGAGGAGAATGAAGCCAAAAAAGAAAGGCCAGAATCAAGAGTTTTTTCGAAAGAGGAAAAACTCTGGTGGCGTGAAAAAGGAAGGCAAAGACGAAGGACTCACCAAAGGAAAGCGGCAAGAAGAGAGAGAGATAGAGAACGCAAATCAAGGCGGGACTTCGATTATAAACAAGGAGAACATGATCGTGAAAGAAAAAGAAATATAAGGCAAAACTTCACGAATGAACAAAGAGAAAATGAGCGTGAAAGACAAAGGAATTTGAAGCAGAACTACTAGCTAAGGCGACTCTCAAATGCACAGAAAAAAATCGCTTTAGGGCAAGTTATAGACCAAAGACAATTAAAAATCTTTCATGTATTCAAAGATGGATTAAGAAGTGTTCTCCAAGAATTCAGGTGTGTGGTTTAGCAAACAATCGTTTATTATTTTTTGACAAGCATTTTTTCTCGACGAATCGACAAATCACTCGCAAAGACTTTCCCTCAAAACTTTTAATATTTCTGTAGATAAGCTTAATTTATTTTAATGTTGGAGTAAATATAACATGAAGAGCATATTACAACAAATATTCGTCCTTTATTTAGCTTTGTAAATCTTTAGCAATTCGGTTAACGTTGTAAAACGTTGTTTTTAACCAACTATCGTATGTTTTTCGTTCAAGAAAGATTCGCCTCCTATCGCGGGTTCTCATCTTCAAAACAACGAAGACTTTCATTTAATACTTTTATTTCTACAGATAATTTATTTAAGTATTGAATGAAATATAAATTTACACTGACCAAATATTCAACTGTTTATTAAGCTATTCGAGCAAATCTGATTATAAAAATGAGATTAAATTTGTGTTGTTGAGAGATGTTGTTGTGGAAAGAACTAGACTTTCACTTTAAAAAGCCGTAAAAAATATTCAAAAACATTTACAAACGCCAATTTACTGACAAAGAAATTCGTCATTTTGCATTGCCTTTTTGCATTGCTTTTATTTTCTATTTTGTCTCAGTTGTTCTTGTCAAGTTTAACTGAATGTAAAACGTCTCGTTTTGTAAAAGACGTAATCATTTAAAGTAAGCTTATATTTTGCTCCAAGTCTGTTTTTTTTTTGGTCTTGATTTGTCCTAAATCTCCAGATTTTCGATTTCAGTGAAAGACATCCGAGGTAAATTTCACTAAACTTGATATTGTATTGGATTATCTGTAGTTATCTTTCGTTTTTTTAAGTAAAAGAGATTCAAAGCCTAAAAATGTCGTTTTTTTTGGAAAAATTTGTCGAAAAATCTTCCAAGAGCAAAACTAGCCCCTGGGGGTGGTGGTGAGTTGTGTACAAAATTCCTAAGTGGGAGAGTATGTACTCGCGCTAAACAAAACAACAAAAAAACAATGTAGTGCATTTCGATTTGATTTCACTGCATGGTTTTTATTATGGGAGAAATTATCTTCATTTCGAATAAAAACTAATTGAAGATTTTCCCCCCTATCTTATTTTTAACTTTCAGTTTCATTCAAATTGTTCTCCCTGTGACTTCCGTATCGGGAGCTCCGCTTTTAGGCAGTGCCTAAATATATATATTACTTTTCGTTTTTTACTTTCAAAAAGCTCCGATTTGAGACGAATATTTGTGAGATCCTTCTTCACTGAATAAGCACTTTGTGAAGCAAAAACCTTGCAAATTATTCGCAAAATACGGCATGTTTGGTATCAAAATAAAGCTTGAATCTTCAGCTCTCGTTTGCCATCATTTGTAATAGGATACCTATTAAAGCACAGGAATACCGTAGCAAAACGTTATGTTTCTCTAAGTCCGGGCCTGAGAGAGCTTGGGATTCCTGTGGTTTTTATTTCATACATGATATCCGCTGACTTAGCGAGCGGCGCATGGCCGGAATAGTTGGCGATGACAAAACAGCCTTCTGTCGATGTAATTTCTAAAACATAAGCTTACTTTGGTTTCCTTTTGAGGGTTGCGATCTTTGTAAAACTCGCTATACTCCGCACTATTTCACACGCTTCAGAGTGACGCCTTCTGTCGATGTGATTTCTAAAATTCAATTCCCCGTGATAGATGGCCTTCACCTTGTTTTAAGCCATTTTTACTTGTCAGATTTTTACTTGAAATTTTTTGAAAATTTAATTTAATAATATTAGCGGTATAAACGATTATAGAAAGCATAAAAAGGTTTGTTCGAGTTTTAAGTTTGGTTATTGTTATCGTATGAATTGAGCTGGATTTTTCAGTAAAAATTAATGGAACTGCCGGCCATTTAGTGTTTTGAAATTATTGACTGGCTCTCGATCATTTAGCCCTCCTTTGAAAATACTAAATGAGCTGCAGTTTCTTTTTGTCCCCAAGGATTTTCCTCTGCTAGCTAGATTTCAATTTGACGGATTTGGGTAGAAAGAAATAGGTTGTTCAAAAATAGGAAGTGTCACTATTCTATATTCTACTATTCTAAAAATCAAAAAAAGAAAAACGGAAAAAAAGGAGCAAAAGCGTGAGTAGGTATGTTTAGGTCACCCATCCAAGTGCTAACCCGCCTCAGACGGGCTTGACTCAGTATCTTGAACGACAACATTCATCCACAGGACGACGGTTTCCAGGTGAATCAGCATAACAATAGCCGTGATAACAATGCACCGAATAGACTAGACTTTTTAACAGTCTTCATTCAACCGATTCCGTGCGTGGCAGAGATGCAAGGGATTAGCCGATATGGTCTGGGGGCTGGCTGGTCTCTCCCCTGATGCTCCGGCTAAAACATTTTCTTGCGTAATTCGTACACCCAAGGGCAGAAGGATTTAATCGCCGTCAGGTCCGAAGTCCATACGCCGCCTCAGCTCTGCGGATATCTCGGGGATATGGCACAGTGGAATCGCATTGAAAAAAAATTTTTTTTTGGTGGGTTCGAATCCCGTCTTATCAACATAACGCTTTTCTTTTTTTAAAAATCCATTTTTAATAGATTTAAATCTGGAAATTGAATGGGCAGAACTGTGGTGGAATAATGATAGATGTGTTGATCATCACAGTGAATGAGCGATCTAAGCGAACGCTGTAAAGAAAGACTTTTTTTTTTTTTTTTCTTTCAAGTCTTTCTTTACAGCGTTCGCTTAGATCGCTCATTCACTGTGATGATCAACACATCTATCATTATTCCACCACAGTTCTGCCCATTCAATTTCCACACTTATTATCTATGGGGGCTTGAAGAACCCAACAAAAATGACCGCTCGCCAACATGATTGGCTTCATAGCTCAGTTGGCAGAGCATCGCACCGGCATCGCGGAGGTCATGGGTTCGATCCCCGTTGAAGCTTGTAGTCTTTCTTTACAGCGTTCGCTTAGATCGCTCATTCACTGTGATGATCAACACATCTATCAGATTTAAATCTTCAACGATAAGGCAATCTTAAGTGAAAAAATATTTATTCCTATTCGGTTGCTTAAGCCTGTATTCTTCGTTTGCACGTTACGACATCGCGGCCATGTTGGTACCATTTAACAAAAGATTTCTCATTATAGCATCCATTGTTAACGGTACCTCAATGGCCGCCATGTTTTTGTCTTTTAACTCTTGGGAATGCTTGCAACCCATCAATAACTTTGATCAGACGTTATCAGTCATATAAGCAATATCGATCCACGAAATGTAGACCTATGCTTTCCTATCTTTCCTGGCAAAGTTTACTCTGAACAATTACTGCACTTGGATCATCATATGCCCGCAAAGGACTAGTGGATGGTGCCGTGAAGACTTCTGGGTACTATTGCACTATTTTGTTGATTCTGACAGAGAACATTGGGATATTTGATCTTGTTGTGTCATGGTGCAAGATCAAATTCACAAGTAGTGTGACATGCATTTAACGCAAAACTGTTTATTTTGTGGCCTAAAAAAGGGCAGAACCGGCAAATATTTTAATATCATGTAGAGAACATCTTAGAGAGAAGATCGTCTTAGACAAGTTAAACGAAATCATTCTTTTCTGTGAACCATTCTATTATCTTTTGACTAACATTGCCACGAGGCCTCTGTGCATGATACAGGCAACCCAGTGAACGTCCAGTGCCTGATGGGATAAAATAGAATAAAAAAGTAAAAAACGAAATAAGCACGTATCATTAAAGAAAAAGTCAGTCGTAACTCTAACTTGCTCGGTTTGCTTCTTAGATTTTTAATTTTACTATCGATTAGTTTATACATTTCGCACTCTTTTTATATAGTCCTTTTCTGTTGAAATATGTTTTGTCTTAACGGCCTCGCTAGCCGTCTGCACAGTGAGTGTTTTCTCTCTCTCGAATTGGCATTCGCTCTTGAACTCGTCCATGTGGGATCCTATGACAGAGGAAATAATTTTGAATTAAATAATTTATACGAGGGGGAAAATGGTTCAATTTTTAATCCGTAGAGCCGGAGGGTTCTCCCATATATGGACTATATGGGGATGATCCGCTGAACAGGGTATGGTTTTTCAAGCTTCTTGTCATAAACAGGGTATGCAATTTCACTCAAGTTCCAATTTTTCCCCGAGTTTCCTGTCATATTCAGGGTTTCTCCTTTCGTATTGACCGAAACTGGTTATTATGGTCGTCCAAAAAAACGATACGCGAGATGACATGATAATTGAAACAGGAACTCAGTTCAATTAATTATATCTTTTGTCATAAACAGGGTCTACAAAATTGAGTTTTTTTGTCATAAACAGACCCTTTCAGAATCCCAGCAGAACACCCCTACCCAAATCCTGGTGGAGTAGCCCCCGGGCCATAGAGGTTCGTTATCGTTCTAGAATTTTAATATGTGCTAATTTAGCGAGAGGGATTGAGAATGTCGTATCTCGTACGGAAACATATTAATAAAGCTCACGGCTTCTCGATGTCTTCAGCTCTTTATTGTTTATATTTTGTACAAAATTACAACCATTTTAGATATTAAGTTTGATCTAAATAAGTTTGGTACCTAAAAGTTGAACATGTGAACTTGGCCTACGGAGGACTATTCATGCCAGGAGTTTTAGGTAAGATCATAAAGAAAATGGGAAAAAAAAATTGGAGGTATGGGGCTGGAGTGGGGTGCTCAGGAGTTACATTTTGCATTGCATCTCTATTTGCCTCACCTCCTCTTGCGCCTAAGGGACCGTTCATTATTTAACTGGGGGAGGGGGGCTTGGTGAGAAATTGGAAAAGGCGCCCATCTTTTTAGGGGCCCCCCAACAAAGAAAGTTATCTTTTTCAAGACCCCCCTTCACTATCTTTAGACCTTCACCTGAAGTTTCAAGTCCCCTCCCTTAAATCCATTAACAAATTCCAGGGCCCCTCCTTTTTTACATGAAAAAATTTTGAGGCCCCTCCTTTTCTCACCCAGTTAAATAATGAACGGTCCCTAAGCAAGAGTCAATAACAGTTTTTTTCTACATCTGTTATGTGCTTCACAACATTTTTTCCACCCTACATCTGTGCTTCACGAAGGAAATGTAAAACTTGTTGCGCTTCAACCATTTCTTGATGAAGAAAAAATTTCTTTCCCTTTGCTTCGAATGTCGAAAATGCACTCTCTTCCTGAGGGAAGATAATATCCTTCACCTCAAAATCTGTTCTTTGTAGTCTACCCAGAAACGAAGAAGTCTCTGCAGAGAAAACTTGACGCGTTGAATCATAGTACATCTTATGGACATAAGCTTTAGAGAACCAATGCAAAAGAACGGTCGTTGAGCTACCAATAATACAGAGCAATCCAGCAATGGCCAGTTTGCCGAAAATAGGGACACTTTGTTTTCCAAAGTAGACCAGGATTGGAGAACCAGCGATGGAGGCAGCAGCCGTAGTCAGAGAGAAACCTTTGACATATTTGACTGACTTGGAGAGTGGCCCTTCATAAACTAAGTTCCAGTTATGGTTTTTAGGATCATTAATGCCTTGGGACATATTTGAAGACTGTGTTTTTGTTATGATAGTCTTTCTTCCTAGCACGTGACTTGACATGACACGAGAAGTCGTCGAAACGGGACGCATTAAAGAGCTATACCTCAACATACTGGACCCAATTGATGCCAAACGCGCGCAACTTATCATGATTCCTATCCTTAAGGGTGGAAAAAGACGAAATTTCAAACCAAAATGAGTCACTTTTTAAAGATTGCGAAATTATTCTCCAACACAGCGGCCGCCATTTTGGTTTCACTCTGCCTTTATGTTACTTTTCACCAAATGCGTTCTCCACTGACCGTAAATTTGTTGGCTCATATACCACGTGACATAGATTAACCAATGAGAGTGTTGGATTTAGTCAGCATGTCGGCCATCTTTCTTGTCGCATGTAAAGGCTGAAGTGAACTGATTTTCCCTCTAAAAACCCTCGCATATAACCTACTTAACTTAAAAACATGCTGGAAAGAATATAATCCTGGATAGCTACATTACTGGTTAAGCATAGACGGTAAGTTGAGTGATCTTGGGACGTTTTTTGATTTTTTATCGTGCAAAAACGCCGGCGAACGACTCTAAACTGAACAGTCTGCTACCACGCCGTCTTATTAATACGAAAATACGGAATCCTAATATAATAAAAATTTATACCTGGTATTTGACATTAATTTCCTTTTATGACTATAACAAAGTTTTCCGAAGTTATGAATTGTGCTTTGCTTGCGATACTTTTTTTGGGTCGGTTTTTCGTCTGGTTTTTCGTCTCGATTGCAGCTGTTAAATTCACTGAGAACGAATTAAAACTTGCGCCTCATCATAAAACTTGTCAAAATTTCGTTTGGTTAAAAAAGATTAAATAATTGTCATGATAAAATGTGTTAATGTTTCAACAGACATAATATCTTAATTTTAGCTGTCGAATTAATGTAATTTACAACTTATTATACGTAATGTTGAGTCTTAGCTAGATGCTGTCTCCCAGACAGCTTTAGGCAACCCTCTCACCCTCCCCCAAAAAAGATCAAATTATGGCAGGTGTACTTTGGAAGAAGAACTATAATAGTTTTATACTATTTGTATTAAAATGATTATTAAAAAAGTCTGATTTTCAGATACATTTTCTTCATATTGAACTTTTTTTTCATATCTTGTTTCTTTTTTATTACTTTTGCTGATTTATGTGCCTAAATTTCCATTCGTTTTTCAAATCTTTATATTTTTCAACACTTATTTACTAGTGTTATTACTTGGTCATCTATCTCGGCAACAGTTTATATTTTAATGACTGCATAGACGTTTTCTAGTTAAGATTTTTAAAGACAGAAGCTTTCAGCTTCCAACCTGAAGCCTTTGAACCTAACCAGAGAGCATCTACACAGTGGATATGTTCAATCATGGTTATACCTCCATTTTCAAACTTTCTACTTTTTTTCAGTCAGATTTCATATTAATATTTTAAGCAGGCTCAAACTTCTCTTTGACTTATCGCTAAATATAAGTTAATTTCATCGTTGGTAAGAATCATTGGTAGTGTAACAGAAGTGCACTTGACTCTCACTTCTATTGTCATGTCATCGGTCCAACTCCTGGACTTGACATCACATGTGAGTAGCGTTTTTTGGGTTTCTCCCTTGATTTAAGGGTTTTTCTCTGGGTTCTCCAGTTTTCATCCCTCGGCAAAGCTTACATACTAGATACCAATTTCATCAGTGAGTTAGCTGTGCCCTGACTTTTATCAGCCCAGAGGTTTCAGAGTATCGATAAAATGATACAAGGAACTTATGTTCTTATGTCATGTAATTTTTGTTGGTTGTAGGACATCATGAGTAAACAGAGTGGAGAGAGTTCTCCAGTAGCTGTTGATTCCTCGGCATCTAATATCAATGAGCAGGACCAAGCACCTGACAGAGGAGATACTGAGATAGTGACAAAAGTAGGAGAAATAAGACTTGAGGAGGATAACAAGATGAACCACAAGGAGCCTGCTCCGCTAGTCTCTACATCTGTCAGTAATAATGAGAACAGCAAAGATGGAATTCTTGAAGGAGAGGTAAGAAGAGAAGCTAAAGGCTACGGAAAGACAAAAACATGGGGCATATTCTTGTTTCTTGTTTTCAACGAAGGACACACCTATTTTTTACTAGTTAGCCAATCAGATAGCTAGAATTTGTGCATTTGCATGTGAACTCGCACATGTCATAAATCACAAATATTTAAAATTATTCTGCACACTTCATGACAAAAACTTAAATGGCTAGGAATTTCCCTAGGTGATACCTATTTTGCTTTACCCTTTACTGGCTAATACTGGACACTTTTGTGGAATGTCTTCAGATTCAAGGGTACTAGTAAAAAAAAGTTGGGTGGCCACTGTTAGACATGTCGCAGTGTAAATTATTGTTGGGTCTCACTTTCACATAATGGTTATAAGATTCCTACATGTACTCCTTATGTTTCCAGGAAGGAGAGTTGGATTACGAAGAAGATGAAGGGGAAATATTAGAAGCTTCTGACGACAAGCAAGAAGCACCAAAGAAGACACCAAATAAGGAAGAAGAAGCTGATGGTGAGGAGGGTGAACTAGAAGATGGTGAAGTCAACAGTGATGGAGAAGAAGGAGAGATCTTGTCAGACCAAGATGAAAAGGTTGGTATCATATTATCTCTATATGACCTTTCAACCCAATCCACTGGAAATACAGCCAATCATAATAGAAGAAAGCTGTTGTGCATTTTGCAGTATTCCATGGTTATAAATTTATCTGGTTGAATTGGGTTGTGCTGGTCACATGATAACCAAAATGGGTTCAAACCTTTTCCTTTATTTAAAATTTTGTTTGATTTTTTTTAGGATGATCTTAAGAAGAAGAAGAATAAAGAAGAAGGGGAAATAAATGAAGTTAGTAATAAATTTCATAACATAAATTGTTTTAGTACTTTTTTTCTATGTTTGACCAGAGCTCCAGCCATTGATTGGAAGTTAACTGCTTTCTACTTTTTGAGGTCTTTCTTACCAATAAATTGTTTTCAACACATACAGTAAATGTTCAAATAGAATGCATAAGGAAGGTTTAATAGTGTTAAGAAACACTAAAGATCGAATGGTTCGTGAAGTTGCGGCTGCGATGTTTTTTTCATGTCACATGGCTTTGGGGTCATTCCCAGTCCATTTTACTGGGGATTTTGTTCAGATCGTATTTAGAATGCTTCTTCTTGGCGTTCTTTTGAAAAAAAGTCAAGAAATTTGCGTAGTTTTGAGATCTTATTACTTTCGTTTACATGTTTGTTTATACTGACGCCAAACGATTAGACACAAACATATTTTCAATAGGTTTGAAATCGCACGTATATTCAAATTGAAAACAAAAGTAATTTTCAAAAACCTCAGTATACCGGAATCCCCGCTAAACTGGAAATTTAAATCGGTCCCAGCCCTGTCCGGCATAGAGGAGTTTCACTTAATCTCAATCTCCTGATCCTGAGAATTGGGAACCTATTGTTCTCCAAATTGAGCTGCATTTCAATGTGCTTCAAGGGGTCTATTGTTCGCTATAAATCCTTTTCTTTGATCATGATAACATGTTATTCTAGGATGACTTGGAGGAAGGTGAAGTGAGGGATGTTGACCCATACTCATCCAACCAAGGTCAGTGTTGTACTTTATTACACATTTAGGTTTGAAATCAATCAATGCAATAAAGCAATGAATAATAGATGTTATCAGTGAAGTGATACAATATCACTTTCAGTAAACTGGCTACTGTGAGTTTTGTTATTGTATCCACCCTAAATATGTAATAAATAAATTAATACATGTTAAGAGCCTGATATCCTTTTTATTCACTTGTTTTACGTATGATATGGCTCACTTGCTCGCAGACTGGCTCATTTGCTCGCAGACTGGCTCATTTGCTCGCAGACTGGCTCACTTGCTCGCAGACTGGCTCATTTGCTCGCAGACTGGCTCACTTGCTCACAGACTGGCTCATTTGCTCACAGACTGGCTCATTTGCTCGCAGACTGGCTCACTTGCTCACAGACTGGCTCATTTGCTCGCAGACTGGCTCATTTGCTCGCAGACTGGCTCATTTGCTCGCAGACTGGCTCACTTGCTCGCAGACTGGCTCATTTGCTCGCAGACTGGCTCACTTGCTCACAGACTGGCTCATTTGCTCGCAGACTGGCTCATTTGCTCGCAGACTGGCTCACTTGCTCACAGACTGGCTCATTTGCTCACAGACTGGCTCAATAATTGCGATATGATATGGAAACTAGTGAATAAAATCAATATCGATAATCTCTATGTATTTACACAAAATTTAACACAAGATCAACAACAACAACATCCAATGCGTAAAATAATCTGGTCTCACATTAAAGATTCATGTTCTAACATGCTTGTGTTATATGTAAAAAGAAAAATGGCTAAGAATATTGCTACTCCCCAAACTTCATCTATCACCAACTAATCTGAGAAGAAAACTGAGGTGTCCCTTTTCCTTTTGAAATTCTTGATTTCCAGACCACCAAATCAAAAAATAGCTTTGCTAATAAGTGCTTGATAACAATTCATAATGAATTAGGTATATATTTGTATTGCATTGACGGGCATGTTTTTGTTCTCCTGGCTTCAACACTCCTCAGTTATGTAGTTGATGGGGAATCCATGAGTGATGTGTATGTGCAGCCTGTGTTATTAATTTTTGTTTAATGTACAATGTAATATTTTGTTTTATAATCATCCTAGGATCCAGAGTACCTAGGAAACTTTGTAGATACTTTGTCTCAGGTAAATCATTTTGATAATTAGTCAGCATTTATTGCCGTAAGCTCAAAACGTTTTGTCAATAACCACACCACATAATGTTAGTGTCCATAAAAAAGTATGAGAAGTATGCTGGTTGATTGCTTTAAGGCCAATAAGATTTTTGCCTACAATTATCAACAACATGCTCACATCTGTCGTAGGCCAGTTGTAGGCTTGATTTACATGCTACGACTCAAGCTCTAGGATAGCGCGAGTGTGTCGTATACAATAGTTGTAGGCAAAAATTTTTAACATCTAAACCAGCCTTTTGTCAAAATGCCAATAATTCTGCAAAAATGTATTGAAAGTTTGTGTTGTGTTTGTCACCTGTTTTCTTCAGCTACATTTCACACAGGACATTTTTGTTATTCTGTGTATAGTTTCGTCAAAAATACATACCCTTGAAAGAGACCAAGTATTATTTAAATTGCTTACTGTAAATCATATGAGGTTTTGGAGTTGACTTGGGGGGGACTAGGGACTGTTAAGTTAAAACAAAGTATTCTATTGACTATTTATTACTCCATGAATATTTTTATATGCAAACAGTAATCATGAAACACATATAACCTCTAATATCTTCAAAGTTTCCAAACGTTAATTGGCCCCCTCCCCCCACATCCTTCTCCCAGTCAAAACATGGATTTTACCAGGAGTGAAGTCTATTCACCATTTTCCATACATCGGTTCACTGGTCAAACATAAAGTGCTCAAGCGAGGCACCAGGGTACTTTCAAAGGATTAATCAAATTTGAACCTTGCAACCTCCATTGAATGCTTTGCGTTTGACCAGTGAACCGATGTATGGAAAATGCTGAATTGACAGTAAAGAATTACAAAAAGAGAGTGTTATAGAAAAAAAACGACAAGTGTGCAACCCACTTGTATTTAATGGATGTGCCAATGGCAATGACAGTTTATTAATCATGGTCATTACTATTTTCTTATTCATAGGCAGCTGTACTTGGGGTGTATCTTGTAGGTTTCTTCATCCTGGTGTTAATGATAAAGGTATTTACACATAAATTAATGGGCAGTCAGTTGTTTTTACAAGGGTAGCAATTAATAACCAATGGCTAACAAACCTGTGGCCCTCTTTCCGTGATAGAATTGGAATTTAGGATTTGATTTTTGTGAAGGGAGGAAAACTGGAGAACCCAGACAAAAACCATCGAAGCACAGGAGAGAACCAACAAACAACTCAACTCACATATGATACCAAGCCTAGTGGGACTCGAACCCAGGTCACATAGATGAGAGGCGAGCGCTTTCACACTTGCTACACCACCCATGCTTCCATAATTAATGATAAGTAAAAGTTGAAACTGACGTGAAGAAATAATTGTTTTGAATTTTCAAGAGAGAGTAAACGTTTGCTAAATGGTGACAGTTGTCCTATGTGCAAGATCATCATTGAACTAATATATATATTTCATTTCTAGGTGCATATCAAATGTTACCCCACCCAGGTCAATACCCTGTGCCTTACGTTAGGCCACCACCACCTCCTCCCTTTCCATTTATCTCTGACGCTGCTGCCACTCCTGGATTACCAGTAGGTACTACTGATCTTCTCCCTGAGGTAGGTATTATGTAAGGAGCACAGCAATGGACTATTTAGTAGGCAGTGAGCTAAGCATTTGCTCCATAAAACAAAGTGTGTGAGGTCACTGAGAATCAAACTATGGACCTCTTGCTTAGCAGGCAGCACACTAACCAACCAGGCCACACTTGCTCCTTAAAACAAGTGTGTGAGATCACTGAGGATCAAACTATAGACCTCTTACTTAGCAGGCAGCACACTAACCAACCAAGCTACACTTGCTCCTTAAAACAAGTGTGTGAGATCACTGAGGATCAATATATGCACCTCTTACTTAGCAGGCAGCACACTAACCAACCAAGCTACACTTGCTCCTTAAAACAAGTGTGTGAGATCACTGAGGATCAATATATGCACCTCTTGCTTAGCAGGCAGCACACTAACCAACCAAGTCACACTTGCTCCTTAAAACAAGTGTGTGAGATCACTGAGGATCAAATTATGGGTTTATTGCTTAGCAGACAGCACACTAACCAACCAAGTCACACTTGCTACTTAAAACAAGCTGAGTTTAACAGGCAGCATGCTAACCAACCAACCTATGCCTGCTCCTTAAACCAAGGGTGTGAGTTGACTGAGGGTCGATTTTGGACTATTTTCTTAGCAACTGAGCCCAGATGTAAACCAATTCATCCATCCTTGCTCCATAAAATAATTTAACAATGGTTCAGTTTTCACTAATGTTAAGATATTAAATATTTTTATTTAATGTCTATCAGGATGAAGATGATCTGTTGGGACAGCCTGAAACTACTGCCGATGTAAAAGCTGCTATCCCAGAAAAAGAGACTGCATGGGAGAGAGGCATAAGACTTGCAAAAGAGGTCAGTTTTGGACCCAGGTTATCGATTAACTAACCTGAGCGACACCCTAAGGACTTCTGCACAGAAGGCTATTTTATACTGATAGTGATGTGCATGGTAGTTTATATAGGCTTTGCACCATCAAGGCAGCCATGACAGGATGGTAGCCATGACAGGTGGCACAACATTAGAATCGTTCTCTCCTGGGAAAATGACATCTTTCTCATTTAAATCATATAAGACCACAGAATCAATTGTTCCTGCCTCCTGTCATGGCTGCCATCACGTGATGGTGAAGGCCTCTATTATCTGGACCTAGCACAATTTTCACATGAGTGAGAAGTTATACTTGTATGACAAATTCATGGCCATGCTGTATTTAATACGACAAATTCATAGCTGAACTGTATTTCAGTGTTAAAGTATGATATCCCATGTACATGATTTAAGTCAATACCACTAATAGGAAACCCTTCTATTATTATCACAATCATCAAAAATAATCAACGTTTGAATTAAGAGTTATGTGCATAGAATATGGAATGTGGAAATTGAATGGGCAGAACTGTGGTGAAATAATGATAGATGTGTTGATCATCACAGTGAATGAGCGATCTAAGCGAACGCTGTAAAGAAAGACTTGAAAAAGTGATTTCAAGCTTCAACGGGAATCGAACCCATGACCTCCGCGATGCCGGTGCGATGCTCTGCCAACTGAGCTATGAAGCCAATCATGTTGACGAGCGGTCATTTTTGTTGGGTTCTTCAAGCCCCCATAAGTAATAATAAGTGTGAATATTGAATGGGCAGAACTGTGGTGGAATAATGATAGATATGTTGATCATCACAGTGAATGAGCGATCTAAGCGAACGCTGTAAAGAAAGACTTGAAAAAGTGATTTCAAGCTTCAACGGGAATCGAACCCATGACCTCCGCGATGCCGGTGCGATGCTCTGCCAACTGAGCTATGAAGCCAATCATGACCGCTCGCCAACATGATTGGCTTCATGTGTATAATAGGACAAGCTATTTCGAACCGCTATAAAAAATGGATTTTCACCATCATCTTTATAACAATAACATTTTTGTGTATCATATTCCCAGAACAAAAAAGCTGCCTTACTTCGCAAAAAGGAAGACACAGACTTTGAACAGAAGCGTATGTTGCTAAGCATCAGCGTTGATGCCGAGGATGAAGAAGGCAACAAGGAGAACCAGGCCAAGAAACAAGAAACTAGAGATCGAAGCAAAAAAGATGATGATGGTCGAGGACCGAGGTCATCCAGATGGAGAGATAGTAAAGAATCTTCACGGTATTATAATGTGAGTAAACGAAGGAATAGGAGGGATGAATGAATGAATGAATGGAAGGGATGAATGAATAATTGGATGGGTGGATGAATGGAATAGATGAATGAATAGAAGGGATGAATGAATAAATGGATGGATGGATGAATGGAATAGATGACTGAATTGAAGGGATGATTGGGAGGGATGATTGAATGTGAGGGAGGGATGAATAAATAGGATAAATGAATGAATAGAAGGGATGAATGAATGTGAGGGATGGATGAATAAAATACGATGGACGAATGGGAGGGATGGTTGAATGGACAGGAGGGATGAATTAGAGGAATAAATGGTTGGATGAATGAATGGGATGATTGAATGGACGGGAGGGATGAATGGGAGGAATAAATGGATTGATGAAAGAATGGAAGGGTTTGGGTTAATAAATAGGAAGAATCGATTATTGAATGGGAGGGATGGATGGATGGATAAATGGGATGAATGAATGGAAGAGAGGAAACTCGAGACATGGAAGAAAAATAGACTGAATTGAGGGATGGATATATGGGAAGAATGAAATGGATGTTGGATAACCATTATTGAGACAATTCAACTAGTTTGTATTAATCTAAACATTGTTGACTGTCATAGGATAGAGACAAGAAAAAGAGAAGATCAAGACGATCGCCGTCTTCGTCGCCAGAAAGGTATTGTCATATCACACAAGACAATGACGTGTCCATCGAACCATTTTTATAATATTTAAAAAATAAATAAAAAGTAAACAGTGCACATTATGGATGCGGATTGCAGGGCTCCAGCCGCTTAGAGAACCAATCAGATTGCTTAGTCCTAACCTCGACTATTTTGTTATATAATAATAATCAAGCTTTTGATGTTTGGTGTGGCCTTTTTATCTCAGAAGCAAATACGATCGTCGCCGGGATGAGAAAGACAGCTCAAAAACTAGTGACAAAGAACAGGATGTTGACAAGAGACTGGACAAAGATCGCCTCAGGAAATCCAAAACTGACGAACAGAAGAAAGAAAGAAAAGATAAAGATGTTTCATCAACTGAAAGGCGATCAAAAGAACCTTCTGTATCGAGCACTAAAGATATCGAGGCAAATTCTAAAGAAAAGCTAAAGAAAAAGGTCTCGAAGGACAGCGAAAACGAGTTGAATCAAGAAGAGACCGGAGAAGGGGAGAAGACGAAGGGTAAGGGTTATTTAAGTATCTCCAATAATCGATTGGCTAACGATGATTGGCACGATCCATGGCAACGGACTACGTCACCAAAACGACGCTCTCCTCGTAGACGTTCAACTACGTCATCATACTCGTCACGCAGTAGAAGTAGATCTTCATCATCCTCATCTGCTTCGTCACGTTCTTCAAGATCTAGGTCACGCACTCCGTCGTCTACTGGATCAGAGTCACGCTCGTCGTCACGGTCTGTTAGCAGATCTCCTAGTCGCAGTCCGTCACAAACGCCATCGGGCACGTCATCCAGGTCGATGTCACCCTCAGAAACGCCTTCAT
This sequence comes from Actinia equina, assembly GCA_011057435.1. Lineage (NCBI taxonomy): Eukaryota > Metazoa > Cnidaria > Anthozoa > Actiniaria > Actiniidae > Actinia > Actinia equina. Next base: position 140,547 of record WHPX01000051.1, read on the forward strand.
CACAGAGCGATCGATCGAGTACTTCTAGCCGTGTTAGTTCCAGGAAAGATCCATACGTAAGGATATAATCTTTTCTCGTATAAATAAACCAGCTTTCTAATGCGGCAGCTATGTTTATTCCCACAAGATGGACATCCCCATTGTTTATGTCCGCGTAAAGAGCTACAATACTACCAAGAGTGTTGTTTTAACTCTGTTGAAACAATCTGTTGTTTCAGTCAACATGACTGTCTTGTGAGAAAGACTCCTAACTCCAGTAAACTCCGTGTTACGTTATGTAAGACCAATGAATATCCTCTTTATTTTAGTTTATCACGCAAAATCGAATTGCCATTTTCCCGCTAATTTAATGAGCATGCGCAAATTTGTTATCCGAATTCTCAAATTTGCAAAGAGCACCGTTCTCTGTTTCCCGCCATTTTGTCTGAGCATATTCATAACCTCATTTAATGTAACTTGTTTTAAATTAGATTGAAGGAATTGTAAAACGATGAATTTTATCAATTCCATTTTCAGCCCTCCAAGACGGACAGCATCAAAGCTTCCAGTAGGAATCAAACCTTGTCACCATCAGGTTCTGGCTCTGAATCGCATTCCGAATCAGAATCCGACTCAGACCGGCCCCACTCTCCCGTCGTATCTCCATCTCCGTCTCCATCTCCACACCCACCATCCCCTCCACCACCTCCACGCTCTCCTTCAACACGGGTCCCTCGGGGATCAGCCGGGGCACCAGCTGATCGTAGTGGTAGTAGATACAGGAAAGACCGTTACGACGTGGAACACAAGTACAGACAGTCACATGGGATGGGATGGGATAGAAGGAACAGAGGTTCATGGCACGAACATTATGGGTATGTAGCATGCTCAAGTGATTTTTTAACATTGCTCTTAGGAAGAGCATTTTGTATGATGAGACATCCGTGTTTAAATAAAGATTATGTATGTATTTAGCAACAAAGTATCCTCTATGAATTTGTTTATGATTAACAAAAAAGGGCAAATTTCTAACAGGCGTTCTCAAATAGCACACTCAGGATCGTACTATCTGCCTTCAGGTTTTGATTGGATTTCATTGTCGAAAAACAACATTTTTTTGAAGTGCACGTGCAAATAGCATGGAAAAGATTTCTGGTGACGTCCACTCAAACCTACTTCATCGCGATAATGATTCCTAGCCTGCTATTAGGAACGACTGTCATAGTCGGTAGCTTAACCATTCATCGAGGCTGGTTTAACAAAAGTCGGTGCACTTGAAACCGTCACTTCGCCGTTGCTCTGTTTTAAGGATATTTATCGATTAAAAGCAAGATGAAGCAAGTATGTATGTAAACTTGTTGAGGGTTGAACTACGAAACTCTAGTCAAAGGAGGCGAAAATTGATACATCAGTGGAAGGGGGATATTATTTTTCATGTTTCTTTAGTATAATTATTCCCTTATTTTTTAGTCGAGGTGGTCGCGTTAGTCCGAGGAAAGATCGAGATCGAGATCGGGATAGAAGACGTCGATCAAGAACACCACCAGGCAGACGGGTATGCGGCTAGACACTGTACACATAATTCAAACAACGTTATCGGTCGGAGATCTGTAATGTCAGTTTTAGACAAAACAGATTTTTTAGTACTTTTATGTTTCCAAGGTAAAATACGAAAAATCACATTCCTAACTCGAAGGAATGGTACATATTCCAATCTAAGAGAAAACTATTACAATTTTCAGCTTGCTACTCGGTCTCAGATTTCAAATTTCAGATCGCCGCCAACAACGTTTTTTGAAATGGGTATATATTAACATGAGTTTAAGATTTTCCACTTTTCTTGTTTATACCAAACCATTTTGTAAATGCTTTTTGATGCCATATATACCTCACGATGTTATTTTAGGATGCGGATCAAAGAAGAGCTTTGGAAGAAGCTTCTCAACAAAGGTGAGATGGTCATGACCATATTATTTTTGCTGCACTTTTTTGTTACGCTTACTTTTTTTGCTCTACCTTGCCTCACTTTTCCTTGTCTCGCCTCCCTTTCTCTCTCCTTTTCCATTCCCACCTCCCTTCCTGCCCTCTTTCTCATTATTGGGACATATTACACCGCGCCTTTCCGATGGCAAATACGAGCTTTTTGAATTGCGAATAATTATGATATGTGCACTCAAAAAAATGTCCTATGAGCAATCAGGCATTCTGAAATAAAATAAACAGAAGATGTCTCTGACTTTAAAATCTTTAAAAGATGGACGTTTCGGCTTCGCATCTGAAGCCTTCATCAGGAAGATAGATTATGCAAAAACTATTTATTATCAGTAAAAGTCGAACTACACACACGTTAGGTGTAGTTTCTACAATTAACACTATCCATGTTTCCTGTTGATCGCAGTCATAGTGTAGGTAACTCATTGAGCAGCAGACCCATGTCCTCGCGTGATTACTACCGTCGCGGTTCACATAGCGACAACGGTAGAACCAGCAGCGATGGTAACAGTAATACTGCACAGGCTAAAAGTAGGAGTTCTAATATACCAAGCAATGACTCATGGTCAGCCGAGAGACGGAAGCAGTCCCAGTCAGGATGGATGGGCAGTGGTAGTGTTCGATATACGGGACATAAAGACATTAAACTCACACTTAATAAGGTATAGCATGATGTACAACAGCGAATTATTTTTCATTGAAAAGCAATGAACTACTTCGACGATGCTGCAGCCATCTTGAAACGCAAGGCATTATGGGCCGTCCAGGGGGCAAATACACAGAGCTTTGTTACGATAATGGGATATTCCACAACTGAGGAAGTTTATCAAATATCAAATATCGTGGGGTCGTCATTTCAGCATATTTGTTTTGTTTTGACCCCAGGGTGACCCATAATGCCTTGCAGACTGTTGCTGGATTTGGTAATATCGAAAATATCGTAAGTTGCTGTTGGTCGAACATCTATCAAAATAGTATGAAGCGCAAGTTTTCAAGAGAAGTGGAAACTAGTGTGTGAGAGTACAGTGATCAAATTGCGGTCCTCTTGTTTGGATGGCGGCGGCGCACTTACAAACCAGCCTTTCTTCTTGTGTGATTTTGGTCGTCTCTCCATCTTGGTCATTGTTTTCAAAAATCAGTCTAAAGGACTTCTCTTACCAGTTGCCCAATGAATGTGAAACGTGAGCACTGAATCACTCCCTTTGCTATTGACGTAAAATAAATTGCTATTTTTACAGACAACCTTTAAGCAAACTTTCTTCGAGTTGCTACTGCCAAAAAAGAAGAGATGTCTTCATAAAAGCAAAGTTATGGCCATTTTAACAATGTTTTGTTTGCCTTTAGTCTGTAGGAAAGGCGCCGTCTAGTACCCAATCATCCTCATCGAGACAGCCCCCCCACTCTCCCCCCAGGCAAGCAGAAGCAAGCAGTAGTAGTAGTGGCACCAACTCTAAAGATCCTGAGAAAAAGCGATGGGCTCGAGAACCCGAGTCATCTCAGCGGCATTCCAGTCCAAAAGATGACGTCACTTCCTCCCAAGCTGCTAGCAAACCAATCAAGCGAGCCGCTGATAGTGTACTCACTCCAAGACACGTGGAAACGCAATCAAATAAGCGCAATATCGAAGAATCTACGTCAAAAAGAGCGGACGATAAGAGAATGGAATCCAGACCTCTCAAAAGATCCGCAGACAGTGCTGCGGCGAATACTAAACGAACAATTCCCGAAAACATACCGATCAAACAGTCGCAGCGCGACTCAATCGAAACGCCTGACGCAAAGTCAAGCCATGCTTCAAATACCTCGCGACGCGAAGAGCTTTTAAGAGAACTGAAAGCAGTAGAAGACGCTATAGCTAGAAAACGAGCACGTATAGAATAACATTAAACCAAATAATTGTGTAAAAGTACCCTCGTATAGTGAATGTTATATATGTCTAACACGACCAATGAAAGCGCACCCTTTTGGTGCACTTGGTTTTAAACACATCACTTACGTTTGTCCATCGTTTGAGGAGTAAGCCTGGGATTTTATTATAGTCGCTCCTCGACAAAGGTCAATGTTTGTAAGTCACAGCGTGAACTACTCATGAAAATCAATTTTCAGTCAATATCGGAACATTTCGTGACTTTTTCATTTTATTGATAAGAAACCGTTATTTTCCCACATAGCTTGCATATCCTTCAGGTTATGATGGTTTTGGAGATAAAATATTGCAGCATTCCTTAATCAAATCACTCGCAAGCGAATCGAATGAGAGAGAAAACATGCCCACCATTTTGAATGACACAAAAATGAAAATATTTTGAGTGACAAAAGGAATTTAAATATTTTTTTTCAAATTTATTCAATATGGCGGAGATAACGTTATATGAAAATCAGCAAAAGAGTTAAAATCACGAAAAAACTGAGGGAATAAAATTTATCTTCTAGTATTGCATAATCGAAAGACTGGTAAAAAATACTATCTACAAAATTTGAGTTTCGTCTTCATTTCTAACAAGTTATATCCTTAAACGTCCTAAACTAGATATGCACACAGAAAAGATTGAAGAAAAGTTTGCAAGTAGCTTTTAATTATTTTAGAAGGGAAATTTCGTAAATAAGCTTCAAATCATTGCTTAGCCTGCGAATACAGCTGACTCACTTCGGTCGCCGTTTTCAAGCGCCTGAGAAAGACGAAGGTGGCCGAAGTGCGACGTACAGACAGTGTAAATAATTACAGTACTTCATGAGTAACATCTTTTATGGAAGCAAAACGGCTGGACAAAAAACTAAGTTACCACAAACGCACATATCAACAACAATAAGATCACGTAAAATTAATGAGGACTCGTGAAATTAAGCGAAAACGATAATTTTGAAATTCTGTTTCTTTGACAACGAACACTGTTAGTACCGTCTGTATGTGTAGATCTGTTATCTAAAGAATATATCAACCTGTTACACGTTACTCTGTATATGACAAAATTTGAAATAAAAACGAAAGAAAAATATCTGAGTAATTGGTATTTTTCTTACATATTAAGTATCTGAGGGATGTTAAGTTCACTTCATGAAGAGAGAGTACATTGGTCCTTCCGTATATTCAGTTCGGTTTCCATAGCAACGCGAAGTTACGGAGCCAAAAACGGCAAATTAAAGCTGGAACGGAATTTCCTATTGCGAAAAGAATTGCAAGAAACAACCAACATATTTATTCAGTTTAAAATAATCTTACTACAAAGGATGCTCTCCACCAGTGCAAAGCTGCCAACGAGAAGAAGTCGTTAATAAATCATAAGTAAGGATGTGCAAAGAAACACGACAGATATACTTTTTACCCCCAAAGTAAAATCTCCAATTGTATTTATTAAATTTAGGTACATAGAGTATCATTGTTAGAATTTTCCTATTGAAGTACGTTTCAAAGCACAAAGTGTTATCCAAGCACCTGTTTCTTGGTCTATAAAACGACGCTTTTGATTGGTCATTCCGTCGACCTAGCCAATCAAATGCGTTGTTAGATAATAGAGTTCTAGTTTGTACGATGAATGCGTCAAGAGAGGTTGTAGTGAACATGGCTTCAAAAGAAGAAAGCGAAGAACTCCGAAAACGAACTCGGGAAGTGCCTTCCTGGGCTCCTGGTCAACCAGATTACGATCCAAGGCTACCCTATGGACGTAAAGTGCACTTAGCTCGGAGGAAAAAGCCCGATCCTTGGTGGGTCACGTCGATCGAGGTGAGAGTCGTTCTGTTTATCTTCCTTTCTTCACTTCTATTTCCAACTTAAGGTTCAAATTAACTCTTATCACACGCTGTTTTTTTGGCTTTCCTTTATCTACCACTACTCCCAATGAGAATATGGATTTTTAGAATCAATAACGGACGAAATAATCCGCTTTCTCGTGCAAGACGATAATTCTACATTTTGAGCTCATATCATTCAGCATATGTTTAGTACCCTCGGAAATCTCCGTTACTATCAAACATGCAAATACCCAAAACACGATATCATAGATCTGCTTGATCTATAGTGAGTTTTTTTCCTATATTTTTTTAAAAGAATTGACAATTTCATGGTGTTTTGACCGATCGAACCAAAATACTTCCAGCACTAAAAGCGCGCATAATAAAGCAGATAGCCTTGTTAATAAATATTTAATCAGGTCGTGTCAAATTGTTATGTTTGACAACACAGATTATTTTTTAGCTTTACAGACATTTTTTATGCAAACACATATAAACTTTCTTCAAAAATTAAAATTGCATTGCATTATTGAAATAAATGTTCTGAGCGGGTATCTTTTTAACTCATGCCCCTTCCCCTCTACTGGGGGCTGGCTTAAATAAGACTAAAATACTCTCATTAGCTAGCCCTTCCATCCCTTGGCAATAGGTTGTTATCATCAATAGACGTCACTTCTGGTAATAGCTCTTTTTTTATGGCTTGTAGAATCCTGGAGGTTGTTTTGATCTTATTTTCTAGTTTGATGTCGTGAAAATAGTCAAATACAATAGTTTGAGGACTTATTTTGATATGTTTTGACTTAGCATCCGCTAGTTGCCCCCCAGCAAACCGCTTGTTTGCCCCCCCAGTCAACTCCAAAAAGTCATGTGATTGATAGCAAGCAATGGTATTCCCCCTTTATATTTACCCTGGGTATGGATACTTTTTGGAACTAAACCACAACCTCATACCCTTCCTACCCATTGGAAATACCTGTCTTCATCTTTGAAACTGACCCCATATTATGCAGACATTCTTCATAAAACTGCCAAGTAATAAAGGCTTTGCACCATCATGTGATGGCAGCCATGACAGAAGGCACACCAATGGAGTCTTTTACCCCTGGGAAACTGAATTCTTTTTTATGTAAATCAGATTAGACCAGATTCAATATTGTTCCTGTCTCCTGTCATAGCAGGCATTACGTAATGGCGCAAAGTCTATATACTGAAGTTTTATTCCCATATTTATTGTTTGATATCTATCAAGTGGACTGTCAATAGGCAAAGTGCGGAAGGTGTCCACTGCCAATAATCCGAAGGATGATTATAGAGCATATTGATACAGGTATATGTTCCTTTAGGTGTCGGTCGTCATAGGAGTCTTGCTGTTCTTCTTGTATATGTACTACTATATGGACCACCTTCATTTCCATGTCGTGCATGCTTATGCATATGTTGGCAGTTCCCATGCTCAGCATCATCTTGGCCATAAATATCTCAAAGGTATGAAAATGCTTTTATTTAAAAATCCAGTTATTGAGAATGCCTTTTATAGGAGCTGAAATTAGCAAATTAGTAATACTGTAAGACCCGTTATACGGCTTAACTAAACTCCTTGTGACTAATAAAATGGGATTTTACTGTGTTGGCTGCTATTACTCTAGTTATAATCGCTCAACAAAATTACTCGACTCTGATTGGTCAAGAGGAGTATAATTATAGCTTTAATCGTACTCTGTAGGAGTACCCAATTAAGTCGCTATGGAAACACGGCCAAAACATTGTCAACAGTGGCAACAAAAAAAAAGAAAGAAAGCCAAAGAAACTAATAAGAGCTAATCTTTTTTACGCATTACAGTTGGGAGAACGACTGAAAATCGGCTGCCAAATAGACAAAGATGAACTGCGTCACGTTGTATTTTTTACTGAAATTTTGTTGAGTGAACTATAAACAAAAAAATTGCACAATCTTCTTGTACAATTTGGAATTAATAGACGCGAGTAATGTTTTGAAAGTTATTCCAAAAGAACAAGAACTTTCAAAACATTACTCGTGTCAATTAATGTCCAAATTGTACTTGCGATGGTGCGATTTCCTATACAAATTGTACTTCAGATCGTGCGATTTCCTATACTAATCCCCTATGGGTATGGAAAATTTACTGTCTTTCACTTGGCCCAACAATTTAACATTTTTATAATCCTTTTAGGACATGGCACAAATAAAGATGAAGAAAAAGCAATGTATTGGTTCAGGTAATGTGTTAAACAGGAATCATAAAATATCATTTCTTTGAAGTATTACAACAATTTTCAATAGTTAGGCCAAGTAAAAAATATTTTCTCCTCCATTGTACACAATTGATCAGGGGGACTGGCCACTTATTTTGTTTGCTCTCATTTTTCCAACAAAATAATAATTTTAAAACTCAAGTGGCCCAAAAAAAATGGGTATTAGGATGAGAAACATTCAAATTTTTTACTTTGGCTTATAACAATTTGGTAATTTTTGTAATAATAATTATTATTGTTAGTTACACATTGGATCCAATAAGGTTAAAAATACCAAAAGGTTACTTATTATATCTTATAGTCTAATTCATCTTGGTGCTGAGTTTGGCTCAATCTTTAGAGTCTTCTTATTTTGTAAACAGAGAAGCAGCAAAGAATGAACACCCACATGGTGCATACAATCTTGTCGCAGGGCATATTCAGGGATATAAGACTGATGTTGAGGAGCAGTAAGTACATAACCACAAACTTTGTTTGATAACACTGGTAATATTAAATTTAATCATGAGCTATTGTGCAAAATATAATTGAGTTTACATTTTTAAGAGTGGACACTTTGAGCAGGACAACACTTACATAGTTGACAAATTACAATATGCCATTTAGGAGCAAAATCAATCATATCACCCTGAGCCAATCGCATTATTTCATTGCTGTGAAAAGTTCATGTAAGCTCAGTGCCATATGCGTGCCCTTAATTGCCGTGACCATGATGTTGTCTATATCTTTCATTGGTTGATTGTTTTCTTGCGCAATGCGAACCTGACCTTGGCATGATCGTGTCCATGCTGTGATTGTGCCGTGTTCTGGGTATTTAATAGGATCACAGTAAATTTTCACACAATGTGATTGGTACTGTATGCCTAACTGTGCCATGACTGTGTTTGTGCTGCAATTACTGAGCTCTTATGGTGCACTGGTTAACTAAATTAGGTTTGATCTGCAAAACAAAACTTTCTAAAGAAATAAATGTTTGTTTTTTCTCATAGTGAAATTGAACCTTTGTTGCAAATGGCTGCAGACAAAGGTGTCGAGGAGGCAAAAAAGGCATTAAAAGATCTGTATCCACACAAATATTCCTGACAGCTATGAGCCTTGATAAATAGCATCAAAATGAAGATATTTATGAAAGCTATATCAGCAAGTACATCCAGAAGACTCACTGATCTGCAGCTGAACAAGACTATCAAATATTGAAGGATTATTTATTTCACATACTTAGGCACACATACAGAGGTTGGGCTTCCTGTGGCACTGCATGTCTCATGTACAGAGAGTTTTGACAAAACAATATTGCATTGCTACTGCTGGAATTTTAACAATAGTGCTTGGATATCATTATTTAGTGTCAAACACAAACACACTTACAAGATATTAGGATTTATTAAGTCTATCCATAGAAGAGCTTAGTGTCTTATTGTGCCATAATAATTAATGTGCTAGATCTAGATGGACTGTGCATGCCAATTTTTGTATTGATTACCACCTTATGACCTGCTCTGATCACCTTTCTCTGTCTGTATTCAGGAGGAAGGAGGGGCTGGTTGGATGCAAAATGAGGAGGGGGGGGGGGGGGGGGGGGGGAGGGTGCTAAATTTTTTGCCATTCAGTGGCAAGGTAAAGTTAAATGAAGCAAATAGTGGGTGGGGTGTGTTTTGGCACTACCCGGTTAAGCATGAACCCAGTTACTTGGGTTCAGAGACAAAGCACAAGCTGCACAGTCATTGCTCTAAAACATGATATAATTGTTGAATAAATAGCATACTTTGAGAGGGTACCCCTTAAAGACCCAGGTGTCTTGGGAAGGGTTGCAAAACCTTTCTGCAACCTTCTTCAAGGCCTTCTTTCCTAAAACAACACAGTAACATGATCATTTATAAAAACTTTATTTATATGTAAAATCATGAAAAAATGGGGTTAATGGTGCATAAATTGTACAAGCATGAAAAGATTATCAATAAAATATCACAAAAAAAACAAATTACTATCAATATTCTTGTAATAAGAGCAAGTCCTCCACACATAGACCCTTCATATGGTAATGTCATCATGCATAAGCCATTTAATTTCTTATTGTAAAAATACTTGATTTCGAAAATTCATATCTTTACTATTATCCATGTGAAGAATTCGTATAGGAAATCTTGAGTACAATTTGGAAATTAATAGACGAGTAATGTTTTGAAAGTTCTTGTAATTGCATGAGCCTTACGAGAATTTTTTGTTTCTAGTTCACTCAGCAAAATTTCAGTAAAAAATACAAAGTGATGCAGTTCATCTTTGTCTATTTGGCGGCCAATTTTCAGTCCATCACGCAACTGAAATGCATAAAAAAGAGAAGTTCTTATTATTTTGCAGCTTTTTTTCTGCTGTTGACATTGTTTTGGCTGTGTTTCCATAGCAACTTAATTCGGTACTCCTTTAGGCCAATCAGAGTCGAGTAATTTTGTTGCGTGCTCTATAAAATCATAAACTCATTTTTCCAATTAATCAAATATCTTATAATATCATGCCACCATGAGAAGAGTGAATTGACCAGAAATATCCCAATATTCTCAAACCATTTCATAATGATCTACCCATCCAACCCCCCCCCCCCCCCTGAACCCCCTCCCCCAAAGGTACTGGCCCTACAGGCAGCTTTCATCATTGACAGTTTTCACTGATAGATAAAACTGTTCAAATGTCTGTCTGTCTCTTGACAACGTGACATCTTTGTTGCGTGACAGCTGCATGAGTGCAGGACTGAGTAAACACAGGAATCCAAACAACATTCTGATATGCAATACAACATATGGCCGACGTGTTCTGGATCCTCCTACTAGTAAAAAAGGGAAATTTGTAGCCTTATAATAAAGTAACGATAACAGCAATAGTTAGAACTGATATCCAGATCTCCATCCTGCGAAAAGCAAACGAAACCCACAATACAAGCACCAATCAGCGTTTTCAAAATGGCGGATGCATCGGTATTGAAGAAAATTGCCTGCCAAGCTATAGATAATCACGCTCAAGCCCTCCGACAAATAAACAGGCAAATATGGGAGAAACCGGAGCTAAGTAATCAAGAAATGTTTGCCCACGGAGTTCTAACAGATTTTCTAGAGAACGAAGGATTCCAAGTGACACGTAAATGGACATTAGAGACGGCATTTAGTGGTCAAAGTGGCGGGGGCAGTGGTCCTTGTATTGGTGTGATCTGTGAATACGATGCTCTACCAGAAGTAGGACACGCTTGTGGACATAATCTGATAGCTGAGTCTGGAATAGCTGCTGCTATAGGTATGGTTTTTGCATTATATTGTTTTTCATATTCAAATTAGTAATTTCTTAATTAACCATGTTTGTATATAATTTTGTCACATTTAGTTCTTTGACCTTTTAGTATAAAAGAGCAATTTTTCCAAAAAGAATCCGTTCCATGTTTTAAAATATGAACCAAATTCATCTCCCCATACATGGGATTCCTGTGGTTTGTAGCAAAATCGCTGGTCGCAATTTAAAAGTAATAGTAAAAATGTTTCATTCTGTGAGTAATGAATGACAGTAGTTTATTTGCACCTGCATTACTGCGAAGGGTTGTGGGACTTATTGGGGGGAGGGGGGGACTTATTGGGGTGAGGGGGTGGGGGCATCTGTATAGCATAAACAGAGTGTGGAAGATTTACTGAGAGAATTTTATTTTACCAGGAGATTGCAAAACCTGAAAAAATTATCATTTCCTTTGGTCCAGTTTCAAGGTCCTGTCATCTCTGCACTCATATATGAAAACTATTCCCTTTGTTACAGGTATTAAAGCAGCTTTAAAAACGTCTGGTAACCAGCTTGGTAAGGTGCTTGTAATAGGAAGCCCTGCAGAGGAGCAAGGGGGTGGAAAGCTATTGATGCTTGAGAATGGCTGCTTCAAAAATGTGGATTTCTGCATGATGGTCCATCCTACTCCATCTGATTCTACCATGCCGTTAGTGCTGGCCAATCGAAGTTTCTTTGTAACCTACAAGGGGTATGCAGCTCATGCAGCGGCATTTCCCTGGGAAGGCGTTAATGCATTAGATGCTGCTGTTATGGCATACAATAGTGTGAGTGCCTTGAGGCAACAGATGAAACCAACCTGGCGAGTACATGGTGTGATTCTTGAGGGTGGAGTCAAACCCAATATCATCCCAGACAGATCTAGACTACACTTTGTTGCGAGGGCACCCAATGAAGAGGATTTAAACAAGTTGAGTGAGAAAGTAATTTATTGCTTTGAGGGCGCTGCAAGTGCTACTGGTAAGAAGTTAATTTATTTTCCCTAAAAGAAATTGTTTGGTCTTGAGGAGGGAAGAAAACCGGAGAAGAGCATGCACTTAGCATACACTTTGCTATCCTCTTTATTTGTGTATCTAATCTTGATATACACCTATTTTAATAAACGTTGTCATTGCCAAAGGCGATAGGTAATAGGATATTCCGACATGAAAATGGTTTCGTTGAATACAAAAACATTGAATCAGTCTCAACATTAAGGTCCATGTTCTTGACGAGAATAAGAAGCAGAAACACAAGTCACTCCATCTATTCTTGGATCTTGGAACAACCTATTGCCTATCCCTTTTGGCGATCCCTTTTTTCTTTCTTCAAAATATAAGTGTTGATATTATCCAACTATTCAAGTTAGGGAACAAATAAGACAGTATAAAGCCTGAAGCGAGTACAAATATCCTGCAATATTTGTACAGCTTATTTTGTACAGTAAAAAACTGGTTTTGAAAACAAGTTTTTAAGAATATTCGTTTGGGGGGGGGGGAGGGGGGAGTAAGCCCGCTATTAGGCATTTTAGGGTATATTACGAATGGACAGTTTATTCTTGAAAAAATATCCACCTGTTTTCCACCCTAAAATATCTAATAAATATCTAAATCTAAAGATCTATGTACTTTGCTTTTCATATCACAGGATGCTCTTTAGAGATTAAAAAATCAGCAGGATATTTGGACTTAAAATCCAACATAACAATGGCCAGTTTATATCAAAAGAACGCTGAGACACTTGGTGTCCAGTTCCCTTCTCTTGCAGAACAAAAGCAGACAGTCCTGGGTTCTACAGACATGGGCAATGTGTCACACGTCATCCCTTCTATACATCCCATATATAGTATCGATAGTATGGCTGTCAATCATTCGTATGCATTCACTGCAGCAGTGGGTACTGATGTTGCACATGACAAGACTCTGATTGCTGCCAAAGCAATGGCTATGACAGCTGTAGATTTATTCTGTAGTCAAGACCTCAGAGAACAAGCTAAGCGAGAGTTCAATGAGATTCACTGTAAACATTAACTAAGAAGTTGTTAATTAAGGTTGCACATTTTGTGACAATGAAATATTGAGGTATGGTATGGATAATACCTTTCAAAATTCGTGTTTATTTACCCCTCATAAATTTATCCATTCATTCATGTTTGCATTTATCCATTCATCCATCCATTCATTTGTGTTTGCATTTATCTATCCATCCATCCATTCATTCCCGTTTGCACTCATTCACCCATACATCCTTTCATCCACGCATTCGTAAATTCATCCTATCCTTTCATTCTTCCATTCTTCCATATCCATCCATCCATCTATCCATTTAATCCAATCCACCCATCTATCCATCCATCCATACATCCATCCATCCATTCATGCATTAATTTGCCCATGCATGCATTCATTCATTCATTCATTCATCCATCCATCCCTCCCTCTCCTTGCATTTCATTCGTTCATTCATTCACTTTTCATTAAGTGCTATATTTATTTCTTTTATTTATTTGCCATCATACTCATCAATGAGTACATAAATTATTCTCAAAGTAGTTTAAAATACAGAATCCATATAAAGAAAATCATATAAGTATTGAGAGCTACGAATTACAAAAACATCAAAAATATCTTATAAATTGCTTACTATCAATCACGTGGCTTTTTGGAGTTGGCTGGGGGGCAAACACACAGTTTGCTGGGGGGCAACTAGCGGATACTAAGTCAAAGCATAACAAAATAAGTCCTCAAACTATTGTATTTGACTATTTTCACGACATCAAATCAGAAAATAAGAGATCAAAACAACATCCAGAATTCTACAAGCCATCTACAAGCCGGAAGTGACGTCTATTGATAGCAACCTATTGAAAGTGCAAATAATAACCATGTAAAAACCAATCACTCATAGAGAGTTTTCATTGCAGCCATGTTCAGGGGGGACTAGGAACAAAGCATTGTTTTTGCATTATAGAGAAATTATCACATTGCGCGCGAAACAAATCAACCAATTAAAATTCTAAAAAGCATCACGGTCACGACACCTCACGCTTACGGCAATTAGCTTTTCACAGTCATGCGAAAACTGCTCTAAATAAATATTTTTTTTTACGAATTAACAGTCTGCATTTTTTTATCAACCCTATTAATTCGGCAAGGTTTTGTCCACCAAAAGATTTTCCAAAAACGAGTAGTACACTCGCTTGTACCCATCACTTCCCACTATCGCTGCCATTGGATAGACTTTCTCAACTTCTTGTGCAATCACTCCTTGTTCTTCACCGTGCATGCCCAGGGCTTGAGCTTTTTCATTCCATACCCACGTGACACCACGAAGGCCAATCTTCTCATATTCAGAGTCAGGGATGGTAGTGATGTTTTGCTTAAGGCGTTCGTCACTGAAGATAGCAGCGACTCCAGCTATTACTCCAAGAACCTTTAATACATCGTTTTTCTTCTTTTTAGCTTTTCTTTTTGCTCTTTCTATTTCTTCTAAATTCCTTTGTGCTTGTCGGCGAGATTCTTCTGCTCTTCGCGCCCTTTCTTCTTCCTCTCTTCTTTTTCTTTCTGCTGCTTCTCTATTTCGTCTTTCTTGTTCCATCCTTTGTCTCTGCCTCTCTTCCTCACTTCTTCGTTCGGCTTCTATTTCTCGCTGTCTTCTCTCCTCTTCTTCTTTCTGTCTTCGTTGCTCTTCCGCTTGTCTTTCTTTCTCTTCTGCCTTTTGTTTCCCATCAATCACATCATCAATCCATTCTACTGCTCTTCCTCTCTCAGCCTCAAGTACACATTGCTCAGAAAATTCCTTCAGAACATCGCGCCTTTTAGCAACAATTGAGCGATAATCAATTTGTTGTAAGGGCGTAATCAAACTATTGAATGCCGCATCACACAAAGTTTTTTCCATCATGGTGTAGGTATCCGAGAAAAGGACCCAGGAATTCTTGTTCAATGCTTCCACGAGGCTTTTCGCTAGTTCTTGGATCATTGGTCCATTCATCGTCGCTCCATTTATTGTTTCTTTAAAAGGCATGTTTTTCATGCTTTTGACAAGAGACCTGACATCTTTCTTGTACGCAAGGTCGTTCAAAGCCTCGAGTTCCCTTCCACTTTTCTGTAATTCTTTGTTGTACGAAATAGTACTAACATTCAATTTGTTATTCGAGAAATATTTTCTCAAAATTTCGCTCTTTTCGTCCTTGACGCCATACACAGTGTTCAAGATAAATTGTTCAAGGGTTACTCCCTCTGGAGGGTCGAGAGACTCTCGCAGTACAACACGGAGGCCTGGAAAATGATTAACTGAAGGGTCACGCATTTGGTCACGCCATATCTCTTCCGTAAGGCGCGTCACGCGAAAGAGGAAATCGCGGTTGTGATTTGTTACAGCTTCCTCTGCAAAGAGCATCACACTTGAAGAAAGTAAAGTAGCAAAAATGCTAAACTGGTTTGTTTTTGCATCATCGCCCAGATTTGATCCTTCGACGTCCAGAAAGACCACATACCCAGCGTCATCGCGAAGTACGGAAATCCAGACACCACGCGTACATGCTGCCATTTCGTTACTAGTTTTGAAAACCTGCTCAATGCCAGACTGACTTTCACCTTTCCAAAAGTGTCGCATTATATTAAGACTCGTTGACTTCCCAACTCTTGCGTCGCCAATTGCAGCGATAATTTTGATCGGAGCCTTGAGAGACGAAAGCTCTACCAACGCGTCAGAGTCGAGGAGAAATTTCTCGGTAAAATTGTCATACTTGAGCAACTGTTTCGAATCTTGTCCTTTGCATTGGAATGGCAAGAGAAAGATAAATAAAGCAGTAGTTAAGGAGAAGATAGCCCGTCTTTCTCTCGTCACCGCCATCGTCATCGTCCTTGCTGTGCTGTGCTGCTGTTGTGAAGAAATGAACTGCCGCGTTGGCGATATTTAAGTCTCCCTCTATGTCACCTGATCCATCCATTTTTTCAAACAATCAACTTATTTTGGTCACGGGGAATTTTGTGATGAAATTCTTATGTCCTCAACTCAAGAAAATGAGCTCAGCAAATTCCGAGAATATCGTCACTTGCCCGGAAAAATAAAAACTACTCCATATAAAAAATATCTTTTTCAAAGGCTGAAAATATTCAGGGGACTCAGGGGAGTCGGGTCGGTAACTCTGCACGGAGCGAATTGATATTCGTGTGGGGTTTTATGAGGTCATACTGAACCAGAGAATTCGAGGAAAAATTCAAATTCAAACCAGAGAATTCAAATACACAAAGAAGTTATTATTATTATTATATATATATTTTGTAGAATCAAATTTTAAATTCGTCTGGAAGAACCTCCTTAGCACTCACCGATGTATACTTTTAATATTCATAAAATCTAAGCGGTATTCAGGCACATTGTATTCTATTCATCTTTTTATCTATTGTATTATCTATTGTATTATTTGTTATTCGATATATTTGTATAGAGATATATGACGTAAGATTTCATTCCTAAAATCGATTTGAATAGAAACACAACAGTAAATCCAAAAACGTCTTGAGGATAAGGTGAAGGGATTAGTATTGAAATAGTAAGTGGGCTACCTGTGTTTCACTTTAATTCTTAAAAAAATTAAAAATTCCTTCACAAAACATGGTTAAAACTGCAGCTTTATCTTTAGTCATAATTTTCCCTGTGACGCTTAATTTCATATATTCGTTTACCTATAAAACACGTCTTCCTTTTCGAGAGAGCGTTAGAAAGTAATGCAAACATCAGGGAAAATTCCCTTGTGATAAACGCGTGGGTGGCGTGACAAAGGTCACCATCCTCAATCCAGTTTATATAAAGCGCTTGGGGAATCACCAGGACTTTGACTTGAGTAACCTGCAGAATGATTGGTTGTATAAACGGTCTTTCCCTAGATATGGACCAATCCGAGAGCGACACGAGCCAAAAAAAATAGAGAAAATTGTCTTAAAATCTTAGACATTCGTACTCTTGTATTATTAGCATTGTGACCAGAATGGTAGTTATCAAAATCAGCATGTTTTTGGCTGCCCTTCTTTTCGTAATTTTCTCTCCTTCGAATGGCTTACCCAGCAATAAAGCCGTTCCACTATTGAGTTATAACGAAATGACGAACAAATTCCAACTCAATTCGGCTGGAGTAGACTTAATCAACAGCTTGGAGAAGCCGATTCAAGTCACCTCGGCGGTTGGAGATGCACGGGTCGGGAAGTCCACGTCTTTGAACATGGTACATCATCTCTGGAATGAAACTAAAGACATTAACTTTAAGGACATTTTTGAGACAGGCTCAACATTTGTGCCAGTGACTCGCGGTGTTTGGATTTCTGTCATTCACGGAAAAGAGGGAATGGAACGTGTGTTGTTGGACGTGGAGGGTACGGATCTGGGAAATGATGCCGTTACTGATCATCTAAGTATATTCACAGCCTTGATGTCATCGGGTATGACGTTTTTCATGAAGGATGCTGTCAAGACCCATGCAATTGACTTTCTTTACCGAGTTTCTCGTCTGAGCGAGCATATTTTCAAAGATGAAGCCATAAAGTATTTCCCTCGGTTGAGGGTGGTTTTACGAGGAGCTCTTGACACCCCAGATGGAATATGGATGGATGAGTATGTGAAAGACGCACTCATATTACCAACTTGGAAAGACGGGTCGGACGACAAGAGAAAAGCTATTAGTAAGCACTTCCCTCGTGACCACATCGAAGTGAGCACGATAGAAGCACTGCAAAACAGGAAAATTTTCAAGAATTTTGACCTGTTGTCCAAGAATGCCGAGTACATGTTGTCCATTCATCAACTAGCAAACGACCTTAACAAGTTCCCTGTCAAGAAAACCCTGAGTGGAGGAATGATGGATGGAGCAACGCTTGCAGAGCTCGCGATAAAGCTAACGGAAACGATGAATTCCGGGAAATGGCTTAATTTTGGAAACGTTTACTTGATGGTAGAAAAGCATCTTTGTGACAGGCGCTACAAGGAAATCGTTCAGCCTCAAATCGCTGGTAATTCAACTTCGATTAAGCGTTTCCTAGAGGTTGGGTTTCTTAAATATGAACAAGAATGTGCACTAAAGGACTATGTGAACGCAACGAAATCGGAACTTAAGAGAATTGCAAACATGAAGGAGGAGTTAGAGGAGAAACAGCGAAAGCTTGAAGAAGAGACCAAGAAAAGAATAGAGGAGGAACAAAAAAGGATCAAAGCACAAGAAAATTTCAAACAAGAAAAAGAGAAAATGAATAAAGAATTTGACGAGGCCAAAAAAAATAGCGAAAAGATCCAACAAGAGGCAAACAAATGGGAAGAAAAACATCGTGCGATGAATACAGAAATTGAACGTCTGAACAACAAGGTAAAGAGTGCTTACAAGGAGCTAGAAGATATGCTGGATGATGGAGGATTCTTTGGGTTCTTGAGTTCTGTTGTTGACACTGTATTTAAAATTGTTCTAGCTCCGGTTAGGCCCCTTCTCGGGAACAATGAGTAAATATCTAGCATGTTAATCTCTACCAATTCCTATACTCGCGCGTCGCGCCAGCTGTTATTTGAATCATTTTGTCTTTGAAGGGTGCACCCCCAGAATATATGAATTACTTTATTTTTAATAAATGTTAAGACACTTGCTTTCTGTTTGGCTACTTGTCTGTGTTATGAGTCGATAAAGGGGTCATGATTTCGTAAGTGATGGCCGCGGTGAGTAGTTCTCACACAGGAAGTCCAAACAAGGTCCCGGATTGTACTATAATGATTTGTATAGACAAGTGAATACGTTAAGTAGTTTTTGTCATCAGCATACCATTTATTTGCACGTGTGTTCTCGTGGTCCATGGTAAACTAAAGAGGACAAACAAATTAAGGCAATCTGCCTGGGAAGGGGGGGGGGGGGGGGATTTAAAGGGGCTATCAAAAAAATGAGGTTATTTTGCAGGTATTTATGTCATTTGTATTCTACGATTCTGAGGAAGGGCAAGTGCAAAAAAAGTATTAGGTTTATTAAGGAATGGGGGAGGGGAGGGGGGCGGAGGCAAAAAGATGCTGTTTTAAGCCCCAGACATACCCTCTCAAACCCATAAATAATTATGAACGGTACCTGAATTAGTAATGATAAAATACGAAATGATATATGTGTGCAACCACATGACTCAAAATCTCTAGAGATATAAATAACAATGAAACAGCCGCCATGTTGGTTGATCTAACGAAAGAAGCTATAATGAGGGATGCTTTGTCATCGTCAACCAAGATGATGGTTATGACGTATACATAGCATGCACATACTCTAAATGCAGAGGGGGGAGTCTCCGGGCACGTGAAAACAGACTTACTAGTGAAGTACGTTGGGCTGAGCAAATTAAAAAATAATCGAAAACAAGGAATGAAAGAAAAAGATATAAAACGGAAAGAAACATGAAGCTCTCCAATAAAAGAAAGTAATAAGATATAGGAAATGCGTAATAGGTAAATTACGAGCCTTTGTATGATAATAAGATAGAGGAGAGTTATAAACCATTCTGTTTCCAGCTAAGGGCCCTCTTTAGAGCATTTCAAACTTATGAAATGGAAACTTATAAACATTTTTAATTTTTAAAGAAAATTAAACTCTAAAAAAAATTTTCTCCGAAACAGAAAAAAACATGCTAGTGTCCAGTCCCAACCTAGTAAATATAACACAGGGAGCCATTAATTTGAAATCATCTTTCAAAATGGCGGATGCATCGAGGTTGAAGAAAATTGCTTGCGAAGCCATAGAT
This sequence comes from Actinia equina, assembly GCA_011057435.1. NCBI lineage: Eukaryota > Metazoa > Cnidaria > Anthozoa > Actiniaria > Actiniidae > Actinia > Actinia equina. Next base: position 160,571 of record WHPX01000051.1, read on the forward strand.
AATCATGCTCAGGACCTCCGACAAATTAACAGGAAAATATGGGAAAAACCTGAGCTAGGTTTTAAAGAATCATTTGCCCACGACGTTCTTACGGATTCTCTAGAGAACGAAGGATTCCAAGTGACACGTAAATGGACATTAGAGACGGCATTTAGTGGTCAAAGTGGCGGGGGCAGTGGTCCTTGTATTGGTGTGATCTGTGAATACGATGCTCTACCTGAAGTAGGACACGCTTGTGGACATAATCTGATAGCTGAGTCTGGAATAGCTGCTGCTATAGGTAATAAACAGTACGATACATATTTAGAATACGCGACCAAAATTATGATACGCACACATTAATCCCCATTGTTCAGAAGACCCGGGGATGGAGGGGGTACTCCCACATATGGACTGGGATGATCCGCTGAACAGGGTATGGTTTTTCGCGCTTCTTGTCATAAACAGGGTATGCAATTTCACTCAAGTGAAGTACCCCCCGGGCAGAAGACTTGCTTAACTCTAAAACAAAGTGAATAGCCGGGTATTCTGAAGTTGTTCCCAAGCATTAAAGTGGTGGGGCTTTATGAAGCATTTTCAAAAAGCAGTGACAATACAGTTTTTTAAATGTTCTTAAAATGTGTAGTCCTATGGACAAAGAAGAAGAGGGGCTATATCCTTTAATAACATTCCTGTCCCCGCTACAGCCTGGGGGGGAGGGGGGGAGGGGGTACTCCGCCAGAATTTGGGTAGGGGTGTTCCTCTGGGATTCTGAAAGGGGTACCCAAATTACTCAAATTAAAAAATCCACCATTTTGTTTGGTCCCCTGAAATGCCGGACAAAAAAAAGAGCTGTTTAAATTTAATTTATGTTTTAATTTTGCAAAACCTAGAAAAATATATATATAATAATTCTAAAAAGCTGCCATTTTGTTGCCAAAAAAGGGGCATGGCTTCCACAGCCACCTTGCATATGCCCTTAAAGAATATACTCAAATTTCCATTTATCAAATGGGAAAAAAATCAAACAAGACTTGGAACAAGCCTATTTATCGTCTTACTTAAAATCCTGGTATGGTTCTTGAAACATTTTTTTGTAAAACCACTACTTTTAAAGCATCTTACTTTACTTTTAATAGGATAGTTTGCCTTTGGAACACTGTCTGTAAAGAGGCGCCAACTAGTGTTTTTTCTAGTCAATCTCAATTCAAATTGTTTCTAAGGCATAGGTACTTTTCTTTGCTTGAGGATACATTTGATGTTGATCTGACATGTACTTGGTCATTAGTTCGTAAGTGTCCTTGTCATCGTACTCGATAATAACTGAACCTCAGGGACTTTTGTTTGTTCAAACTTCACTGATTATTTTTTGACCGTTCTCGGTTCACTAGTTATCAGTTTTTACTACTATAACTGTATTAATTTTCCAAGACAATTCTCTATTGATTTATATCGTTAGTCAAAAGGAAATGCCTAGCATGGGTCCTAGAGTCCCGTTCGCACTTTCCGTATTGGGTAGCATGTTGGTTCTGTAATTTTCCTTTCTGATTGATACCCAATAAAGTTGTAAAGTTTATAAATAGACTCTTTTTCAGTAATCAAGTAACACACGGCTATAATTGGCTAACAGTCTATTATTCATTTGTTCATTTAACATTTTTTATTTTTCATTTTCAGAATTTTACTGTGTATCTCACTTTAGATATGCAGAGTCACATGGTGGGGGAGGGGGGTGGGAGAGGGACTGAGGGGTGTTAGGCTTCCCATGTTTTGTTAATATACACAAAACTGTTAGGTCTCAGCCTGCCACTTTTAGTCTCATACTTACCAGTCTACTATATATTTCATCCTAAGACCTCTCCCTACTCTTAAGGGTGCTATAGAGCTTTTAAGTGTAACTTCAAACATATGAAAAAATGACTTCTGGGTCTAAAACAAAAAATAGTTCTATAAATAGTTTTCTTACTTTTCTTCAAGACAAGATGGCCGTTAAATCATTGAAAACGTTTTTGAGAAAAGCTGGACCTTAAAATATGTAACAACTTAACAGTTATCAGGTCATGGAGCACCATTAAAAAGTCGGGGAGTTGCTAAGATTGGAAAATATATGAGACTAGTAAATGTAAGAGTAATGTAATGCCGCACCTTGATATCAATTATTCATTTCCATATCATTTTTCACAAGGTATCAAAGCAGCCCTAGCGGCAACCGATAACAAACTTGGAAGAGTTCGTGTGTTAGGGACCCCGGCCGAAGAAGGAGGGGGTGGAAAGGTGTTGATGATCAAGAATGGGTGCTTCGAAGATGTGGATTTCTGCATGATGGTCCATCCTTGTCCCACAGACTCTACACTGCCATCTGTTCTTGCTCGTGTAACAGCTATTGTAACCTACAAGGGGTATGCAGCTCATGCAGCGGCATTTCCCTGGGAAGGCATTAATGCATTAGATGCTGCTGTTATGGCATACAATAGTGTGAGCGCCATGAGACAACAGATGAAACCAACCTGGCGAGTACATGGTGTGATTCTTGAGGGTGGAGTCAAACCCAATATCATCCCAGATAAAACTCAGCTAGAGTTTTACTTGAGAGCTCCAACAGATGGAGAAATTGATCAGCTCAAGCAGAAAATGGCTGGTTGCTTTGAGGGAGCTGCTAAAGCTACAGGTTAGTGCCGAGAGATCATTCAGATTGGGAATCAAGGGTGGTGTAGTGGTATTGCACTCGCCTCTCACCTCTGGGGTCCCAGGTTCGATTCCTTGCCTCAGCATCATATGTGAGTATTGCTTGTTAGGTCCCTCTCATGGTGTGAGGGATTTTTACCAGGTTTCTTCCCTCTGCAAAATCCAACACCCTTAATTCCGATTCCGCAGTGCACTGACTGTGCTCACCCCAAAATTTGGTGAAGTTTTATCACTTATGGTTAAACTTTTTAAGATTTATTATCGAACACTGGAGGTACCAGGTTCGTTAGCCTTACTTTCCCAACTCAATATCAAATCAAGGAGCTATTAAATTTTCAGATTTCAGCCATATGTGACTGCAAATTTAGATGATAGAATGACTAAAACAAAGTCAACATCGAGAAAAATTGTAAAACAATTTCTACTAATATAATATGGGTCTTAACCTCCGCAAAAAGGAGGGGAAATTTGACTTCCGGTTAATTTATTTTGCAAGAGAGCGGGAAACACTTCACTTCGCCCAATATTGTTATGTAAGAAAAATCGCCTAATGTTGTTTTGATTGTCCTTAGAGCAGTTTTCGTATGACTGTGAAGAGCTCAGTGCCGTAAGCGTGACGTGCCGTGACCGTAATGCTTTCTAGATTTTTAATTGGCTGATTTTTTCACGCGCAATGTGATTGGTCTGGCATTGCCGTTACCTTGGCGTGACCGTGTACGCGCCTTGTTTATGCAGTGTTCCGGGTATTTGATTGGATGGAGAGTGACAGCCTGTTCATTCTTGGTTATTCTAGGGGATTTGGATTAACTTATTAACTTATTAACCGACGCGTACGTTTACGTAAGCGGTCACGAGGCAGGTATAGGATACAGTAGTTCGTTATGTACGATTGAACCGTTGGTCACAACAATATTTTTGGCGTATATAGACGGGAAAACTGAACGAATCAAGCCAGCACATAGCAGTACAGATGCGTAACAGTTTAAACAGTTTCTAACGTTTAAAAAACACCAATATAACAGAGTCTAACGGCTAAAAAAACACCAATTTTTGCCCTAGCGCCCTTGGTCTGGCGTATCCCTTGCCGTGTCATGGCCGTGTTCGTGCCGTGAATTTTTCACAGTCATACGTCATATCATAGTGTTATGTAACGAAATTTAGGGCGTAGCTGTCAAAATTAGAGACAGTCCCGCCTTGTTTTAACACTTTTGGATCGACTTTGACTGTATTTTAATTATATTTTGATAGAAGGAAGTAGTGGTTAACTCAGGACGCAAATAATCAATGATATAATCAACAGAAAACTAGCCAATATACAATTAACGAAACAAAAAAAATGAACTTAGCCGGTACCAGGAGGTGAAAAAGAGTTCAGTCAAGAAATTATCGCTCGCAAAATGCAAGTGAATTTTTTTATTTTATTTAGTGAGTAAGAAAAAATTAAACTGGCTAAGTTTAGAACCCGCATCAAGTAACCTTAGATATTTGCTGCGATCGATCGCTAGGGACTTTGAAATTTTTGCTAGTTATGACAAACCTTACTAAGTAGGTTGCTAGTGGGTTTAAAGTTAATTTCGTGCCATGAGGTTGAGTTACCCTGTGTGAAAACTCCATAAAATCATGCAACATGAAAACTAAGGAAAGCAGCTTACTATTTATTTGCAACAAAAAGATATAACTAGCTAAAAACTAGTGTGAGCTGCGTCGGTGTTTCTAATGAAACAGTAATGATGAAAAGGTAAATTATACACCGTGAAAAGATGAAAAAACTTACTGACGTTTCGGACGCTAGTCCTTCGTCGGAGTAGTTTTACTCCGACGAAGGACTAGCATCCGAAACGTCAGTAAGTAAAAACTTACTCGGACGCATCGTAGCTATCTTAATTTTTTTTTTTTATTCTCTTGTTTCTTTTTTTTACTATTTTTGTTTTATAATTTCTTCTTTTATAAATTAGTGTTATCTATTTAGCTTGACTTCTAGTATAGTTTTTGCTGTTTTAGAAGTATAACGATTAAAGATTAAAGATTAAAGATCGCCCATGTTGTGGTTCGAGCCTAGTAAGCAACCTTCACCATATCTTTTTGAAATAGCCGTAAACGCGGGGGAAAACGCTCTGCGATCGGACATCACTTCTATTCTGTCGAATATGGAGCCGCTTTTTCGACAGATCAATGACACGTGGTTTTACATGTGAAGAAGTATCTGCGCATGCTCGAGTACTTGTCTGGCACTTATTACTTTGGGCGTGAAAAGTAATATTGTATCAAGTCTTTCTATTGAGATTTGATTATGTAAGATTTAGTAAGATATTACAAATTATCAAGCTTTATTTTTAAAGTTTCTTGTTCGTAATCCAATTAGTTTATATTAGCAACTTAGAAAATCTTTACAAGCAAAAACTTATTTTTTTTACTTACTTTTTTAAGTTTTACGTTTTCGATTAATATAATGATGAAGAATTAGAAATCTCGAGCATACAAGAAATCATAACATATATTTTGAATCTGCACAGGACAATAATTTGAATTGTGAAGTGAATTCATATAAAACAATAGTTCATTTTTTGCATTAACTTTGTCCAGTTTCTTCTTAATGTTCAACTGTTGTCTCAATTTACATTTTCCTTCAAACTGATCATTTCTGTTTCTTTTGAAAAATACCATTGTCTAAATAATTTTTACAACTTTTCAACACTTTCTTCTCTAATATTTTTTTACGTGTTTTCTTTATTTTCATCGTTTCTTATGACTAATCGTATATATTCCTTTCCATTAGATCATATCGTAAGTCAAACGTTGTCATTTTTATACCATTGATTTTAGCTTCAATTTGATATTTTTCGATTTCTTCACAAACAGCTACTCTTCTGGAGGGACGCTTTCTGAGATACTCGTGAAACAGAATGTCCTCTTCAAGACTTGAATACGTTGAATGAGTAGAATGATTTTTCTCTGTGGCATTTCTGCTTGCAATGCCTTCAACAAACCCCAAAGAATTGTTATCTGTTCCCTGGACAAAGATGAAATTAACTTTGCGATAAGGACGACACATTCTTACAGCAGTGTGTTGTAGTTCATCGGGGGATTTAACTTCATTTGGTTTGTCATCCAACTCCATTTCTTCTTCATCATTTTCCTCTTCCTCCTCGTCGCTTTCTTCTTGTTCTTCTTGTTCTTCTTGCTTATGATAAAGATAGTGTACATTTTCTGGGGTACCTACTTTTCCTTGTTTGACTTCAAATAAAAAATCATGTCGCGTTGGTGGGACAACCGATGGGGCCTGATGAGTATTAACCCTGCCTGCAACCACCTCTGGCGTATTTTCGTCGTTGTGTTTGGCGTCATCAATGGTTGATAGGGAATGCGATTCGTATTTTTCTTTTGGGGAAGATCCTTCATCATCTGCTTCCATCGGTGTCTTCAGTGACATCTTGTTATGCAACCCATCGTGGTTTCCATCCAACGAAACTTGACTAACTCCCAAAGTTTTGGACTTTTTTCCAATATTTTTTTCTTTTTGTTCTTCTAAATGCTTGGCTGCGTGTCGGCTTATTTTCTTTCATAGGCAGTATTTCTTCAGTAGTTGACAGTCCCTTAGCGGCTTTTCTTATTGTCATTCGCTGCTCATCTTGAAGTGTTTTAGATGGCAACTGGCTAAACGGCTTTGAAAAGTTCCTAGTCGAACAGTCGAAAGAATGGTCCTCTTTGCTAAAAATGTTTCTAGTCAAATCGTCATATTTTGGTTTAGTGGTTGACGAACAATTTGTTAAAGAGGAGAACGAATCGAGGCTTAGTTTGCTGTGGATTTGCTGACAAGTTGAGTTCTCCATGACTTTAATTCCCTTGAAACGATCCTGATACTGTTAAAAGACTAACCTAAAAATGACCCGATTTTGAAAGGAAACTCAAAAAGATCAAAAGTGACTTCACTTGTGACACCACCGTTAAAGAACAATAATGACTGGTTAATCTTAGAGCTTTTTCTTAAGACTATGTCTTCCATATTTTTGTTCTGTTTGTTGCCTGATATTTTGTGATTTTTTTGTTTTGTTATTTTTGTTTTTGATTCAATCTTTATAGTAGTATCACGGAATAGTATTCTTGAACTTGAACTGTATTTTTTTAAACAGGCACCTTGATTTTGACATGAATCAAATGCTTAAATCTAATTCGTAAATATCAAATAAGTGAGTGTCTAGTGTTAGTCCCGAACTGAAATGTTGCACAGTAAAAACACTGTGAGGTGGAGCTAAACACAGCTTACGTAAGTATGTAAGTATGTTATATAAGAGGGTGTCTCGTGTCACCAGTACTATTACGTCACAATTAGACCATGATAGTCTGCTTCTTACAGTGCGAAATCATTAACTTACAGCCACCCAAAAATATTCGTAATCCAATTCATAAGTCACATTTTTGACACCTAATAAAAGATGAATTCTTGATTTTAAACTGTTTCAGTCTTGTTCATTCCTGAACTATTTGATTTTAAAGAGGAAAATGTGAAAATTGGAACAGATTCTATTGTTTAAATACTCAATGGTGATTGGCTAATTTGTATGGAAATGTGTCTGGGTACAGATAATACACGATAAGCTCGTTCGATTATAAAAACTCCAAGAATTTTAAAAAGAAAAATAATCAGATTTTAAGCGTTTTTGACCCAAGTCGCCAGAAAATTTGATTTTTCAACTTTTCTTTAAAATTAATTTAAATAATTCGTAATTTTTGTTTCACAGGTTAAATGCCTTCACTCTAAAAAATTAGAAACAAATAATAGATAATAATGTGAGCCTAGTTTGGAGCCGCCTTTTCAACAGATCCATTACACGTGTTTTTACACGTGAAAATTATCGTTCTCATTCTTTATTCACTTACTGCGCATCCTCGACAAAATGATAGACTACCTTCAAAATATTAAAATTCTAACACTTTACCGGGGCTTTCCAGATTGAGATATTAAAAATTGCGTCAAACCTTAAAAGTAACATTATAGATATAGTGCTGTAGATTTGATAGTATAACGTTGTCGAGTAGAGACTAGCAATTCTACCAAAATTTTTATTATAGACGCTTTTCACCACCATGTGATGGCAGCCATGACAGGGGGCACAACAATAGAGTCTTTTCCCCCCTGGGAAACTGAATTCTTTCTAATGTAAATCAATTTAGACCCTCTGTCCCCTGTCATGGCTGCTATCACGTGATGGTGCAAAGCCTGTATTATTGCCAAAAGGTAGGAACGTCGTATATGGTACATTTTTCTAATAAGTAATAAGAAATGTATTAAGTGGTCCACGTTTTTAGTGTACATTGAAGTACCACTGTGGCAACTTGACCTATTGGGCTTCCACCATTGAAATATACTGGAGAGCAAACGAACTTTCTTCGACCTGTTACGAGAGATCGTAATAAAACTGCATTTCGTGACACACTGGTTACACATCGTTTCATTCAGTCTTTTACAAGTAGCTAAAAAGAATTACAAATTAAAAATAATAATAATAAATTTTGCCGAACAGTATACAGACACGTGACCGTTAACTGCCACACTCAAGGCAAATAAATAAGAAAACGAGAAAAACAAAGCCAAATCTGAAGACATAAAAAAGTGGCAAACAAACGGAGAAACAAAGTTAAGAAAAATCTCTAAGATTAACCAGTCATTATTGTTCTTTAAAAGTGACGTCACTTGTGAGGTCATTTTTGATCTTTAAAAGCGGTCTCCCTTTCAAAATCGGGTCATTTTTAGATTAGTCTTTTAACAGTATCAGGATCGTTTCAAGGGAATTAAAGTCATGGAGAACTCAACTCGTCAGCAAATCCACAGCAAACAAATCCTCTTTAACAAATAGTTCGTCACCCACTAAACCAAAATATGAGGATTTGACTAGAAACATTTTTATCAAAGATGACGCCTCTTTCGACTGTTCGACTAGGAACTTTTCAAAGCCGTTCAGTCAGTTGCCATCTAAAACACTTCGAGATGAGCAGCGAATGACAATAAGAAAAGCGACTAAGGGATTGTCAACGGGTGAAGAAATACTGCCTAAGGAAGAAAAGACCGACTTGAACGCCTCCAAAGCACCAAAACTCAAGCTGAGACGCAGCCAAGCATTTAGAAGAACAAAAAGAAATAATATTGAAAAAAAGTCCAAAACTTGGGGAGTTCGTCAAGTTTCGTTGGATGGAAACCACGATGAGTTGCATAACAAGATGTCAATGAAGACACCGATGGAAGCAGACGATCAAGCATCTTCCTTAGAAGAAAAATACGAATCGCATTCCCTATCAACCATTGATGACGCCAAACACAACGACGAGAATACGCCAGAGGTGGTTGCAGGCAGGGTTAATACTCATCAAGGCCCATCGGTTGTCCCACCAACGCGACATGATTTTTTATTTGAAGTCAAACAAGGAAAAGTAGGTACCCCAGAAAATGTACGCTATCTTTATCATGAGCAACAAGAACAAGTAGAACAAGAAGAAAGCGACGAGGAGGAAGAGGAAAATGATGAAGAAGAAATGGAATTGGATGACAAACCAAATGAAGTTAAATCCCCCGATGAACTACAACACACTGCTGTAAGAATGTGTCGTCCTTATCGCAAAGTTAATTTCATCTTTGTCCAGGGAACAGATAACGATTCTTTGGGGTTTGTTGAAGGCATTGCAAGCAGAAATGCCACAGAGAAAAATCATTCTACTCATTCAACGTATTCAAGTCTTGAAGAGGACATTCTATTTCACGAGTATCTCAGAAAGCGTCCCTCCAGAAGAGTAGCTGTTTGTGAAGAAATCGAAAAATATCAACTTGAAGCTAAAATCAATGGTATAAAAATGACAACGTTTGACTTACGATATGATCTAATGGAAAGGAATAGATATTGCTGGTTTTCACATGACGTCATCAAAACATCAAAATCGAAGCTATAGATCATATAAAGACATTTCTCTAGTATGTTTTAGAAGTCAGTGTTATAAGTCACAAGAAAAAATCTCGAGTCATTTCGATGTTTGGTTCCCGAGTTATGAAGGTTGAGTTTGTGTCACGCAATACCGTCACGTCTATCTAAATAGCGATCAAAATAGTAAAATTATTTACTTTAAATAAAATATTTTCCCTCAGACACGTTTAAAATATCTATTCAAAGTATATTTAAGTGAAAAATAGTCAAACATATTAAATATTCCATCAATTTAAGCCTTTGGAATTTCGTCCGCCATGATGGTGTACCAACTTGGAACACCAAGATGGCCGCTCCATACATTTTAACCAACAATTGCGTCATGTTTACTCGCCTATAGTTCCGCAGATAAATGCTTTACAGCCTCGAAATTTGGCCAGAATATTTAGTTTGGACCACTTTACAAGAATATAAAACTTCTATTTCATTATAATGCGAATTTACGCTTTTGAAATTCATGATGACGTAGGTGAAAACCAAGAATAGTCATAAGAAACGAAGAAAATAAAGAAAACACGTGAAAAACAATTAGAGAAGAAAGTGTTGACAAGTTGTAAAACATTAAAATTAACTAAAAATGAACATTTTTATTCCAATCAGTCTTTTCTAGGGCCCTTGGTCAACTAAAGTTTGTAAAAATAAACTCTATTTTCTACATATTTCCTAACACTGTCTTTAGAATTCCGATTGTAAAAAATAAAAATTCACTTTATTCCAAAATCTATGCTATAATCCCTTCTATGCTTTAGATTTCTAATTCATTACCGATTCTATCAATGCATTACTGTCCCATCGGATTTACAAGCCGCATATTATTAAAGTGTGCTATTGTCATTACTGTGCGACTACACCAACCAGCCAATCTATATAAATTTACACATTTTCGTCTTTAAAATCATATGTTTTACCTTATACGTGTATGATCACGAGTGAACAATGAACAGTTTAAAACCCAGAATTCACTAATTCATCTGTTATGCAGCGTTAAAAATGTAATTTGTGAATTTGATTTAAAATTTGTTTGGGTGGGGTTGGTTGGTGTAGTCGCACTACAAGTGATTTAATAAACTTAATTCCATAACTACCAGAATGCTTAGATAAGTCTGTTCGTCTTTAGTAATATTAAAGGTCTTAAAACGGCACCGAAAAAAATTTGATTTAAACTTTATTAATGCTCCGTGATTGGCAGGCGGCCAATTTTTATGACGTAACGAACGGCAAGGTGCGGTCGCGGACACTAGAGAAAAACGTTTGCGCATGCGTGCATTTCAGCACGTTTTCTAACAATCTCGTACCCAGAGCCTGCGTTTCTTCTGGCCTGCGGCGAGGAACGAGGGCTCTGGCATATGGATTATGCCAGAGCCCTCGCCGCAGGCCAGAAGAAACAAAGGCTCTGGGTACGAGATTGGTTTTCTAAGAATTTTGAAGTGTTTGAGTGAGAAAATAAATGTTTGTTTTCTCAAAGTATATAAAAAAGTTCAAGAGTGTCCTTTTGTCAGGCCAAGATGCTGTATTAACAAGCACAATATGAAAGAATTAGCCTTAAGTTTCAAGCATGGACACTAGTTTTGGCATTTTGTGAAGTCCAATTTATCAGGCATGTTTGAAAGTCAAATTTACTCATGTTTTGACTTATTTGCATGCGGATTCAGAGAATGCGCGGACGTTTTTCACTCGTCTTTGTTGTTGTTACGTACAGAGCCAAGTGTGAAACGGCCTTTACTGGAATAAATTCAAATTGGTTATTTCAAACCTTTGGACCTTTTGAGTTAAACAAGAATATACCAGCAAAGAAATACAAAGACAAAATATGTAAACAAGTATACCGTTCATTTTATTCAAATAATCGAAAAATTCAAGCACTTTATGTGTCCTTGGCTCTCTGTTGGCTAGTGGTAATAAAATGATCGATGCCACCAAACCGGCCTATTAAATTGATTTTGCAAGACCGTAAAAAATAATCTTCAAATTCTATTAGTGGACTTAATATTCTTGATATACAAAAGTTTTGACTTGTCTGCAGATTTCTATTTTATATACAGGCAGCATTCAGGCATTTCCTCCAGGTTTTTAGAGACCGATAGCAACAGGTAATAGCGGCAAAAGTCGGATCCAGGGGGGGGGGGAGGGGGCAAAGGGGGGCTGAAGCCCCCACCCCCTTCAGCAGAAAAAACGATGTTTTTTTATATTGTTTTCCGTGGTGTTGACGGAAGAAACTCAATTAGCCCCCCCTAAACTCAATTAGCCCCCCTAAACTCAATTGCCCCCCCCCTAAACTCAATTAGCCCCCCCTAAACTCAATTAGCCCCCCCCCCCCTAAACTCAATTAGCCTCCCCTAAACTCAATTAGCCCCCATCTAAAATCTTGGCTCGAAACGCCCTTGATCTTTGTCCTAAAAAATGTCTTAGCGAAAAATATCTTATCCAACGTGGCACTGACTCATTTACATAAGGGTTACGCTATTTCTTCCACCGCAAAGTCCTAGACACTAGCCAGATTCTAAACATATCTGTAAGTAAGCCGTGCCATGATTTAGATAACCTACAGTCAACGACATTCCAACATAGAGCGTAGAGCGTTTTTTGCGTAGGGGAAAAAATGGATCCGCCCTTGAAGATGCGATGACTTTTGCCGATATTACCCGTACCATCGGTCTCCTAAAACCTGGAGGGAATGCCTGAATGCTGCCTGTATATAAAATAGAAACCTGCAGGCAAGTTAAAACTTTTGTATATCAAGAATATAGAGTTTAATGGAGGTGGTGTTTGTTTCTATATAAGAAATAACCTAAATTACGAAATTCGTAGTGATCTTGATGACGAATTACTTGAAGTCTTGACTATTGAAAACACTAAACCTCGATCCAAACCTCATCTAGTTAGTACATGGTACAGACCTCCTGGCTCATCGTCAGAACTGTTCACGGCATTTGAAGGTATACTAGAAAAAAATTGATGCTACCAATTTAGACTACTATATTTTAGGTGACATGAATTGTGACGTACTTAATTCTGCGAGGGCTAATCCAGCTTCAACTTATTTGGGTAAATTCTGGATGTTTACGGGATCTCCCAGCTCGTAAAACTATGAATACTAAGTCACTTACTGACGTTTGTTTAACAAATACTCCTGATAAGATCATTAAATCTGGGGTATATCATCTCGGGATAAGTGATCATTCTCTTGTGTTTATGACCCGTAAAGCCCGGTATGATCGCTTACCTAATCGTATCATTCAATTACGTAATTTTAAATACTTTGACAAAGAATCATTGATTAGTGACCTTAAACAAATGCCTTGGTCAGATGTCAAACATCATGCCGACCCAAATGATATGTGAACACTCTGGAAAAATAACTTAATGAGGTGTATTGACTTCCGTGCACCCCTAATCAGTAAGCGAGTTGGGAAAAGAAATTTACCCTGGATTTGTGCGAAGTTAAAATCTAAAATGCGTCAGCGAGATATCCTTAAAAAGAAAGCAATTTTGACTAACACCGAACACGATTGGGAGCTTTTTAAGAAAGCTAGAAATTTAACCAATAATGCAATCGAGCTAGCAAAGAAAAATTACTTTGCCCATAACCTTGAGTTGAACAAGTCAAATCCACGCAAAACTTGGCAACTAATTAACGATCTAACTTCGCGTAAGTCCACTTAATCTAAAAATATATCTGAGCTTAAAATTGATAAGCATAAGATCACTTAATCAATTGAAATTGCTGAATTATTTAACGATCACTTCACAAATATAGCTCATACTTTGGCTGACCATTTACCTCCCTCAACCAACAAACCTGAATTCTATCTGAGACCTGCTCATACTGTTTTCTCGATTCTGCCACCTATAATGTTAAAACTGTCTGTGATCTTCTAAGCAGTATTGATGTGAACAAAGCAGTGGGTCGACTTGATGGAATTCCCAATAACTTGTTAAAATTAGCAGCCAAAATCGTTGGACCATCCCTAGCTGAAATTTTTTGGTCAATCTATCGGCATGACGGGCACTTTTCCGCGCGAGTGGAAATTAGCCAGAGTAGCACCTATCTTTAGTAAAGGAGACAAAAATGATGTAAATGATTACAGGCCAATTTCAGTAGTGTCCACTATATCTAAAATTTTCGAAAAAATTGTATTTGACCAACTCTATGCTTACCTAAATACAAATGAATTGTTAGCGTCTTGCCACTCAGGCTTCCGTACACTGCACAGTACTCTAACTGCCTTAATAGGAGCAACTAACCACTGTTCGGTTTATATTGACAGGGGCTTGTTTAATGGTGTCATCTTCATTGATTTACATAAAACACTTATTATCTATGGGGGCCCGAAGAACCCAACAAAAATGACCGCTCGCCAACATGATTGGCTTCATAGCTCAGTTGGCAGAGCATCGCACCGGCATCGCGGAGGTCATGGGTTCGATTCCCGTTGAAGCTTGAAATCACTTTTTCAAGTCTTTCTTTACAGCGTTCGCTTAGATCGCTCATTCACTGTGATGATCAACACATCTATCACGTTTGACACTATTGATCACGAGATTATGCTAACTAAACTAGTAAATTATGGTGTCGACCAACTGTCAGTTTCCTGGTTTAGGTCTTATCTAGCTAATCGATTGCAGAGAGCTTGTGTAAACGGAAGCCTGTCTGGCCAAAGTGCAGTAAGATTTGGTGTGCCCCAAGGCAGTAGTCTTGGGCCATTACTTTTTCTAATTTTTATCAACGATTTACCTAACTGCTTGGATACAGCCTCAGCACGGATGTTTGCTGATGACACTAACATCACTGTTGATGGTAACAGCATCCCAGATCTTGAGCCTGTACTCAATGCAGAAATTAGAAACATCCATAAATGGTTACTTAGCAATAAGCTAAGTTTAAATGTTACCAAAACTGAATTTATAATTATTGGCTCTCGTCAAAAATTTACTGCACATGACGATTTTCCAATAAAAGTTATCAAGAAAGTCTCCTCTTTCATAGGAGCCTTAAAACGCGTGCGTCCTTTTATCTCGATCAGTACTGCCATTCAAATTTATAAAAAGCTTATCCAGCCCCACTTCGACTATTGTAGTACGGTGTGGAGTGGCTTAAGTCAACAGCTAAGTGATCGACTTCAAAAACTTAAAAATCGCGCCGCAAGAGTTATTACAAAAACTAACTATGAGACTCGATCTAGCAAATTACATGTCGACCTCAATTAGGACGCCCTTGCAACTCGTCGAGATAATCAAAAAGCAACACTAATGTATAAGACAATGCATAAGAGCGTGCCAACGTACATCCAAAATCTCTTTGAGCTGAAAAAACCTAATTACAACTTACGTAATCAGGAAAATACATTTTTAGTTCCTAAGCCACATACTGAGTATCTTAAGAATTCCTTTTGTTATAGTGGCTCTTCACTGTGGAATAGTCTTCCGCAATCAGTGAGAGAGGCAAAAACTATCTCACAATTCAAGAAGGCTCTACTAACATGTTATACTGCTGTGTTCCTTGATTACAGACTCATTTACTCAGGCTTACCCTCGATTCAGTGTCTAATTACTCACAAATACCAACGTTAAAGTAGAGAAAGCAAAGTTTTAAAAAATATAAACACTTCGAAACTCGACGGACTATCACTGGAAGACGTGAATATTCCACACAAAATCGAGGCTAACGTAAAACCCGAGCAACAGAGAACAGGAAGCTGGATCGGAAACCCCTAAAGTGTTAGACGTGTGCATAACGGTACACTACCCTTGAGTTGCCGAATGTCCCTGTCATTATGAACGTCATGAACATAACTAATAAATTCCATTCCCTTTTCAGGTTGTACTGTTGACATCGAGTATGGTTCTCAGTACTACTCAAACTTGGAGTCCAACCCAACGATGGCAAGTTTATATCAAAAGAACGCCGAGACTCTTGGTATCCAGTTCCCCTCTCTTGCAGAACAAAAGGCGAAAGTCCTAGGTTCTACAGACATGGGCAACGTGTCGCACATCATTCCTTCCATACATCCCATATATAGTATCGATAGTA
This sequence comes from Actinia equina, assembly GCA_011057435.1. Taxonomy (NCBI): domain Eukaryota; kingdom Metazoa; phylum Cnidaria; class Anthozoa; order Actiniaria; family Actiniidae; genus Actinia; species Actinia equina. The sequence continues at coordinate 176,237 of WHPX01000051.1, forward strand.
TGGCTGTCAATCATTCGTATGCATTCACTGCAGCAGCGGGTACTGATGTTGCACATGACAAGACTCTGATTGCTGCCAAAGCAATGGCCATGACGGCTGTAGATTTATTCTGTAGTCAAGACCTCAGGGAACAAGCTAAGCAAGAATTTACCAAGGCACACTCCAAGTAAACTACGTGAAGATACTGATGACCACATCGTAATGAGCTTGTACTTCTGATTCAAAGGTTGTAGCTTTTGCACTTTAGCTTCTTACGTCAAACTTTTGCTGTAATTTTAGATCACGTGTCATTCTATAGCCAAGACACTCATATGATAAAGACGTGGCAGCCATGTTGGAGGTATAAACAAATGAAGTTAATTGCTGGGTTTCGCTTGACGTCATTTCCTGCCTCGTGTAGAATATTCATCAGCTTAATTACAAGTTTTCAGTTGAATTCTTCTTGTTGACAGCACATGATGATCAGTGTTTCACCGCCGTTTGGAGCAGACACTAAGATTCAAAGATTCATCAGCTGATTGAAACCCAGCAATAAAGGCTTTGCACCAACACGTGATGGCATGACAAGAGGTACGACAATGAAGTCTTTTCCCCTGGGAAACTGAATTCTTTCTCATATTGATAAATCAGATTAGACCAAATTCAATTGTTCCTGCCTCAATGTCATGGCTGCCATCACGTGATGGTGCAAAGCCTCTATAGAGAGATGTTCTATTTTTTACCACCAACATAATGGCGATTACGTAACTCGCAAACAAAGAATATGAAATTAGGGTCTTTATTTTAAGTCACATCCCTATTCATGTGTCTTCTTAAGTGTTACAGGTAAGCAAAGAAGCGTTACTCAAGAGTGACACATGGTCTGAAATGAGCAAACTTCAATACCAAGCTAAAGGATTCTATTAGCAATTCCAAAATTGAGGGGAAAAACTAGGTTGCAATACATTGTGGGACTCTTAGGGACATATTTCCAAGAGGACGTCAAATTGGTCCCCAAAAAACTCTCCCACGATGCAATGCAATGCCGACTCGCACAAGTTTTTTCCTCAACCTCAGAATGGCTTCGTTCCTTAGTTTTTGAGATTCTTTTTTTTTTTTTTCAAACTTCAAAGATCCATTTAATATTTCAATATGGATGACAAATCACTCGATGTGATTGGTCAGTTTTTCAAACACCAGTAAAACGTTCTCGCCTGTGTGCAATTTCAGCACGTTTTTTAAGAGCAAAAGATTTGAATGCTGGTTTTCTCCGTGAATATATATTTTTGTATGATCAACAGATGATATGAAATAACTATCCGTAGAAACTGTTTTTGAATTTTGAAGCTTTGTCCATTCACGAAATTTAATGAGTATCTAGGTCATCTTGAAATTTGTTAAAACAATATCAACAGAATGAAAAGAGCCAGGGTAAATCAAACACGGTCTCCTTTGGGCTTCGCCGAGTCGATCCTGATCACTCTGTAATTCTACGGATAGGGGTGTTTGGAACGAAATCTCCGGCATAGCCGTAAAAGCTTCGCACTGCCATACCACTGTTCATCAATCGATGTCTGGAAGTATGATTCTTAAAAGTGTAATAATATGTTAATCGAAATATTATGATCATCCGGGTGGATGTAGTCCTGACAAGGACTGTTTGATGTGACTGACTGTTTGATGTGACTGATGTGAAGTCAGTCCCATCAAACAGTCCCTCTCAGGACTACATCCACCCGGATGATCATAATACTTCGATTAATATTCATTCACCTGGGTTCAGACTGTTCTATACAAGTGTAATAATAATTCTAAAATAATTGTCACAATTTCCCCGTTCTGTAATAAAAGAGATAGCTCAAGCAAGCCGTTGTCTTTTTTTACATTAATACGAAAACTCATACTGTCCAAGTGATGTATTTTTCGTCATTTTTTGACCATTTTGCATGGGTTATACCCCATGGTTTAGGTGGATTTGAGGCGATTTTTACATCTGAATTTTACGTTATTTTTGGCCATTTTACATGGGTTATAACCCATGGTTTTCATGGATTTGGGGGGGTTTTCACACTTTTTTCAAAAAAACACGTAATGTCTATGTTAAGAATTTTTCGTCATGTTTCGCCATTTTCCATGGACAATAGCCCATGATTTTGATGCATTCGGGGTAATTTTCACACCTTTTACAAAAAAAACACGTAATGTCCAAGTGATAAATTTTTCGCCATTTTACATGGATTATAGCCCATGGTATGGATGGGTGGTTATGATCGATTTTGGTTCATTTTCACACCTTTTAAAAAAATATGATTTTTTTTTGTGATTCTTGAAAAATGTGTGTTTTTGGACAAAAGGCATTGACTATAGCCCATCGTTTTGAACGATTTTGGTTCATTTTCACACCTTTTTAAAAAATATGATTTTTTTTTGTGATTCTTGAGAAATGGGTGTTTTTAGACAAAAAGCATGGACTATAGCCCATGGTTTTGATGGATTTTTGGTCATTTTCACACTCTTTCAGAAAATAGGAATTTTAAGTGATTTATGAAAAGTGGGTGTTTTTAGACAAAAAGCATGGACTATAGCCCATGGTTTTGATCGATTTTGGGTCATTTCCATACCTTACGATAAAATATGAATCTTTTGTGATTCTTGAAAAATAGGTGTTTTTAGACAAAAAGCATGGACTATAGCCCATGGTTTTGATCGATTTTGGGTCATTTCCATACCTTATGATAAAATATGAATCTTTTGTGATTCTTGAAAAATGTGTGTTTTTAAACAAAAAGCATGGACTATAGCCCATGGTTTTGATCGATTTTTGGTCATTTTCACACCTTTTGAGGAAATATGAATTTTTAGTGACTTATGAAAAGTGGGTGTTTTTAGACAAAAGGCATGGACTATAGCCCATGGTCTTGATCGATTTTGGGTCATTTTCACACCTTTTGAGAAAATATGAATCTTTTGTGATTCTTGAGAAATGGGTGTTTTTAGACAAAAAGCATGGACTATAGCCCATGGTTTTGATCGATTTTGGTTCATTTTCACACCTTTTTTAAAAATATGATTTTTGTTTTTGTGATTCTTGAGAAATGGGTGTTTTTAGACAAAAAGCATGGACTATAGCCCATGGTTTTGATGGATTTTGGGTCATTTTCACACCTTTTGAGAAGATATGAATCTTTTGTGATTCTTGAGAAATGTGTGTTTTTAGACAAAAAGCATGGACTATAGCCCATTGTTTTCATGGATTTTAGGTCATTTTCACATCTTTTGATAAAATATGAATCTTTTGTGATTCTTGAAAAATGGGTGTTTTTAGACAAAAGCATGGACTATAGCCCATGGTTTTGATCGATTTTGGGTCATTTTCACACCCTTTGAGAAAATATGATTTTTTTGTGACTTATGAAAAATGGGTGTTTTTAGACAAAAAGCATGGACTATAGGCCATGGTTTTGATGGATTTTGTGTTATTTTCACCCCTTTTGAGAAAATATGAATCTTTTGTGATTCTTTAGAAATGGGTGTTTTTAGACAAAAAGCATGGACTATATAGCCCATGGTTTTGATGGATTTTGGGTCATTTTCACCCCTTTTCAGAAAATATGAATCTTTTGTGATTCTTGAAAAATGGGTGTTTTTAGACAAAAAGCATGGACTATAGCCCATGGTTTTGATCGATTTTGGGTCATTTCCATACCTTATGATAAAATATGAATCTTTTGTGATTCTTGAAAAATGTGTGTTTTTAAACAAAAAGCATGGACTATAGCCCATGGTTTTGATCGATTTTTGGTCATTTTCACACCTTTTGAGGAAATATGAATTTTTAGTGACTTATGAAAAATGGGTGTTTTTAGACAAAAGGCATGGACTATAGCCCATGGTCTTGATCGATTTTGGGTCATTTTCACACCCTTTGAGAAAATATGATTTTTTTAGTGACTTATGAAAAATGGGTGTTTTTAGACAAAAAGCATGGACTATAGGCCATGGTTTTGATGGATTTTGTGTTATTTTCACCCCTTTTGAGAAAATATGAATCTTTTGTGATTCTTTAGAAATGGGTGTTTTTAGACAAAAAGCACTGGACTATAGCCCATGGTTTTGATGGATTTTGGGTCATTTTCACCCCTTTTCAGAAAATATGAATCTTTTGTGATTCTTGAAAAATGGGTGTTTTTAGACAAAAAGCATGGACTATAGCCCATGGTTTTGATGGATTTATGGTCATTTTCACACCTTTTGAGAAAATATTAATTTTTAGTGATTTATGAAAAGTGGATGTTTTTAGACAAAAAGCATGGACTATAGCTCATGGTTTTGATCGATTTTGGGTCATTTTCACACCTTTTGAGAAAATATGAATTTTTTGTGATTCTTGAGAAATGGGTGTTTTTAGACAAAAAGCATGGACTATAGCCCATGGTTTTGATCGATTTTGGTTCATTTTCACACCTTTTTTAAAAATATGATTTTTGTTTTTGTGATTCTTGAGAAATGGGTGTTTTTAGACAAAAAGCAGTGGACTATAGCCCATGGTTTTGATGGATTTTGGGTCATTTTCACACCTTTTGAGAAGATATGAATCTTTTGTGATTCTTGAGAAATGTGTGTTTTTAGACAAAAAGCATGGACTATAGCCCATTGTTTTCATGGATTTTAGGTCATTTTCACACCTTTTGATAAAATATGAATCTTTTGTGATTCTTGAAAAATGGGTGTTTTTAGACAAAAAGCATGGACTATAGCCCATGGTTTTGATCGATTTTGGGTCATTTTCACACCCTTTGAGAAAATATGATTTTTTTGTGACTTATGAAAAATGGGTGTTTTTAGACAAAAAGCATGGACTAAAGCCCATGGTTTTGATCGATTTTGGGTTATTTTCACACCCTTTAAGAAAATATGAATCTTTTGTGATTCTTGAAAAATGGGTGTTTTTAGACAAAAAGCATGGACTATAGCCCATGGTCTTGATCGATTTTGGGTCATTTTCACACCCTTTGAGTAAATATGATTTTTTTAGTAACTTATGAAAAATGGGTGTTTTTAGACAAAAAGCATGGACTATAGGCCATGGTTTTGATGGATTTTGTGTTATTTTCACCCCTTTTGAGAAGATATGAATCTTTATTGATTCTTGAGAAATGGGTGTTTTTAGACAAAAAGCATGGACTATAGCCCATGGTTTTCATGGATTTTAGGTCATTTCACACCCTTTGAGAAAATATGATTTTTTTGTGACTTATGAAAAATGGGTGTTTTTAGACAAAAAGCATGGACTATAGCCCATGGTTTTGATCGATTTTGGGTTATTTTCACCCCTTTTGAGAAAATATGAATCTTTTGTGATTCTTGAGAAATGGGTGTTTTTAGACAAAAAGTATCGACTATAGCCCATGGTTTTGATGGATTTTGGGTCATTTTCACCCCTTTTGAGAAGATATGAATCTTTTGTGATTCTTGAAAAATGGGTGTTTTTAGACAAAAAGCATGGACTATAGCCAATGGTTTTGATGGATTTATGGTCATTTTCACACCTTTTGAGAAAATATGAATTTTTTGTGATTTATGAAAAGTGGGTGTTTTTAGACAAAAAGCATGGACTATAGCTCATGGTTTTGATCGATTTTGGGTCATTTTCACACCTTATGATAATATATGAATATTTTGTGATTCTTGAGAAATGGGTGTTTTTAGACAAAGAGCATGGACTATAGCCCATGGTTTTGATGGATTTTGGGTCATTTTCACCCCTTTTGATAAAAGATGAATCTCTTGTGATTCTTGAAAAATGGGTGTTTTTAGACAAAGAGCATGGACTATAGCCCATGGTTTTGATGGATTTTGGGTCATTTTCACCCCTTTTGATAAAAGATGAATCTCTTGTGATTCTTGAAAAATGGGTGTTTTTAGACAAAAAGCATGGACTATAGCCCATGGTTTTGATGGATTTATGGTCATTTTCACACCTTTTCAGAAAATATGAATTTTTCGTGATTTATGAAAAGTGGGTGTTTTTAGACAAAAAGCATGGACTATAGCCCATGGTTTTGATGGATTTTGGGTCTATTTCACACCTTTTCAGAAAATATGAATTTTTCGTGATTCTTGAAAAATGGGTGTTTTTAGACAAAAAGCATGGACTATAGCCCATGGTCGTGATCGATTTTGGGTCATTTTCACACCCTTTGAGAAGATATGAATCTTTTGTGATTCTTGAGAAATGGGTGTTTTTAGACAAAAAGCATGGACTATAGCCCATGGTTTTCATGGATTTTAGGTCATTTTCACACCTTTTGATAAAATATGAATCTTTTGTGATTCTTGAAAAATGGGTGTTTTTAGACAAAAAGCATGGACTATAGCCCATGGTTTTGATCGATTTTGGGTCATTTTCACACCCTTTGAGAAAATATGATTTTTTTGTGACTTATGAAAAATGGGTGTTTTTAGACAAAAAGCATGGACTAAAGCCCATGGTTTTGATCGATTTTGGGTTATTTTCACACCCTTTAAGAAAATATGAATCTTTTGTGATTCTTGAAAAATGGGTGTTTTTAGACAAAAAGCATGGACTATAGCCCATGGTCTTGATCGATTTTGGGTCATTTTCACACCCTTTGAGAAAATATGATTTTTTTAGTGACTTATGAAAAATGGGTGTTTTTAGACAAAAAGCATGGACTATAGGCCATGGTTTTGATGGATTTTGTGTTATTTTCACCCCTTTTGAGAAGATATGAATATTTTGTGATTCTTGAGAAATGGGTGTTTTTAGACAAAAAGCATGGACTATAGCCCATGGTTTTCATGGATTTTAGGTAATTTTCACACCTTTTGATAAAATATGAATGTTTTGTGATTCTTGAGAAATGGGTGTTTTTAGACAAAAAGCATGGACTATAGCCCATGGTTTTGATGGATTTTGGGTCATTTCACCCCTTTTGAGAAGATATGAATCTTTTGTGATTCTTGAAAAATGGGTGTTTTTAGACAAAAAGCATGGACTATAGCCAATGGTTTTGATGGATTTATGGTCATTTTCACACCTTTTGAGAAAATATGAATTTTTTGTGATTTATGAAAAGTGGGTGTTTTTAGGACAAAAAGCATGGACTATAGCTCATGGTTTTGATCGATTTTGGGTCATTTTCACACCTTTTCAGAAAATATGATTTTTCTCTAATTCTTGAAAATGGGTTTATTTAGACAAAAAGTATGGACTATAGCCCATGGTTTTGATCGATTTGGGGTCATTTTCACACCTTTTCAGAAAATATGAATCTTTTGTGATTTTTGAGAAATGGGTGTTTTTAGACAAAGAGCATGGACTATAGCCCATGGTTTTGATGGATTTATGGTCATTTTCACACCTTTTGAGAAAATATGAATTTTTAGTGATTTATGAAAAGTGGATGTTTTTAGACAAAAAGCATGGACTATAGCTCATGGTTTTGATCGATTTTGGGTCATTTTCACACCTTTTGAGAAAATATGAATTTTTTGTGATTCTTGAGAAATGGGTGTTTTTAGACAAAAAGCATGGACTATAGCCCATGGTTTTGATCGATTTTGGTTCATTTTCACACCTTTTTTAAAAATATGATTTTTGTTTTTGTGATTCTTGAGAAATGGGTGTTTTTAGACAAAAAGCATGGACTATAGCCCATGGTTTTGATGGATTTTGGGTCATTTTCACACCTTTTGAGAAGATATGAATCTTTTGTGATTCTTGAGAAATGTGTGTTTTTAGACAAAAAGCATGGACTATAGCCCATTGTTTTCATGGATTTTAGGTCATTTTCACACCTTTTGATAAAATATGAATCTTTTGTGATTCTTGAAAAATGGGTGTTTTTAGACAAAAAGCATGGACTATAGCCCATGGTTTTGATCGATTTTGGGTCATTTTCACACCCTTTGAGAAAATATGATTTTTTTGTGACTTATGAAAAATGGGTGTTTTTAGACAAAAAGCATGGACTAAAGCCCATGGTTTTGATCGATTTTGGGTTATTTTCACACCCTTTAAGAAAATATGAATCTTTTGTGATTCTTGAAAAATGGGTGTTTTTAGACAAAAAGCATGGACTATAGCCCATGGTCTTGATCGATTTTGGGTCATTTTCACACCCTTTGAGTAAATATGATTTTTTTAGTAACTTATGAAAAATGGGTGTTTTTAGACAAAAAGCATGGACTATAGGCCATGGTTTTGATGGATTTTGTGTTATTTTCACCCCTTTTGAGAAGATATGAATATTTATGTGATTCTTGAGAAATGGGTGTTTTTAGACAAAAAGCATGGACTATAGCCCATGGTTTTCATGGATTTTAGGTCATTTCACACCCTTTGAGAAAATATGATTTTTTTGTGACTTATGAAAAATGGGTGTTTTTAGACAAAAAGCATGGACTATAGCCCATGGTTTTGATCGATTTTGGGTTATTTTCACCCCTTTTGAGAAAATATGAATCTTTTGTGATTCTTGAGAAATGGGTGTTTTTAGACAAAAAGTATCGACTATAGCCCATGGTTTTGATGGATTTTGGGTCATTTTCACCCCTTTTGAGAAGATATGAATCTTTTGTGATTCTTGAAAAATGGGTGTTTTTAGACAAAAAGCATGGACTATAGCCAATGGTTTTGATGGATTTATGGTCATTTTCACACCTTTTGAGAAAATATGAATTTTTGTGATTTATGAAAAGTGGGTGTTTTTAGACAAAAAGCATGGACTATAGCTCATGGTTTTGATCGATTTTGGGTCATTTTCACACCTTATGATAATATATGAATATTTTGTGATTCTTGAGAAATGGGTGTTTTTAGACAAAGAGCATGGACTATAGCCCATGGTTTTGATGGATTTTGGGTCATTTTCACCCCTTTTGATAAAAGATGAATCTCTTGTGATTCTTGAAAAATGGGTGTTTTTAGACAAAGAGCATGGACTATAGCCCATGGTTTTGATGGATTTTGGGTCATTTTCACCCCTTTTGATAAAAGATGAATCTCTTGTGATTCTTGAAAAATGGGTGTTTTTAGACAAAAAGCATGGACTATAGCCCATGGTTTTGATGGATTTATGGTCATTTTCACACCTTTTCAGAAAATATGAATTTTTCGTGATTTATGAAAGTGGGTGTTTTTAGACAAAAAGCATGGACTATAGCCCATGGTTTTGATGGATTTTGGGTCTATTTCACACCTTTTCAGAAAATATGAATTTTTCGTGATTCTTGAAAAATGGGTGTTTTTAGACAAAAAGCATGGACTATAGCCCATGGTCGTGATCGATTTTGGGTCATTTTCACACCCTTTGAGAAGATATGAATCTTTTGTGATTCTTGAGAAATGGGTGTTTTTAGACAAAAAGCATGGACTATAGCCCATGGTTTTCATGGATTTTAGGTCATTTTCACACCTTTTGATAAAATATGAATCTTTTGTGATTCTTGAAAAATGGGTGTTTTTAGACAAAAAGCATGGACTATAGCCCATGGTTTTGATCGATTTTGGGTCATTTTCACACCCTTTGAGAAAATATGATTTTTTTGTGACTTATGAAAAATGGGTGTTTTTAGACAAAAGCATGGACTAAAGCCCATGGTTTTGATCGATTTTGGGTTATTTTCACACCCTTTAAGAAAATATGAATCTTTTGTGATTCTTGAAAAATGGGTGTTTTTAGACAAAAAGCATGGACTATAGCCCATGGTCTTGATCGATTTTGGGTCATTTTCACACCCTTTGAGAAAATATGATTTTTTTAGTGACTTATGAAAAATGGGTGTTTTTAGACAAAAAGCATGGACTATAGGCCATGGTTTTGATGGATTTTGTGTTATTTTCACCCCTTTTGAGAAGATATGAATATTTTGTGATTCTTGAGAAATGGGTGTTTTTAGACAAAAAGCATGGACTATAGCCCATGGTTTTCATGGATTTTAGGTAATTTTCACACCTTTTGATAAAATATGAATGTTTTGTGATTCTTGAGAAATGGGTGTTTTTAGACAAAAAGCATGGACTATAGCCCATGGTTTTGATGGATTTTGGGTCATTTTCACCCCTTTTGAGAAGATATGAATCTTTTGTGATTCTTGAAAAATGGGTGTTTTTAGACAAAAAGCATGGACTATAGCCAATGGTTTTGATGGATTTATGGTCATTTTCACACCTTTTGAGAAAATATGAATTTTTTGTGATTTATGAAAAGTGGGTGTTTTTAGACAAAAAGCATGGACTATAGCTCATGGTTTTGATCGATTTTGGGTCATTTTCACACCTTTTCAGAAAATATGATTTTTCTCTAATTCTTGAAAATGGGTTTATTTAGACAAAAAGTATGGACTATAGCCCATGGTTTTGATCGATTTGGGGTCATTTTCACACCTTTTCAGAAAATATGAATCTTTTGTGATTTTTGAGAAATGGGTGTTTTTAGACAAAAGCATGGACTATAGCCCATGGTTTTGATCGATTTTGGGTCATTATCACACCTTATGATAAAATATGAATCTTTTGTAATTCTTGAAAAATGGGTGTTTTTAGATAAAAAGCATGGACTATAGCCCATGGTTTTGATCGATTTTGGGTTATTTTCATACCTTTTGAGAAAATATGAATCTTTTGTGATTCTTGAAAAATGGGTAATTTTAGACAAAAAGCATGGACTTTAGCCCATGATTTTGATCGATTTTTTGTCATTTTCACACCTTTTGAGAAAATATGAATATTTTGTGATTCTTGAAAAATGGGTGTTTTTAGACAAAAAGCATGGACTATAGCCCATAGTTTTGATGGATTTTGGGTCATTTTCACACCTTTTCAGAAAATATGATTTTTCTCTAATTCTTGAAAATGGGTTAATTTAGACAAAAAGCATGGACTATAGCCCATGGTTTTGATCGATTTGGGGTCATTTTTACACCTTTTTAGGAAATATGAATCTTTTGTGATTTTTGAGAAATGGGTGTTTTTAGACAAAAAGCATGGACTATAGCCCATGGTTTTGATCGATTTTGGGTCATTTTCACACCTTTTGAGAAAATATGAATATTTTGTGATTAATGAAAAATCGGTGTTTTTAGACAAAAAGCATGGACTATAGCCCATGGTTTTGATGGATTTTTTGTCATTTTCACACCTTTTCAGATAACATGATTTTTTCTCTAATTCTTGAAAATGGGTTTATTTAGACAAAAAGTATGGACTATAGCCCATGGTTTTGATGAATTTTGGGTCATTTTCACACCTTTTCAGAAAATATGATTTTTCTCTAATTCTTGAAAATGGGTGTTTTTAGACAAAAAGCATGGACTATAGCCCATGGTTTTGATCGATTTTGGGTCATTATCACACCTTATGATAAAATATGAATCTTTTGTAATTCTTGAAAAATGGGTGTTTTTAGATAAAAAGCATGGACTATAGCCCATGTTTTTGATCGATTTTTGGTCATTTTCACACCTTTTCAGAAAATATGAATATTTTGTGATTCTTGAAAAATGGGTGTTTTTAGACAAAAAGCATGGACTATAGCCCATGGTTTTGATCGATTTTGGGTCATTTTCACACATTTTCAGAAAATATGAATCTTTTGTGATTCTTGAAAAATGTGTGTTTTTAGACAAAAAGCATGGACTATAGCCCATGGTTTTTATCGATTTTGGGTCATTTTCACACCTTTTGAGAAATATGAATCTTTTTTGATTCTTGAGAAATGGGTGTTTTTAGACAAAAAGCATGGACTATAGCCCATGGTTTTGATGGATTTTGGGTCATTTTCACACCTTTAGAAAAAAACACGTAATGTCCAAGTGATTAATTTTTCGTTATTTTTGCCATTTTGTATGGGTTATAGCCCATGGTTTTGATGGATTTGGGGTGATTTTCACACCTTTTACAAAAAACACATTATGTTCAAGTGATGTATTTTTCGTCTTTTTTGGCCATTTTGCCTGGGTTATAGCCCATGGTTTTCATGGATTTGGGGGTGATTTTCACACCTTTTACAAAAAACAAGTAATTTCCAAGTGATGAATTTTTCGTTCTTTTAGGCCATTTTGCATGGGCTATATCCCATGGTTTGGATGGATCGGTGTCTACTAAGACTTTGGTGTATAAAGATAATTAGAAAAGACTTGGTTTGAATATTTAAAAGAGTCATTTTTATTGTAATTTTAATGTACAGGCGTCTGTTTTGTTATGTTTATTGTTTATATTTCTTCCATATCAACATGAAAGCACTGTAGTTGCAGGGCCATTTTCCTCTTAAACGATGTCATCAATGCCTCGATCAACCTTGAGGAAAATGTTTTGTTATATGATTAATATATAGATTTATTGAAGTATGCACAATAGACTACGTTATGTCTTATCTTACGAGATGGAATGGTACTTATTTTTGGTGAATAAATGTGATTAGATTGCAAACCAAATATCTGTAATGTTTTTACCCCGTGAAAAAATGGTATGCATAACAGCTAGAAGTAGACTGTATTTTTATTTTATTTTTATGTCAACTATTGCTAACTAAATAGTTATTTTCCTCTTACGTGATAAATAAAATCGCGATAACAAAATTGTACGAATCAGTGCAAACATTTGTAGGTCTGAGGTCTACGTAGCTCTACTGAACTTACAAATTTGTGCATTTCTTACAAAGTTTTCTTACAAAGGCTATTACAAGCATATCCGCAACATTATTTAAATAAGCAAAGAAATATAAAACAACAAAATGAAACAAACACACACATATAGCAACAAAAAGATATAACTAGCTGAAAACTAGTGTGAGCTGCGTCGGTGTTTCTAATGAAACAGTAATGATGAAAAAGGTAAATTATACACCGTGAAAAGATGAAAAAACTTACTGACGTTTCGGACGCTAGTCCTTCGTCGGAGGACTAGCGTCCGAAACGTCAGTACGTTTTTTCATCTTTTCACGGTGTATAATTTATGATGTTAATTGAACTGAGTGGAGTGCAATTTGGTCTGAAATCAAACGCGCAATTACAAAATCTCACGATCGCGTAGCTGGAGTGCGATTTGTAATTGAAAGTTTGATTTCAGACCAAAATTGCACGGCACGAAATTCAATTACCACTTAATCATATTCTTTTTGTAATCATACACAAGAAAAAGACACAATAAAGAGTGCAGAATAATCAATTTAATGTAGTAGAATAACTAAATGCGAACAAAAAAAATATCTTACAAAATGTTTTTTGATTCTTTTGTTTTATTTTATTGTTCAAAAAAATTGTTTTGAGGATGCGATTAAGAGCTCTTAAGGATGCGATTTGGTAATTAATCACACTCCTTTGAACCAATCAGACTGCAGGATATGGTAGTGATAACAAAAGGGATATAATTAACCCTTTTATCATTACATATAGCAACGACTTACTTTCGGTCGGAGTCCTTGGTCAGAGGTGGAACAAGCTCGAGTGCCTCAGTGAAAGCGGTCCTGAAGGCCAACACAGTTTAATCAATATTATGCTGATCTCTATGGGTGCAGACGCTGCTAATCTACTGCGTGTTAACCTTAAAGGCGAGGGATGGAATTCTTAACCCCTCATTAGAGTCCAGTGAGAAAATAAGAGACAGTTACTCTTTCTCTCAGACACTGTCTCTCGTTTTCTCACTGGACTCTGAAGATGGCTTCCGTTCAGGTTGTCGAAACGTCTGTCACCACCAACAACAGTCTGTCACAAGACTACACTCACCCAGACGATCACACAACAAACTTCAATCACACGTCGAACGATTCCGACATGAGCCCAAACAGCTTGAGTGAGGTGAACTGAAGAGACCTTTTGAGCTCGTATGCAAATTGCCTATTTTAGATCACGTGATATTCAAATGAGAATTGTTCTTTTATGGCGAACATGTCAAAATATTTACACATGAAAGAGTCAACTCCCAAGAGTGGCATTGAATGGTCTGAAATATGCACAACACACAACGAAGATCAAGGAGTCTATTCTTCGTAAAGTAATTATCTGACAATTCTGTTACCTGGCATGTGGAGTGATGTACGCCATTAGTGCTTGTTGAAAGGCTATAGCTTCCAAATGAGCCTACAAAATATTAAGATCATTAGTTACTCATTAGTCATTCAAGGTTGAGAAAAAGACTGGGTCGATTAGGATTTGCAGTGTATTTTGGGACTGTTTAGGGGACGATTAGATCCCTTGCACTGAGTCCCGAGAGGAATTGTTCTGGGGGACAAAACTGGAAATTTTTTTTTGCATAAGAAGAGACGTCCTATTGTTTTGTCCCCCAGAACAATTCCTCTAGGAAATCAATGCAAGGGATCTATTAGACGCCATCTTGGAAATATGTCCTAGAAAACAGTCCCACAATGCACTGAAATGCCAACTCGAACCAGTCTTTTCCTCGACGTTGGAATGGCTAATGAGACCTTTTTCGACTGAGTGAAATGTTTTACTACTCCAGTCCACGTGTCATTCCCCTGAGAATCATTCCTCTATTGTCTAGCGCTTGAGAAGATACACGATTGGATGTGTCGCAAGTAAAAAAATAAGGATAGACTAGGAATAAAAAGTGGTCTGAAAAGAGCGGAAAGCAGTAAGCTCGTTGACTGTCTTGAATGTGATCATATCATAAGTATTTCAAAGTCATATGAAAACAAGATCTTTATTCGAACACAGAAATATTATACACATAAACAGGGCTAATCTCGAAACTGGAGTTTAAAGGCTTTGCATCATGACGTGATGGCAGCCATGACAGGAGGCACAACAATAGAGTCTTTTCCCCCTGGGGAAACTGATTTCTTTCTCATGTAAATCAGACTAGGCCAGCCTTGTTCCTGCCTCCAGTCATGGCTGCCATCACGTGATGCTCGTGCAAAGCATCTATTCTATATTCTAAAACTCAAGTTATATTAATTCACATACCGTGACAGCCCCAGCAGACATAAAGTTTCTTTTACTACCACTGGCTTTCTGAAGTATCCTCTTGAACTCGTCCGCCAGGAGATCAGTGAGACGAGACAGGACTAAAGCCAACAGATCACTGGATACAGAGAACACCTGGGCGTGAACCAACACAAGGTTCATTAAAATCTCCTTTACGTAGTTACGGACATCTGGAAAGAATCCAAGCAGTGAAATATTAGTAATCTAATAATAAAGAGACAGTCGTATCGTGATATATACACTACTGTGGCCATCATATCATTAGGGGGGAGAAAGACATACCGTGATATACTGACCATTATACCGTGGTATATCACTTACTTACCATTAGGGGGCTGACAGTCATACCGTGATATACTGACCATTATACCGTGGTATATCACTTACTTACCATTAGGGGGCTGACAGTCATACCGTGATATACTGACCATTATACTGTGGTATATCACTTACTTACCATAAGGGGGCTGACAGTCATACCGTGATATACTGACCATTATACCGTGGTATATCACTTACTTACCATAAGGGGGCTGACAGTCATACCGTGATATACTGACCATTATACCGTGGTGTATCACTTACTTACCATTAGGGGGCAGACAGTCATACCGTGATATACTGACCATTATACCGTGGTATATCACTTACTTACCATAAGGGGGCTGACAGTCATACCGTGATATACTGACCATTATACTGTGGTATATCACTTACTTACCATAAGGGGGCTGACAGTCATACCGTGATATACTGACCATTATACCGTGGTGTATCACTTACTTACCATTAGGGGGCTGACAGTCATACCGTGATATACTGACCATTATACCGTGGTATATCACTTACTTACCATAAGGGGGCTGACAGTCATACCGTGATATACTGACCATTATACCGTGGTATATCACTTACTTACCATTAGGGGGCTGACAGTCATACCGTGATATACTGACCATTATACCATGGTATATCACTTACTTACATTATGGGGCTGACAGTCATACCGTGATATACTGACCATTATACCGTGGTATATCACTTACTTACCATTAGGGGGCTGACAGTCATACCGTGATATACTGACCATTATACCGTGGTATATCACTTACTTACCATAAGGGGGCTGACAGTCATACCGTGATATACTGACCATTATACCGTGGTATATCGCATACTTACCATTAGGGGGCAGACAGTCATACCATCTGAAGTCCCCAGCTGTTATTCCAGGTTCCAGGTTCCCTACGAGTGAATCCGCTTTTTGTTTAATATACGCATCGAATATCTTTTTCTCGAGATGTGTGAGCTCCGACTGTAAAGACTGTAGAACACAATATAAGAGGATAAGATAAGAGATTTGAGCTCTTTTGGATCGCTGCGCTCATAGAGTTGTTAAGTGTATTGGTCCAAAATAAATAGCAGTTCTGTCAAGAGTTTTCAAACTCCATTTGTTTCAAAATAGGATTTGGATTTCCGAATCTAAAACTGCTTGTCGTAGGAGCAGGATACGTATTGAAACACGTCTGGTTTTCGTTTAGTTTTAATAAGCATTTGGACCTGGAAATACGTCACAGCTCTAAAAACATTAGCTTTAATAAACGAGTTCATAGACGGAACATTTTCTCTTGATGGGTTACCTGTGTCAGCTTATCACTCATCGGATACTTCTGATTCTTAAAGCTTTCTACCAGCTTTGTAAGAACTTTTTCCCTGACGTATCGACAGTTGTTTAGAACGATGAGCAATCTTTCGTCCTGAAAAACGAACACAATTATATTGGAATGATATTCGATGATGTTGTGCCGTTTCTATAAGGCGGCAAGGGTGACATGCCTAATGCGCATTCTCACCCCCTATAAGTGAATAGCACTTGTGCTAAGATAGAACTGAGCCCTGTTTTCAAATCACCCCTAACTCAATATTTTCAGTATTCATTCTACATCAGGGAAGTGTTTTGAAGTTAACTGAGACATGAGTTTATTTGCCATTACTCAGTGGAAATTATTATAACACTGGTTGTTATGAGAAACCTAATTTGCAATAACCTTTCTATAAACCATTATTAATACAATCGGTATGTTGTTATACAAGATATTTTACTGCCCCAGAAAAGTTTTGTATATTTAATGATGCCTCCTTTGGCGTCACATCATTAACATATTGGAAGTTACCCTGGTCCCAGAGGCTCGACGATTTTTCTCCCGGCCACGTATATTTTGAGCCGCGAAGGCGGGAGTCCTCGTCGGAGCCTCTGGTAGGAACCGCATACATCCTAATTTCCATGCTAAATCCAAGTGTCAATCAATCAATAAGAACTAACCAATCACACAATCCCCGTGACGCTTTTAGTATTTGGGGAGGTTGTATTTGACCAAAATAACTTTGCGGAGTCCACCTAAGTGCTCCGACGAGGTCTCGCCGGTCTCGCTGCTTCGCGGCTCAAAATATACGTGGACAAAAATCGTCGAGCCTCTGGGACCAGGGTAATTGTAAGTATAAACCGTGATATCTCCAAGATGCATCACTCATATCATGTAAAAATATTTGACCATTCAACTATTTACTCCATGCAGTATCAATACTGAAAATATTGTCAAAACATGTCAAAATTAGTCCTCAAACTATTGTATTTGACTATTAGTCTATGACATGAAACCGGAAAACAAGAGTTCAAAACAATCTCCAAGATTCTACATTAAAAACGCAGCTATTACCGGAAGTGACGTCTATTACCGGAAGTGACGTCTATTGTTACATAGCAACCTGTAGGTTTTGTCTTTTTTCTTTGTTGGAATCTCCAATGATTTTTGGTTGGCAACATTAAAACTTTAATATTCTAAAATTTGTTTCATATCTAAAAATAACCCTTGAACAAAACAAATGATGTCATCGTAAATCAACCAATAAAAACAAGGATTAAAAGGTCACGGGTTCAGGAAAAACTGTCATGCCATATTTGGTACTTACTGTTACAGGAATGTTATCGTCCAATGAGTAGGTGGATCGATCTATTCTTTCATCTGATTGGCTGGATCTAGAGTGTATAACCAAAGTATGTAAAGTCATGCTGATCAAACTATTATGTAAGACGCTGTCTGTTGTTCCAATGACACAAAATTGGTTGCACCCACATATCCACATGCAAAGCACCTCTAGCCAGGGGCAGATTTAGAGGGATGGGGTGGGGGAAGCGATGGGGCTGCAGCGGTCACTTTTAGTTTAGGATGCAATATTTAACCTTTTACGCCTAACGCTTCTCAGATCCCTGGGTCTGCCGCTGCTTGCTCATCAACTTACAGAACAAAATTGTTATCCGACAAGTTCTCTCCATGGACCTTTATCACACGGCGCCATGTTTGCTACTACGAGAATAAAAAAAATGTTTAACCACGCGTAACCTCATTATGAAGCGCTTGAATGCGAGGCTACGCTGGGGACGTCTATTGTTTGAGTCAACATGGCTGCCGAATGATAAAGGTCCATTCCTAGGGCCTTTGAATGTTTAGCTCCTTAGACTTTGACTTACACTGAGATCTTGTCTTGTGCTTGCTCAGGCTGAAAAGCCAAGAACTGGAGACACTCGATGAAAGTCTAAGAAAGAAAAAACATTCCATTTAAGAAGAGGCTTTACAAGACCAAACAATGGGACTTTGACTTCAGTTTTAGCGTTCACTTTATGGTAGTCAAGCAAGTGCATTTGCTTCTCACTTCTGAGGTCTCAGGTTTGGCTGGTGTACTCGGCATCACTTGTGAGTAGAGCCTGTTAAGTCTCTCCCTTGATTCAAGGGTTTTTCTGGGTTGATCTGCCCAGAGGTTGTTTCAGGGTTCGATCTGTGAGTTAGCCATGCCCTGACTTAGATTAGCCCAGAGGTTGTTTCAGGGTTTGATCTGTGAGTTAGCCATGCCCTGACTTACATCAGCCCAGAGTCTGTTTCAGGGTTTGATGAAAGTGAAGCTTGTAATCGGTGTTTGTTCACTTTTTCTTATAAACATTACAGTATACACTATAATCTTACCAAAAACATCTCTTCAAACAATTCTGTGCCTTTTTGTTTGACACGGCCATGACTCTAGATCGAAAAAATAGCATTAGTTCAAATAGAATCTATGAAAATATCACAAAAGCCATTTTAATGTTACTGCATACCATACAGTTCGAAAGATTAAGCGGTTTTCGTATGAGTGGAAAACATACGGTACTGACTTACATGCATCATGTACACGCTACGACATGATGTAACATTGAAATGGCTTCCCATAAGAATGGTTATCGCATGAGTGGAAAACATACGGTACTGACTTACATGCATCATGTACACGCTACGACATGATGTAACATTGAAATGGCTTCCCATAAGAACATTTATCGTATGAGTGAGAAACGTACGACACTGACTTACAGCAGGTAAACGCTACATGCCGTAACATTGAAATGGTTTCCCATCGTTTCCCATCCAGTAATGACTACACGCTACGACATGCCCTAACATTGAAATGGTTTCCCATTGTTTCCCATCCAGTAATGACTACACGCTACGACATGCCCTAACATTGAAATGGTTTCCCATTGTTTCCCATCCAGTAATGACTACATGCTATGACATGCCGTAACATTGAAATGGTTTCCCATTGTTTCCCATCCAGTATTGACTGCACGCTACGACATGCCGTAACATTGAAATAGTTTCCCATTGTTTCCCATCCAGTTATAACTACACGCTACGACATGTTCTAACATTGAAATGGTTTCCCATTGTTTCACATCCAGTAATTCATTAATCAAATTTAGTTACATTACGACTATAAATCTGAATGCCATATTGTTTCCCACTCATAGGAAAACCGCTCTGACATTATTTATCAGTACCCTGTTATCTTCAGGTATTGATTCACTAGCGATCTCTTCTAAAGTATGAAGGGTTTCCATCACGATGTTTTCAAACAGCAACGGCTAGAAATTAAAATTAATCAAATTAATGTTCAATATTTAAAGATTGATAACAAAGTATTGTTGTCGATGATGACGGCGGTTCGGGTTGGAGAACGAAGTTAGTCTGATCCGGCAAGGATAAGTTTGTGATGTTTTCTCTCGTTTGGGAAAGGTACGAATTCGAAATTCAACCCTGACAACTCTGCTAGATAAGCAAATGTACATGGCATGTATGTTGGATGTAGGAATAAAGGAAATAAAGGAAAAATAGGAGAAAGAGAAGGAAGAGAAACAGTAAGAGGTGAAGATGACATTGATGAAGAAGAGGAGAGGGAAGAGAAACATTAAGAGATGAAGATGATAGTGAAGATGACATTGATGAAGAAGAGGAGAGGGAAGAGGAGGAGAGGGAAAAGGGGGAGAGGGAAGGGGAAAGGAAAGAGAGAACAGGGTGAGGGGAATTACAGCATTGTGGTGGTGGTGTATAAACATAATTATGTAATCTTCTGTATGATACACTCAACAAAATTACTCGATCCTGAATGGACAATCCTCTCGTACAACTCTGAAATTATAGATACTCGTGATGTTTTAAAACTTCTCAAATTTTAAAAAACTTCCAAAACATCACTCGTACCTATAAATTCCGAATTGTACTTGATATCATGCGATTTTCTATACTAATTAAATCCCTTCGTTGAACTTACAAGGCTAGTTATTCTTCCAATGTTCTCATCCTTCTCGAGGGTCCACAGCTCATTACAGTGTAGTGTCTTGATTTCTAGCGAAGAGAGATGTCATGACGTGACCGTCACATTGATGTTTATTTTAGAGCATTCTGATTGGTTGGGAAGTATTTTATCGTGCTGTAATTGGCTCGACGGATTTCGTAAATTCCGTATCGTAACATTAAACAATGTATTTTCAAAGTCCTATAAAATGCTTCTATCCACAAAAAGGTGATATGCTCTTACAGTTCAACTGATACAGCAGTCATCTTGAATTATGGTATTATGCAGAGGGAACAAACTTAGAAAATTTATAAAGCATTGAGTGGCGGAATTACTTTTTAGTAATACCAGCAAATACAATTTCTTTTTAGATGTATAGCCAATAAATTTTCCAATAGCTGCCCCCTCGGCATTCCATTCAGTTTTAATAAAGACAACATAATTCAAGATGGCTGCTATATCGGAAAACATGTCTACTGTGCAATAAGTATGTTTTTTCCCACTATGGGTATGGACTACGTTCGCTGGCTGGTTGATTTTCGTGGCAAATAAGACACCACACCACGGAAATTAAGCACTTGTAATTCATTCAGGATAGAATGATAGTCATACCTGAAGTAGCTTCAGTGAATACTTCAGTAGCACACAAGAACCTCAGGTTGTCTACCAACTCACGCACACAATTAAGAGATGATGGGGGTAGTCCAAGAGAACACAGTGACGATAGACAAGACCTGTAATGATACCATAGAACGTTAATACCAAGGGCGGATGCAGAGGTGCTAATTGAGTTTGTTCCGTCAACACAACGGAAAACAATAAAAAAGTTTCTAATTCTTCAGTTTTGTTTTGTTTTGTTTTCTGCTGAAGGGGGGCTTCAATCCCCCCACCCCCCCCCCCCCTGGATCCTCCCTTGAATACTGTCTATATGACCTATCTAGGAGTGGTAATCGCTTGGATGATACTTTGGAGGCAACACGGGGATGTCCAATAGACCCATTTACTTTGGGTGTAATATTCTTAACTTTAGAGATTTCCTTGAGTGTCATTTCCTTGAGAATAATTGTCGATGCACATCCTCAAAGCCTCAGGAGAATTACTCATACACCAAGGACACTTGATTTTAAAAGAGATTTTTTTAAACCGGCGTTTGCATTGCTACGCGGCCACCCCAGATAGAAATCGCGACGTGCGCTTTTCAATAGACTACTGTCAAAATAACAAGTTGACGTCATTTACACGCGCTTGGAACGGCCGCTGTGTGGGGCTCATAATACTTGTAAACAATCGACCAAAGTTTTGGCGCCTTTTGAATCACACACGCGTGTAAATGGCGTCAACGTGTTTGATTGACAGCACTTGTCTATTGCAAAGTGCACGTCGCGATTTTTGTCTGGGGCGGCCGCGTAGCAATGCAAACGCCGGTAATCGCGCCTTCAATCCCAATTAGAATTTCAGTTGACGAAGAGCTACCCCTTAAAAAATGCCGCTGTAAAATCCCATTCATTTGATAGTATATTTTTATTGATATCAATTATTGTGGTACCTGACATTTCTCACACACGAAGGTAACCAGGCTGCCAGCCCTTCGATATTATTCAGCCACGTCCCCAGTTCTTCTGTGTTCTGGTTATTCATAGGGTTCAACAGGAAGGCAGCGTTTACAAGGTCTGTGTAGAGGAACGTCACCTTCTGGATCATCGTCTAATTATACAAACAATGGGACAACAAATAGAATAGACAGGTTTTTGGTTTGCGAATCCATCATACGAATAAAAATTCATTCAAACGAGGGGAATTTCTCAGAAATAATGACTACAATCCATTCTTAAAAGTCTGTTGCTTCCAGAACAAACCTGAAACTGCATTTCCTTGTCTTTGTTTGGTGACAACTGCTTGCCAGAAGTGCTTGTATCCTATCAAAATGTGAACATGCTTTCAGAGTTTTTTTGTCTATGTCTAAGAGAAGATGCAATGCGTCAAGGAGTAAAAGCCGCTCGTGTCAAATTTATTTTTGGTTTAATATTTAATTCCTAAAAATGAAAATTCTGTGGTTGCTGTTGCTTTTGCTGCATCGTTTTCGCCGTTGTTATTGCTTTCTTGTTGTTGTCGTTGTCGCTGTTATTTTGCTGT
The DNA here is from genome assembly GCA_011057435.1 of Actinia equina. NCBI lineage: Eukaryota > Metazoa > Cnidaria > Anthozoa > Actiniaria > Actiniidae > Actinia > Actinia equina. The sequence goes on from WHPX01000051.1 coordinate 198,980, forward strand.
TTTCCTGCTGCTAGTTGGTCGCAAGGTTTCTTTTGTCGTAAAACAAACTGGGCAGACACTTTTTTCTTAGCTTTTCTCTGTTTTTCGCTTGTTTTTCAACTGTCTAGGGAATGGTTGGAAGCCTCCTATTTCATTTCTACATACTGTACCTCTCCAAGTAATGTCTGACCAAGGTATGCCTGGCCCAGCTTCCAAAGGTCTGGGAGAGACTCTGTAACCAGGTCGGATAATTCCTCTACGAACTGAACTCTTTGTGGAATAACATGGCTGCTTCTGACTGTTGGAAACAAAAATATATTGCAATTATCTGGTAGGAATTGGTTAAAGCAGTGCACCACAATGAGGATCACAAACTATGGACCTCTAGCAGACAGCAAACTTACCAATCAAGCCATACTTTCGTATTCAAACAAGTGTGAGGTCACTGAGGATCAAACTACTGACTTTTTGCTTAGCAGGCAGCACACTAACCAACCAAGCCACACTTGCTCCTTTAAACAAGTGTGTGTAAGGTCACTGTGGATCAAACTATGAACCTCTTGCTTAGCAGACAGCACACTTAAACCAACCAAGCCACACTTGCTCCTTTAAACAAGTGTGTGAGGTCACTGAGAATCAAACTATGGGCCTTTTGCTTAACAGGCAGCACACTAACCAACCAAGTCACACTTGCTCCTTTAAACAAGTGTCTATGAGGTCACTGAGAATCAAACTATGGACCTCTTGCTTAGCAGGCAGCACACTAACCAACCAAGTTAATAAATTAAAATATCATGACAGACTTACATTGTCGCTCTAAAGTAGATGTCTTGCTAACGGGAGCTTTCATGCTCTTACCTAGAGCTGGCGAATCTGGTCTAAATGTGCCTGAAAAACAAGGGGCAAGATATTATTCCTCTGGTTACTACAACACACATAAACTTTGGATCCATTGGGAATATTTTAGTCTCTGATCGTTAAGATGTTATTAGTAGAGAGAAGAACGTGTTGTGTAATCAAGGAATTTGTAAGAAACATGTTTCTTGAAGGACTTTTCAATTTCTCTTAAAATGGATTTCTATAATTATAGCACTCTTGAAGGACCTTTAGGATTAGCATGGACACTGTACTTGCCTGGAATAGATGGTCTTGAGTCTAAATGATCAGAATCAGATACCCCTTCCACTTGTAAGAATGGACTAGAATCTGTAGACATACGAAAAAATGGTGTTCTTCATGCTAAACACAATAAATAATCAAGGGGATAGTCAAGGGGACAATCATGGGACCTCAACCAATGAAAGATCAAGTAGTTAGTTTCTAGGCGGGGCACCATCGAAATTAGAAATTTAGCTCTTTGGGTTTTACAGAAGGACAAATACTGAATAACCTAGATAAGACTCCTGGAATCCAGAAAGAGACCAAACAAACTCTACTCACATGTGACGCAGAGCTGGGACCCCAAACCTTAGTGCATTTACCGTTACATCACCCTTGATTATTACCCAAACAATACCTGAAGGAATGACACATGGTCAGGAATGGAAAAACATTGTGTGCAAACTGTATGGGTTAATACTCTAACAGCGAAGGAGAGAGAGAGAAATGCTTATCCACTGTTTGCATTCATAGCAAGTTGAACTTAACCTGAATCAGTATTGTACATATATGTACAGGTCTGGCCAGAATTGGAACTTGTCCAGCTAGAAATGAGGTGTGACTGAGCTAAAACATTTGGCCGGTGATCATGAACAGCCCTTATCTTCATCACTGTTGCTGTACCTTTAGCCTGATGGTCATTCTTGCAGCTTGTCAGAAGTTTCAGCAGCCATGCATGCTGGTTGACAAGACAGTCCCAGGCTGGATCACCACCACTTTCTAACTCAACAAGATACCTAAAAACATGAAAATAGAATGAGTCTTGCTGCATCCTTCTTGAAAACTGTTGTAGGCCAAAGAAAGTAGTATTTTTTAGAGAAGTCATCTCCAGTTAATGGCAAAATGATAGAGAAATTTTCAACTCTGGGATTTTGAATCTCTTTTAGTGGTAATATTGTACCCCTTCTGACCTTAAAGGTGGAAGGTCTGAGGTAACTTCACAGACAGTCAAATGTAGGAAACGCAGAAAGCACTTACTACTACTACTGCTGCTGCTGCTTAAGTTCAACTATGCTTTACATTCACATTTTTAACAATATTAAAAATATTAATATAAACAATGTAAGAAGTGCGAAGAGCAGTTGCCTATGCCTCATGCTTCTCTTCACACTTCTTTTGTGCTATATCACTGAACAGAGCACAGTAAAAGCTATTATATTGCTTATGAAACATAACAAAGGTTATTTTAACCACATAAAATTTCAGGTCATGTTGGGGAGAGAACGACTTTGGTGATGAGAAGACAAACATTGTTATCATTGTTGTTGTTGTTGTGGCTGTTATTAGTGGAGTAACAACGAATATACAACAACTTTCCTGCACTTACACTGGCTATTTCTATGGTATAGCTGGCGGACAACTTGAAACAAAATGCTTAAAGTTTATACCTTATAATTTTCTTCTGTTCCTCAAGCGGAGAAGGAAATTCTTGCAGCTTACTCTTGAGGTGATTCCTAAATGATTCTATCTTTGTTTCCACCTCTTGAACAACTATAGAAAGGAAATTACATTCACGATATCGGAAAGCATTATTGAAAAGTACTATTTTAATTGAACTATGTAATAATTTAAATAAATAATGGGGTGCTTCTATAGCGCATTTCACATGGTCTAAATGCGCTTTACATTAATGATCAGTGGAGGACTTCACAGGCTGCATATTAATTAATAATTCGTTGGTCTTGATAACATTAAATGTATTCATGAACACACCAAACTTTGAGCCCCTGTTTTGTTGTCACTCAAGCGAATTCAGAAAAGATCTGTGATGTTCAATTCCTATTGTTGATCAATTTCACTTACTACAAATTTCATATACATGCGAACTCTGTGTCTGCGAGTTGCATTTCTGAAATTTGGCTTTTCGCTGCCGTCAATCAAACCTAATCAGTTGGTACCCTTCATATTTTTGATTGGTGGCAGCGAAAAACCAAATTTCAGAGTGCAACTGAGAGACACAGAGTTTGCATGTTTATGAAAATTGCAGTAAATTCTTAATACAAATGTTGGCAAATTGTTTTAGTTTTCATGCTAACTTTGTGTGTACTCAATCCATTATTGTATTATATTTTGTACCAAATTATATTTAAAAAAATCAGCCAATAGCGATTTAGGTGGGTACAGTTATCTCACCAACCTTTCTTGAAGATCTTAATATCGGTCTCAGCAAACAGTGATTTGGCTCTGCTGTAATCACTGATAACCAACTCATATTCACCCTAGAGATAATACACAGAATAAGTATAACAGATTACTATTGAAGTTGAAAGAGTCATAGGATGTACTTTATATGAAAAATTCTAAAAACAAACAAAAATGGTTGGGGAATTTGTGGGATTCAAGTTATAATGACCATGATGATGATGATGAAGTTGATAATGATTGTGATGATGATAATGATGATGATAATAATGATGATAATGATGATGATAATAATAATAATAATAATAATAATAATAATAATGGTGATGGTGATGATGATTGTGATGATGATGATGGTGATGACAATGAATGGTGATGATGATGGTCGTGATGAAGATGAATGAAGATGATGATGAAGAAATAAAGCAAACTGTTGGTGATAAACTAGGTGGTGTGGTGATGATGTTGTTGGTAGTGGTGGCAGTGGGAGTTGGTGGTGACATGTGATGATGGTGATAAAAGTAATGAAATGAACTAGTGATGATGATTATGATAAATGATGATGATGATGAAGAAGAAATGAATAGTACTGCTGGTGATGGTGATGATGATGATGTTGATGACGATGGATGGTGGTGGTGGTGTCAGTGAAGATGGTGACATCTAATGATGATATGATGATTTGTTTTGTACCCCCCAGTACTTTTGAGTCTTTGATCATTCTGTTGATTTGATCATGAGAAGATGCATTATCCATGATCAGATGTGACATTATATGTTAACAGATGTCAAACCTGTTTTATATTCCTGTCTATGCTGTGAGGAAGACTGAAAAGAAACCGAAAACGCTGCAGGACATTCAAGGCGTTTCTTGTTCGATCAGCGTCATCTTTACGATTCAAAACATCTTGAAACAAAGCATCAGCATTCTTGCTTGCTCCTAGCGAACAAAATACACCAAAGTTTTTGGTTATGTCAGATCTAGACTCTTCGATATCCACAACATAAATAGCGTTAAGGCAGAAATCATACAATGGTACACGATGTAGGACAAGAAAATGATCCCAGAACTCACTTCACTGTGTTGACACGGGCTTCCTAAATATTGATTGGCACCCACAACACAATGCCTGGGACCCAAATTTGAACAGTTCTGGAAACGACCAGCCAACCAATACTGACCGTAACACACAGAGGAAAGCCTTTTCACGCACTAAATAATGATAAAATGAATAGATGTAACTGTACCTTGTAATATGCTTTCCAGAGTCTCAGCAATGGAGCCCCCGTCACATTCACTTTCATCCTTCAACATTTGTCTCTGAACAGCTTTTCACACAGTCAAGGCTTGTAATTTTCCAGAGTTCATTCTTTTACTTACACCTAATTTCATAATTACATGATCCAGAAAACTAGCTAGGAATCCACTAGGATTTTGAAACCCATCAATCAAATTTCCAACAGCTAGAGTGTCTTGTTGTTGTTGGAAGCCAAGAACCAAGATACCTGCAGGGCCGGTTGTACAAAGGGAAAAAAACACTATCCAATGGATATATGATATTCACTGGATAAATTTATTGGATAATAGCATCGACTTATTCATCGGATAAGGGTTTATCTGTTGGGTAGCACTATCCACCCTTTGTATGACCAGGCCCTGATGGTGTGTTGGTCACATTCTTCTGATCATAGAAGTACTTATACAAACCACAAAAATATCTCCCTTTCAGAAGCAAGTACAGTAAAGTACATTTTTTATAAGACTTTGAAAAATGAGGGGCTTACAATCATTATTTCTCCATGAATATAGTATTTATTAATTTTTACATTAATCCAAGGGGTAGAAGAGTCAAGACTGATGTATTCAATTACTATGATCACTTTTACATAAACTTCCTGTGCAAACAAAACAGCGGTCATTATCACATGGCCTTAAATATAATATTTCAGTGCCCCCCCCTCCCCCCACAAAGATTTTCAGCTTCTGCCGCCTATGCAAGGGATTAGGGTGCCATGAAAGTAGGCTGTGCTAAACGAAAATGTTCTAGGAATAGTAGAAAGGGGTGGCAAAAATAGTTCAAAGGATACATATGAGCGTGTCAAGTGAATCCAGGAATGTTCCTAAATTTTCCTTGACAAAAGCCAAGGGTCCTGCTGCTCGTCTAGACTCTTCATTCTTAATGTAATTCAAACCATTGCTCAGGGTTTCAAAGCTGCATGACAAAAACAATAACAACTCAGTTATTTACTAATCATTTAACTTGACAACAAGTAATGTTGCCTAGCTCTCTTTATTGATTTATTTGATGCTCTATTTTCTATACTGCAAACTTTAAAATCTCAGAGAGTGCACACTGTACCATATACTGGTGAAAATGTCTTAAAGACATTGCACAAATTTGCACAAATTAGTAAGTTCAGTAGACCTCAGTAGACCGTAGACCTATGAAACTTTGCACTATTTTGTACAATTTTGTTAGTGAACTTTTTCAAGGATATATGGTATGCAATCCATACGATTAAGAAATACAAAATGTGCATGTATGGTGTGTGCAGTAATAACGAATGCTGGGATTTGCAAAACATGAGAGAAGTGTAAGGTACTTCGTATGGTAGATTATCCTTGATCGACCAAATGAAGGTGGTGGCGGTGGAAAAGCTCTGTATATTAATAATGAGTTCACTTTAAGTGTTCGTGATGATTTAATTTATAATAGTGACGAGTCTCAATTATTTCTTTTCGTTCAGATAGTTAGAAAAAACATTAAGTCTTTGATTGGTGTTACCTACAAACCACCAAAAACCAATGTAGAAAGCTATTCAACTTGCTTAACCGGTTTATTGGATAAATTATATATATAAATACGCAGCCGTTGCAAACTGGATAAATGTTCCTCTTGAAATCAAAAATAGTTTATCAGCTTCATATATTCATATATATCCTATGGTTCATTAATTTGGGGAGGTAACTATAAATCAAGATTATTGCCTATTCACATTTTACAAAAACGAGCCTTAAGAATAATCACCTTCTCAGATTTCAGAACTCCTAGTAGAACTTTATTTCAAAAACTGGGCATCTTAAACATCTTCGAGATAGTAAAGCTCCAGCTTTGCGAGGTTGCGTATAGACACATTAATCATCAATTGCTAATATTTTTGTCGACTATTTCAGAGATATCAATATAATTCATGATTACAACAAGTGCTCTAAAACGAAAAGGAACTTATATTTGTTACAATTACAATTTTATTGTAAGTATAATATTCCGCCATCAACTATTTCTTTAAAATTGTTTACTTTAGTGCAGGATCTTTCTTAGTTAACCCACGTCAGTAAGTTTTTTCATCTTTTTCACGGTGTATAATTTACCTTTTCATCATTACTGTTTCATTAGAAACACCGACGCAGCTCACACTAGTTTTAGCTAGTTATACCATTTTGGGTTGTTCATCCTGCACCTTTCCACTTCTTTCTAAGTTCTATTTGTAATTTTTTGCTTTCGTGTGTGGAAAAAATAAAAACCTTTGAAACCTTTTGAAACCAATTTATTGTCAATAAGAGGACAGACACATAAAAATCTGATGTCAATTTGTTAAACTGACACTAACTGAAGGATATGTTGTACCATGATCAAATAAGTATACTTTCAAATATTTGTTTCTTTAACAACACTCCATTTATTTACCTTGTGTCACAATGTTTTTCCAATAGAAACCATGCTGCATTGAAATTCTCACCAAGGATGTTTCCACTTCCTAAAAATGTTGAGAATACTAATTAAAAAATTGAATACCTTAAATTAAGTGATAGGGCCTGCTAAGCAAGAGGTCCATAGTTTGATTCTCAGTGACCGCACACTCTTGTTTTAAGGAGCAAAGGTTGCTTGGTTGGTTAGTGTGCTGCCTGCTAAGCAAGAGGTCCATAGTTTGATATTCAGTGACCACACACTCTTGTTTTAAGGAGCAAAGGTGGCTTGGTTGGTTAGTGTGGAAAGCCTATGCATGTGAATACATTAAATGTGCTCATGCTTTTGCACATCCCTGCTGCAATATCCCTGTCACTGCAACTTGAAAGTAACTTTTTATCTATGAAATGCCACCTCCTAGTTATCCATTGAATAAACAAGAACGTTTTACCTTCAGGGAATAACTCCTCCAACTGATCTTCTGGGATTCTGTATCTGTTAATAAATAATAATAATAATAATAAAATGAAACAAAATATATAATGTCTCAGCCATCTGATACAAGCATAGTAACCAGCCAATCAGCATGCATGTTAACAGGCTACCACCCAAACATTGTAATTAATTATAATCCTCTGGGTGTCCTGGTAGTGGTATTGACACTAGTCTAGTATGGTCTAGTAACATTGATATGAAATAGGGTGGAAGCAAGGTTATATTACCCAAAGACATCAATTGCAATCCCCTGGGGGTCCTGGTGAAGTGGTATTGACACTGGTCTAGTAAGGTTTAGTAACATCAATATGGAATAGGGTGGAAATAGGGTATTACCCAAAGACATCAATTGCAATCCCTAGGGGGTCCTGGTGGAGTGGTGGTGATACTGGTCTAGTAGATCCTGATCCTGATTCCATTTCTTCTGGGTCAACTTCTTCTATCCAGACTGCCGACTCTCTAAGTGGATCTGGTTACACAAAAGGAAAAAAGAAAGTTAGATCTACTCTATGAATAATTCATTTTAAATTATGTTACATGGCATTGTGAGCCATGCCATTTTATGGGCACTCACCAACTAATAGACCCCTTACTTGTGATGTCAGAGGAGCTCAATTTGGGGGACCAAACAAAAGGATTTCAATCTTCTGAGAATTGGAAACCTATTTTTTTGCCCTCCAAATTAAGCTGCATTCTGATGGGCTGCAAGGGGTCTATTTATGTTTTAGAAATAAAATGAAAATAGTGCTCATGTATGAAATACAATACAGGACAGAGGAAAGTTTTATTGTTCCAACTATTTCCAGTCTCTTTCCACTTAGGTTGATAAAAGCCTGCAGTGATAAAAGGTGGTGTACCTCTGGACAATAAGGTGCAGTTTTAGCTCATTATAATGTAGAATATAGGATACCAGGAATTAAACATGCAATTGAAATGCTTTAATAAACTACTGAATTACCAGGAATGACTGGCAGACTTTTGAACTGTACAGTACATGACCCTTCACCACCAGACTTGGTTGTAACAATCACCTCTCCTTTGCCAGGCCTTGATTGGCCGGTCCGTGCTATTATCTTACTGGGTGACTTATAATCTGCCGATAACAGACAGTTCGCTCCACATATCGTCAGACCTGGAATTGAGATGGTAAAATGTTTACCACTGTCTCTTACACAATAGAATATAGACCTAATCCCCTGTATTCCCATTTCAGACCACAAGTCATTTCCTAATTTAGCATTTCTTTGTTAAACAGCTGCCAATGAGAAGACAAATCAATATGGATACAAGCTCAAACATAGAATTCCCAAGAGTATGACATGTGGTCTAAGATGGGCAAAACATTATGCCCTAGTGGAATTGGTCCATTTCAAGAACATTTAGCCAATATCCTTTTTTGGGAGGGAGGGAGGGTGAGGTTGGGGATCGATTGCCACCAAAAATACCAAAAATATTCAACAATACATATAAAAGCTCAAGTGCAGTTAACAACTACAACTAACTGAATAGAATCTTGATTCTCAAGTTAATATTCAAGCTGGGTATATGCATTTTTTTGATCATTAGTGAATGCCACTCCAAACTGGACAGGACCTCTATTGATGGTTTTCAACCATTCCCAAGAGAATTAAATAACAAAAGACATGCCGGCCATGTTGGAGGATATAACAAAATAATTCATTGACAATTCTTTTGTTAAGTTCCTCCAACATGGCCGTCGTGAAAACCATTAATTACAAACTTCAGGATATCATATAACCTTGCTAACTTCCTTATTCACGTTTTTGCTTGACTTTTGTAAAACATATCCTAATAAAATTTAATATATGGCTTTTGAAAGAAAACTTTGCATATAAAATAAATATGTGATCTCCAACTCAAGGCGATATGCACATAATGTACAATCTGTCAGTATGTTGAAGTCTAGTATATGCTTTTAGTGATGTATGTGCAAAGTTAAAATATGCACAATTCAAGTGAATCTTTCTTTTGCAAGAATCGTATTTAAATTAAAACAACCAGTTTATTTAGTAAAAAAAGAATGAGATGACTTCAAATAGCTTAGTCATATAAGCTTAATTTCATTCAGAATAAAATTGGATCAAATTCCACACCAACCTACGATGTCTTTTAAGTTAATTCCCAAGTTTTCCCCTCTGATAATGACTCGAGTCCCAGGTGGACCCTCAATAGGTGATATTCCTGTAACAGATGGCGGTGGTCTCATGATGTAAAGCTGTTTTTACGCTCTGTATTTTACTTGTTTTCCGCCTTGTTTTGTTCCGCCATCTTGTTTCTACTTGTTTGGGTTGGGACCCGGTCAAGAAGACTGGGCCTAAGGGTCGCTAGGAACGCCTGGGAATTTTTTAGTGGTATGGAACGGACTGAAATGTAAAATTCATTAAAATTCTTTAATGACAGCACCTAGCGGTTATGATTATAGAACATCGAGCAATAAATAAAAATTGATCTGGATTAATCAGATTTTAAACACTTTTAACAAATTTGAATAATTTATATATATTTTTGGTTAACTAAATTAACCGTGACCATACTTCCAGACACGAGTGCTGAATCCTCGTATGGACTTACGGCTACGCTGGAGATTTCAACCCCAACACCGCTATCCCGGGAGTAATTACAGACTGATCAGGAAGCTCGGCCGAAGCATAAGGGAGAGGTTAGTCGGCCCCTAGACCTTAGATGATTAACCCCTTGCTATGACCAGCAGACCCATTATGAATCTCGTGTCGCTGATGACTAGATACCACTGGTCACTCCTTTCCATGTGGGATGCGTTTTTCAAGCTTGACCATCACGTGTTTATACAAGAAAACTTGGGGTAAAGATCAAAATCTAAATATTATTTTTGTTAACTTTGACGGAAAGAATTTTTTAACATCCCCTGACAGATAAAATATAAGAAAGTGAAAAAACCGAGTTAACTAGCGCATGCGCACCAAGTAAATAACGTTCTTCACCGAGTGAAAAATAATAACATCAACCTGATGCAAACTTCGAGTGCTATAAACTAGTAGTTGCTCCAAGGAAGGACTAACGCCAGATAGGTTATTATCATTAGTATCGAAGTTTTACATTTTTATTACACGGTTTTCAACTTACTCATGTTATCCTCTACGCAAGAGTCCAAAAAACTTACTCAACAAGCAATAAAACAGTCGTGGCAACTTGGTATTGTCCAAGGACACCGAGAAGACCAACTTTTGGCCATTTAAGGGATAACTCGGTGGAGACTGCGCTGATTCCACAGTGGGGGAGCTGGTTGAAGACAAGTCATGGCCCTGACGTTGCCCTGCCCTGCCCTGCCCTGCCCTGCCCTACCCTGCCCTGCCCTGCCCGCCCTGCCCTGCCCGCCCTGCCCCGCCCTCTCCTAGCTTTGCTCTACTCTACCAGCCTGTTCTAAACTGAATCAAGAAATGCAATAAATTAACAAAAGATAACTCACAGTTTTCATTTTCTATCAGGTGCTTGAATAGAAAACTGCCAAAAATGGTGGACTTGATATGTTTTATTTTTATATCTTCTTTCGGAATCGATACGTCCCCTACAGGCGCCGTTATCTTCACTTGTCTCAATTGTCTTGATTTAATTTCCATCGAAGGCAGATAATAACAAAATATCGCATTGTTAAGGTCAATTACGAGGTTTGGTTTCTAGCTAGAGTGGCTGCTATTCGCCATCGGGCGGCGCGGCAAAAGAGCGCGTGCCTTTTCAAGTGACGGCGTCTAGGAGCAAATTCAACTGCTTAGCAGTCTTGATGGCGCTTTCTCTCTTTCACCATTAGTAGTCATACGAAACACCTTGAGAGCCGTTGGCAAATCAACCAAAAATTAGAAAACGACAAAACTGACTATGGAAGCGACCAGACAACAGGAAACAGCTTTGAATTTAAACTTAAGTGGTTTATCGGATTATACTGAGTATTGTCTATTTTGGTACCATTTGAAGTCTTAAGAAAGCGAGCATAACACAAACCAAGGTACGTGCTTTATACAAACTGCTCTTTAATAATTAAACTCATGCATATTTATTTCAAGTTCTAATTTCACCCTACGGCGTCGGTAATTCAAACATTCTCCAATTGAAAGAATTATATAGATAGGAGCTCTCAAAAGTTTCATTAAATTTTTTGAAGAGGAATAACAGTATTTCTTTCTTAAAGATAAAAAAGTTTAGGCCATACGAGTTGAAGGAATCTCTATTAAGGGTTCTAGGAGTACGAGATAACAGGCGAGAAAACGTACCAACATGGCCGCGATGACGTAACGTACAGTCCAAGAAAAGCGCTATATGCAGAACTGAACTTGACTCTTGCTGACTCAGACTCCGAAAATCCTGTTACACTTTGCAATTTTCTCGGTAATTTATCTCGCAGTGTCCGATCGAAGCAAATTGAAACATTTTTTGGCTACTCGGAAAGAATGAGAAATGCGCGCTTGCGCTCTTAAAAAATATGCCCTAAAATTGCGAGAAACGTTGGAGGGGTGAGACACTTTGCAATGGCGTCGTCAGTTACTGCCATCCGTTGCGAGAAGTAGAAATGAGTGCGCAACAAAAAAAGTTGCGAGACAAGCTGCTGAGAAAATTGCACAGTGTAACAGAGCCTCAAGTATAACTTTGAGAAAGATTCAATCTAAGATCATTCTTTGCAAAATGTTTTATGATTTGGAATATGCTGAAGAGAAATATTCAAACGCTGACACGAATAACATTTTGATATCCGCAAATGTTTTAAATCTTAAAATGTTATCTTTTCATATCGTTTGTTTTTCAATCTTTCATCCGCTGTGGTAGTTAAGTAAGACACTTCTAAGACTTTTGAGTGGAGTACGCCATCTCGACAGGTACAGGTAAACTCACCGCGCGATATCATTTCAAGATCTCGATCGCAAATGTGATGCTTTTTAACTTAATGTTGCACAAAAATAATCGCTGAGTGTTTCTAGCTATTTCTTATTAATGGATTTCAATCAGCTGATAATAAGACTTTGTGGGATCTTACTATTGTTCGAAATGTTGTTCGAAACACTCAGAGCACAATGTAGTGTCAGCGAGAAAGAAGTCTATTGAAAACTTGCGCCGGATCACCTGCTAATGAACATTCTGCTCGAGACAAGAAATCACAAATAAAATCAAGCAAACTTTTCACTTAATGCGATAATCTATAGTAATTACAAAATAAGTCACAAATCCTGAAAAATCTTCAAGTTTGTGCGTGTGAGCTGAGTAATTTGCTTTAATTTAAACGAACACGCCCTGCGCGTTTATCAACCAATCAACTGACTTCACATCAGTTAAGACGCGTGACTGTCCCATGATCGTTAAACAAGGAAGGCTTTTAAAGTCTTGATAACTATAAGGTCAACAGTGCTTAATTGATTGCTATTTATTCAAGTTTGCGGTTTCGCTGACTGATACCAGACTTGTAAAACTATACACGACAGAATGGTATCGAAATCAATTGATGATACGCATGAGTTGACTAAATATCAAAAATATTATGGCATTTTAGACTTTAGTGAAAGTTGAATTGTCCAGGTGATGGTGGATTTCCCCAAGGTTCATTATCAGGTCCCCTATATTCAGTTGCATATAGAAGTGAACAAGTAAACTAATTTGAGCTATACGTCGGTAATAAAGCATATTATGATGGGTTATAAGTAAGCTGAACACCGTGAAATAAAAAGAGAAATAACTAGCGCGAATAAACTAGTTTGAGGTGCATTGGTGTATAAATACGTATAATATCATGGTAAGGTGAACAGCGTAGAATAAAAAAAGAACTATAGCGAGTAAACTTTCTTGTTTAAAGTATATAATAATGCATGGAATATGATGGGTTATAGGTATGATGAACACTGTGAAATAAAAAGATATCTACAGCGAGTATTAACTAGTTTGAGCTAGCGCGTCGGTGTATAATGCATGATAAGCTAAACAGCGTGGAATGAAAAAAGGACTAGCGAATAAACGTCGGTGTGTAATGCTTAGAATATGGTGGGTTGTAAGCTGAACGTCGTGGAAAAAAGAGAGAACTAGAGAGGGAAAACTAGTTTGAGCTTCGTCGTTGTATAAATGTTTAGTGGCAATCATAGAGTAACTTGGAGACCGCGTAATAATGACTGATTCTGTTCCCGGTCAGCATCAAACTGCATGAATTCAAACTAGCTTGAATTTGTGTGTCAATATTTAGAAGAGGAGACTAGTTGGACCAATTTTTTTATTGTCGCATCTCGTACAATCTCCGACAAACAGTCAGTTACAGCGTTCTTTGCTATCCATCGCACAATCCTTCAGAAGCTTTATCTTGAAATGGCAGAACGCACGAGGCCGGTGCTCTGTGCTATTCGTGTTTATTTTACATGTTCTCTGATGAGTGCTGGCGACATTTAGGTTAGTCAATGATACTTCCTTACAGCATAACGTCTAAAATTAATATTATAAAAGTTCTAACGAGTATTAACAGAATTAAAGGCGTCTAGAATGAATGCGACAATTGTTGTGGACCCCATGCAGGAGAGAAACCTATCTCGTTTTTTTTGGTGAGGCTTAAGAGAAGAGAAAGGAGGAAAAAACAGAGAATTAAGAAAAGAAAGAAAAGCAAACCAAGAAAGAAGGAAAGAAACTAAGAAAGATATTGCCATAAAATGTAAGTCAGGAATTGTTTTCGCATTGTGAACGTATTAGAATTAAAAAAAAAGAACAATTATGAGAGAACAATTATGAGAGATTGTTCGGTCAGAAATGGCCAATCGTGCGTTAAGAACGGTCATGACATTACAACAAACTCTTTCAGCTCAAGGCTTTGCGAATATGATCGAGAAGGTGCTGCTGTTGTAAAATAGAATGTCCGCAAGTGAAGGAAAATGTTATAAAGTCCGCATCGAATGGACGTTCTCCACATAGTACTCCTCTGGGCTTAAGCTACGAATACAGGAATCAACATTGCGCGCAATATCGCAGACAACGTTTCCGAAGTAGGATCGTTTTCTACTTCAGCAACAACCAATCTCGTCGTGTGACATGGCTCGCAGCATTGATTGCCTGCGAAATTGTGCGTAATGTCGAACCGTTTGTCCGCAGCTTTTATTGCGCAAAATAGATGGTTATATTGAATGAATATACTTATAATATATACACATATATATATATGTGTCATTAAGCATAGCGAGGCATTGTTCTAGGATGGGATCTATAGTTTGAACAGCAAAGAAAGCAAATTGTCATTGAATAATCTTAACAATTACTAAGGACTTTAGCAAGTAAACTAGTCTAAGCTGCGTCGGTATAATATCATTGTAAGCTGAACAGCGCGGAATGAAAAAAGAACTAGCGAGTAAACGTCGGTCTATAAACTAGTATGATCTGCATCGGTGTATAATGCATATAATATGATGGGTTATTGGTAAGCTGAACATCGTGGAATATGAAGAGAACTAGCGAGAAAGCTAATATGATCTGCGTTCGTGTATAATACATATAATATGATGGGTTATAGGTAAGCTTAACATCGTGGAATATGAAGAGAACTAGCGAGTATAAATTAGTTTGTAATAGATTATGATGGACTATAGGTAAGCTGAACAAACCGTTTTCCCTTCATCCCAGATCTCTTTCTTTTCGATCGGTTATAAAAGAAATGCGTTATATAAAAAGCCATCAAGAAACCCTTACGAATATAGGCACAGGAGTTACTACTCATTACTATGATTTTACTTGGCTAGGCCAAGAGCTGCACTGCGTCATCAAATCCAGTTTGTTCCAAAAGTTTGTTCAATTGTTCTTCTCTTTTTGCATTATATATGATAAGAAGAAAAAGAATTATAATAATTAAGAATAGAAGGATAGAAAGTTTTAGCCTCAAAAGTTTCGTTTCCCCAAGAGGTGTCATACACACAAAAACTTCAAGGTAGATATCGCGCGCTTCTGTAATTCGACAGTGAAATCACTATTCCAAAAAAATTCTGTACCAGCAGTACATAAAAGATCTGTATTCCGCCGGTATTTATAATTCTAAATATTGAGCTTTTAAACAGTTGTTTACCCGGCCATTTTATTAGGTCTTTTAACAAGCGGTTTGCAAACAAAGAAGCAAAGGAACCGACAATTAATCGATTCTGCTCGAAGCAGCCACACATTTACCGTCGTCGTCGATTAATCAAATAGAAAGGCTTTATGAGGGCTTCCAGAATCTTTAATTCAACCGTTCAATTTGAGACAGTGTAAGCTTCTTTTTAATCAGTATTTAATTTCTTTAACACCTGTTAAAGGAGTCTTTCTTTTCAATCGAAAATGCTGTCGTAAGATGAGACAAAGACACTCGAAGATCAAAATAGGATGGCGCTCGTTTCTGTATTGCCAGCTGGCTATCATAGACTTCAAATGGCTGGCTTCATGTAATTCATAAACGACTGACTTTAAGCGGGAAACAGCGAATCAAAACAAAAAGTCATTCAAAATGTAAATGTTGCCAAGTTAAATAAAGGAGCTTTAATAAAATGAGCTTTAATAAAAGGAGCAATTGTTGGTGCAGGACTATATGAAGGGCAAAGTACGTTACTGATTTCAGCTCGTTCTGCCCTGAGCCAGAAGTCAACATTTATTGATACTTTACTCAACCAAAGTCAAAACTATCAAAAATATTGATTCTAATCCAGGTAAGAGTTAAGTTAGGTAATATTTCCCTTGTATTTTGGTGAACTTTTCGAAGAGATACAAACTTTACGATACGTAATTCAATCGGAAATTTGGTCTCACAGTTAAGATAAATCTCCTGATAAATTTTCATCAATTCGTTAAAACTTTTACCTTTAAATTTAAAATAAGTATAATTCAGAATTCCGTGCCCTAATGGTTTTCTACTTTGCTTTTTTATCAAAGAGAAAAGTCTTTATTTCCGCTTCCAGAAGCGATCTCTGCATCTGATAGAAAAGAATTCAGAAGGAAATGTTAGAAATATTTCAAAGATTAGTATATTTACAAAGTCAACAGAACAATAAAAGTTGATATAAACACGATTTGACATATAATCCAAGCTTTAACAAAAACGTTTTAAGATAGAGATTTAGCGGTTCGTTTAACTAAAGGCGCCCTTAATCGATTCATTTCCACTGAGTCGGGCTCGCGCTTCCCGCGCTTTTAGAAAAGCAAAGGTTTCCTTTCCCGCTTAGCTTTTTGCGTAAACAAAGCTACCCGCGACATAGAGATATGAAAATTAAACGACTTTATTCGAGTTTAACTGACATTTTGTTACCTTACTCTCAATTTTTTCTAGTAATATGGATATTATCGTTTCTGGACGTTTTTCTCTTTCCTAATCTAACTTTAGAATATTATTTATAGGTATGTATTAGTATTTCTTCCACTCTATATTGCTACTATGTATGTTTTATTATTAATACTTTTTCTTTTCTCGTTTCTTTCGTCCATTTTTTTTCTTTCCATGTCATATTTTTGTAATCTTAAAAAAAGATATATAGACTGCCTCGATGAGTTTCTGCTCTTGGGGTTAATATGTGTCAACTTATGTTTAAATACAAAATACTATATGCATTTTTAATCGTTTAAATTCGTGTTATAAGAATAAGAGAAAATCACATTAATTTTAAAGGAAGAAGATTTTTCAAGCATGTATTATGAAGACAGCTACACAGCTACGAATGGTTACCACAGAAATGACAAAGCAAAATAAAAATTCAAACCAATTATCCAATAATCCGGCACCAACATTTAAAGCCATGCATATATTTGTAAACAACTGGATGTTCTTAAAATAAATACATACAATATTAATACTATATAAAAAGAAAATTTTTGGACGTCGGTTAACGACACGTCGGAGTGAAAGTTAAGAACTTATTACAGCTTTCTTTAAAATGTATATTATCATTAGTATTTTAGATTGGTTCTTTCTAAGGTCTTTTTTCTGTTTTTTCTTTATATATCCTGATAACACAACGCGCTAATTTTCAATTCAATCTGTGAGTTAGCCATGCCTTGACTTATTTATTGGTTGAACCCAGAGGTTGTTTCAGGGTTCGATATATAGATGACTTTGGTTTGGTCGCGGAACTTTCGCGAAGTGGAATTCAATCGAAAGCGAACCTGTAACATGAACAATCTATTATCTTCAACAACAAAAAAACAACTTCCTTTTCGGGTTTATCATTGAAAAGAGAGTTATGACTAGATTCGAGTACACTTTTCGGTAGTATCAATCTTTATTTTGAGTAAGTTTTCTATTTTTGTTGATAAATGCTCACGAACAAAGGGTTACCGCCCACTAGGAAGTCGACCAGCAAAAAGGCCGCCGTTAGAACAATCACTAAACGGAAAATAAATAAGGTTTCTTGTTACGCGTTTCAATCAAAATTCATCTTACAACATTGAACGCTTAGGAGTCTAAATCGCTTCGTTCAAGTGAAGTACAACTTTGGTGGCTAGACAAATTGTAGTTTTTCAATCGGATCATATTAAGGTAAGACGATGTTGGGGGTATTTTACACTCGAGTGTTTATTACAAGACTAACCGTTCAGTTTATATTATATCAACGATACGATGTATATTCATTTATGTCGGATCTTCGACACAGAGTTTTTAGACTACGAAACTGGAGGGAAAAAACCTTCGAAGTAACGAAGCAGGAGATCTAGAGAAAAGCCAGACTAGGCATAACGAGACGGAACTGCTAGACAAAGAGAAAGTGAAAGCCGAGCCAGAGAGTAAATATCGTTTCAACGCGTCGAAAATTGTCTATTTTTAAAGTATTTTTTATAATGGTGAGTGAGATTGAAGGGTATAGGACAAGTATTTTGAGTGTCACTTGGTTAAGGTTCTCATGACATCGGCGTAAAATAACTCATTCACAATCTGGTCACGTACCATATGTCCCACCAGACCTGATCGAAACTCCAGTAGTGACAAATTGTTAAGCATTTCAAAAGCGGAACTCGTAGTATTTTCTCAAGATGTTTATTGAATTGGTCTACGGGTGATCGTTAACGATCCCGAACTTTATAGGATTTATATTCGTTAAATAAAGCAAGATCAATTGCATAGGTCACGTTCCAGATCTTACATGAAAGTTCTAGATATAGCAGGATCTGAGACTCCGTAATAATGATAGATGTGTTGATCAAGTAAAATTGCATGAAAAAGGATCCTAGTAGAGTCGATCGGGTATCATAACGTTGTTGAGTAGAGAATGGACTTCTATTTTTACCAAGATCTTAGAACTGCCAAAAAGTAGGAACGTCGTATATGATTTATTATGTTATTCCTACCAATAAAAAAGACTTATTTGGGGAACCACGTGTTCGTACTGAATACATGAAGTACCACGATATGACTAAAGAAACGTCGGAAACACGTTTGAATCGTCGAGGCCAATTGGAGGTCTCAAAAGTTATAATCGATTATTCCAGGATCCTGAAGTTCCAAAAAGATGGGAAATTCACCATCAAGGGTGGTGTAGCACACCGCAGGGCATGGTTAACTCACAGATCGAACCCTGCATGAAACAACCCAGCCTGGGCTGATCTATGTAATGGCATGGCTAACTTACGGATCGAACCCTAAACTAAGATCCTCTGAGCTGATCTAAGTCAGGGCATGGCCAACTCGCAGATACCCTGAAACAACCTCTGGGCTGATCTAAGTCAGGGCACGTGTAAAAGTCACAGATCAAACCCTGAAACAACCTCTGGACTGATCTAAGTCAGGGCACGGCTAACTCACAGATAGAACCCTGAAACAACCTCATATGACGGAATATATGGAAATGATAAATTCTGTGTTTTCAGGGCAGAAAGTCAACCTAAGGTGGAGAAACCCATGACTTAACTCGACTTCAGTTCTCGAAGTACCACGGGTAACCCCACCCCTCCCCTCTAAAGTGGCTTAGCCTCACATCATCTATTATAGGTATTTTTAGGCCGGGCAAGTTTAGGGCGTTGCATGTTCAAAAGAATTAGAAAGAATTTTATTCACGGCTCTCTGAAACAGCATTGATTATGAAGGGATTCCGTGTGTTTAAATAAAGTTACCATACTATACCATAGCATACCATACCAGAATCTGGAAATTTCGTTTTAACTATGGTTTTATTGCTTTTTACAAAGGAAACTAATGAAAGAAAGGAATTAATCTTTTTTTATAAGCAGACGGGCTAGCACGTGACAAAATGTAATTCTTCCTAGGACAAGCAAACAGATGATGAAGGTAACCATGAAGAATATTGAATTAACTAGTCGTTTGGAAGTTATGATTCAGTCAAAAATAGCAATAAGATACAAGCAAAAAAGAATGCAACTGTTAGAAAGAAAGAAAAGAAAAAAGTAAACAAAAGGAAGACCAGAAAGAAAGGAAATACAGGACGAGAGAAATAAATAAATAAAGTAAGTAAGACTGCAAAACAAAAGAATAGAGATAAGAAAAGAACTGAGAAAGAATACCGGAGAAAGTACAAAAAAAAAAAAACTTTTTATAAAGATATTCTTTTAACTGAGACTTTTAACTACCAACCATAACAGATGTTTTTTTCATGATCAATTTTCAATAAATAAATTTGAAAAATGAAAAACTATAGATATGAAGATAGGGCTTGAAAAAGCCGTCATTTGACACACATTATGGCCACCAGGTTGTTATATCTTACATCAGAAGTTTCACGGGTTCTTTAGTATCAAGACCAGGCTGATTTTGTCGACAAAATTGTAGCATCAAAAACTGACCAGCAGAGTGATTGACTACCATAAAAGGACCACTGAAGTTCCCGCCAAGCTGAGATCACCCGCGCGTACCAGCAAAGGAAAAGAGCCGCCATTTATTGCGGCAAAAAAGATCGACTCTATCGGTGAATTTTAATATCGTCTCGCTTGAGGTGAATATGGTAACATGCTGGGGTTTGATTTTAGCAAAGCACTTTGTAGGATTTTTTTATTTCTATGTAGTCTAGATACTTGTCTATAAACAAGGTGAGATCAATCACCTTCGTCGTGTGAATATAATTGGTAGAATCCAAAGTAATAAAAAAAGGGGGAAAAGGAAAAAGAAAAGAAAAGAAAAACAAAACAAAACAAAACAAAAGGAAAGGAAAAAAAGAAAAGAAAGGAAAGGAAAGAAAGGAAAGAAAAGAAAAGAAAAGAAAAGAAAGAAAGAAAAGAAGAGGAAAAGAGAAAGAGAAAAGGAAAGAAAGAAAGGAAAGGAAAGGAAAGGAAAGGAAAGGAAAGGAAAGGAAAGGAAGGAAAGGAAAGAATAAAAAGAAAAGAAAAGGGAAAGAAAAGAAAAGAAAGGATGAATGAAATGAAAAAAGAATAAATATACAAGGATTTAATAAAAGAAGAGAGAGAGTTCAAAATCGGGTAAACAAGCAGATTTGGAACTTCGGCAAATCTGAGGCCAAAGTAAGACTTTTAAGAATTGCATACATATCTAACTAAACTACAACTAAAACTAGTCTCCCCGAAGACTTACGGTCATTGAGGACTACTATAGATCCATCGGACCTGCCCCAAACAAAGCTGCACATTTTCTTAAACCTAACGGTCGAAATTCAAGAGCAAATAATCTGGGTTTGGTTGAAAGCAACTTTTAAGTTCTTTTTTTTTTTCATTGGGAAAATTTTCATGATGTTAATGCGTTAATTTTCTAATTACAGCCGTTTGATATAAGGAAGAGCGTACTTTTAGTAGTAAAGCTTTGAACTTTAAATTTTAAACAGTTTTCACTTGTAAAAAAAATATGAATCCTAGGAAGACAGGTAAGGTACTTCATACCTAGATATTTGCTAGGATATACAATAAGGTTTTTATTGATCTCCCATGCAGGCTGGTGAATCAAATTGGTACTGAAAAAGCGCCATCATGAACGAGTGCCTTCAAATGCTTTCGCCCGAGGCTTGAGCTACTGATTACCGGATAAGTGGTAGTTCTTGAGTAGAAATGATTTGAAAAGCGGCAAAAGACCTCGTTTACTTTAAAAGGGTTTCTTTAACCTCCAAAAAATAAGCAATAGGAACTAAAGTCATACACTTATTATTTATATTATTGGTTTCGAACTAGAGGTAAAAACAGATCATCTTCTGAGATCTAACTGAGATGAACAATAATAAATACGAGCCAACAACATGAGCAAAAAATATTAAGATGAACTTTTAGTATTTTTTCAGATGTTCGTAGTAAATAGTTTCTCGACTGAAGACAATGAAAGAGAAATTCCAAAATTGCAGGATGAATCGCAAAAACGTTTCATTTTTTCCATAAATTAGAAGGCAATAGGCAATAGCAACACGTAGTACTGACTTTCATTATTACGTACGCGAAATGTTTGTTCGTATGCTTAATTTAGAGAACAGGAATGGATAGAGAACACTAAGTCGCCGAACTGGGATGAATGAAAAAATAGATAAAAATAATAACAATCCAGAAAATAGGGGGCAATCGAAGGAAAAGAAGAGGTGACTTTGAGTCATCATGTTTTGATTTAGAGAACGAAAAACTAAGAAAAGTCGCGATAATTTGGATGAAGTGTAAAACGAAATACTTCAGTCTTTGATAATTGCAGCTGGATTTAAAAAAACGCAATTCAGATCTACAGATAAATCCTTTCTTTTTTAAATTTTTTAGAGAGTGTAGGCCGAAATTAAATAGTATCTCAAAATGAGTAAAGTTGCAGAAAAATTAAAAGCCATCCAACTAAAAAAAGAGGATAGAAAATAGGAAAAGTAGATCTATATATAAGCGCATGTAGCTCAGTAGTATAGGCAGGCCATCCAAAGCTTTCTAATTTGTGGTATTTTTCCAGTAGCACTTGAATTCATAAATATTCTGACTTGTTGGCTTGTTAGGTCTTCATGTTTGATGAAAACGACTAAATTTAACGATCAGATCCAAAATTGGATTTCTTTAGTGTGAGGCTACTAATTCTTTTGACGGGAATCTTATGATTATTTGCACTCGCGTAAAGTACGGACAAAGCCGCCATAGACGACTCCACCGACTATAGACGACAAATTTCGAGTTCAAACACGAAAAAAGGACTCGAAATTTGAACATGAAAGTATTATCTTTGTAGAAATGGGACTGAACTACGAGATATATTAAATAAGATATCAATACAATCAATGTTGTGCAGATCGTATCTGATGTCCTAAGGTAACTTGAACGTAGGACATCGAAACTCAATTTATTTTCCCCGACAAATATGCCTTCAATGGAAACTTATTGAAGCGTTGTACGGAGTAATTCCTGCGCTAGTTTAATTAATTTGCAAACTACTCACCGGTAGAGCTGAAGCAAACCGACTTCGATATCTAAGCCACAGAAACGACTCCGCTTTTCCGTAAATTGAGAAAACGACCGATAAAGAGCGTGATTGGAAAATATCTTGCTAGAAGGGATAAAGCACAATGAAAGGGAAACTTCAGTGGATGATTATTTCCGCAAGAGTGGAATATCCTGGGTAGAATTAGGGTTAATAGCCGACAAAATGGTCAAAGATTTGTTTGGGCGGCGTTTTGGTTCAGCTTTCTGCTCGCCGCAAGAATTGATATGTACTGTTAAAAAATTCCGTTGATTGTGCCGATAAAGATGGTGACAAAACGCTCATACGAATCGAGAACGTTAATTGGCTCAAATAGTCATCGATTTTAGCGGTCCCTCTTTTTACTTCCCCAATAGGCCCTGAATTCATCAGTTGTTCCCAGGCTTTTAAAGACGAGCTACTGTGGTCGCGATTATAAATTTTTCAATCATCTTCAAGTGCGCGCTCTTGGCGCCGATAACGCAGTAGTTGAACGAGCCATAAACCGACTCACGTCGCCGTCATCAGAAGTTATTCCTAAAAAAATATTTAAGAAATATTCAAACGTAATATTTACTTTGACAATCGTTTTATTACGAGTTATAAAAACATGTTATTCAACTGGTTAATTGAATTCAACATGTTTTTATTAAAACTCTTGCGTTTTTTCTTTCTCTGTTTGTAGATCGTTGGATGAAGATGGGATCAAAAATTGGAAAACATAAGGTCATCCTTGGCCCAGGTAAGATTAACCAGCTTAATTAATGTCATTCATGACTAGCTAAAACATCAATCCAACAAAGTTTACACAGTGATATTTGTATGAATATATTTGTTATTTTTCTAAATATATCCATAAAAATGCAAGCTTATGAATAAGATGAATATGGGTTTTCTGGAGACCGCGCGCTCATACGATTCTAAAATATTTGAAAAGACGTTTTCCTTTGAATAATGGAAAAGAAATAAAGACAAACATAACCTAAAATTTCCACATTTTTTCGCTTTTTTAACTGCACGTTAAACATGTCAAAATAGGTCTGCGAAACCTTGAAATCAAGGATGCGTAGTGGTAGTATAGTGCAATTTTATTCCCGAGTTCCCAAATATGGTTTGACTAAAGTCCTGAACTGGATATCACGCGGCCGGAGCAAGTATGTAGAGTTTGTCAGGTGCCTCTTGCAAGATTCGAAGGTTTCCTCCCCGGCTTCGCATAGCTAACAAGTTAAACTTCAATCAATCTGTGAGCAATAGCCATGGCCTGACTTTGATCAGTCCAGACGGCTCCTTCGGGTTTATAAATCTGTGAGTTGGCCGGCCGTGGCCATTCAAGGCTGTTTCAGGGTATCGCTAAAGGTTTTCTTTATGAAAGAGTTCGGTTCGCCTTACTGTTTAGCCATGGTTTCGATTTCAATGTTTATCGATGTCTAAATCAGCCAAATGAACGGAATTAACGAATTAAACTGACTTCAACAACATTAAATTGAAGAGTGATATGATCTAAACCTTTAACTTATTCTTCAATGACATGGAGAATTTCCTTCCGAAATTAAAATTCTTTTGTAGTATTAATAGCAAC
Organism: Actinia equina; assembly: GCA_011057435.1. Taxonomy (NCBI): domain Eukaryota; kingdom Metazoa; phylum Cnidaria; class Anthozoa; order Actiniaria; family Actiniidae; genus Actinia; species Actinia equina. Next base: position 223,344 of record WHPX01000051.1, read on the forward strand.
GGACTTTTCTCCAATCCGAAGATAAGTTGTGATCATCTTTTTTTTGGAACATATATTGTGCAAGAGAACTGATTGAATAAGGCCGTACACTTCGATCACATAACGAAAACCATATTTGTTAGCTCCTAATAAAATTTCTACCTCTGAAAATAAAGTCAATTAAAAGAAAGATTTGTATTTCTGTTGCCAAACGGTAGAGATGGCTAGTTGTTAAAGTGGAAAAAAAAAATGACGATGAAAACTTAATGGTAACTGAAAGAAACGAACAAAATATGAATACTAAAGCGAGAAGAGGTTTCAGGTTTGATATTAATTTTTGAAACCACGAAAATATATGACGAGATATAAACGCGGCTGCGGAATTAATAGAGAATTAAGAAAGAAAGAAAGAAAGAAAGAAAGAAAGGAAGGAAGAAAAAAGAAAGAAAGAAAGAGGGAGAGAGAGAGGGGGAGAGAGAGAGAGAGAGAGAGAGAGAGAGAGAGAGAGAGAGAGAGAGAGAGAGAGAGAGAGAGAGAGAGAGAGAGAGAGAAAGAGAAAGAAAGAGAGAAGGATAGAGAGAAAGAAAGAAACTGAAAGAGAGAAGGAAAGGAAAAGATGAGAGAGATTTAGCGGGCTTCGCCAACTCCGCCCATGTTTTTCTCAATTGGAGTTGCGTTTTAAGATCGGAGGCGTTTCGTTGATGGAAAAAGGGATATTGTTTCCCCTATCTAGATCAATTGAAAGCGCGTGTTATTGAAAGAAGATGAAATTATGCGACACACGACGATAAGATAATCACTTCCCTTTTTACCTGGCCGCCCGCTATCACCGGAAGTGATATTACAAATCTAGTAAGAAAATCAAGTGTGCTATTACTTCAATAATATGTTAGGATGCAACGATCAACAAGACAACACATTGTAATCTTATTATTTCATGACTGCGTCCCCCCGCTTATTCCGCAGTGATAAATCATACTGAAATCATACATAAAAATTGTCCTTTTTTTTTACGAGGGTAAGAGTCAAACTTCTAACCAGTGGCTAACAAAGGTCCGCCGTGGACCTGGTTTCATGATCGCATTGGAATTTAAAATTATCGAAACAGAATAACGAGAGAACGCACAAGCAACTTCAATGGACCAAATCCATTCGGGGGTGGGGGGGTGGGGGGGGTGGGGGGGGGGGGGGGATGTGTTACCCATTTCAGACCACGTGTCATTTTTGGTTTGAGCTGTATCCATAGTCACGTGTCTTCATGCGCAACTTTTAAACAAAGAAATAATACTCTTGTGAATAACACTTGGTCTGAAATGGGAAAGCAGTCCAAGGATTGTAGGCAGGATAACAGTGACGAGAAGCGACGCATTAGCAGCGCACGACACCCGCTATTATGTACAATTGGTTCACTTTGGCAGGAAACTAAGTGTTCCATCTTTTCATTCCGCTATTGGATGGCCCGCGGAAACATCAGATAAATTAACCGACTGGTTTAAGTATTGATTCGATTAATTAATCATAGCAACCATTTGATGGCACGCCGGTAGATAATTTTTTTTTTCATTGCACTTTTATTGCTATGTTTAACTAGAAACTCTTAAGGATTAAAAGGCCGCATCACGTCTCAGTATTGATGGCAAGTCACCGACTATAGATTAGTTGTCATTTCTTTGCGGTTCTCGTTTTGCGGTAAATATGTAGATGGGTATAGTATTTTGTGTCATCATCTAAGCGTTTATGGGGGTACGTGTTACTAGTCAATGCTTCTTGCTACAGTATTAACTCGGCAGTTATACCAAAACGTTGTCTCGCAACAGATGTCTTTACCTTGGGCGTATTGTTTTTCCATTTCACACCGCGTCACACTCAAGGAACGGCGCAGTTTTAGTTATATTCATGTTAGCCGTTAAACAAAGAAATGATGCTGTAGGGAATGACACGTGGTCTGAAATGGGAAAACATGAACAAGGTAGAGGTCTATTTTGTTACAGCATTGCCGCAATTGTTTCAAGTAGCATCGCGAATTTTACTTTTTGTAACCAATTGCAGACGGACGACATTTTAAAACTTCAACTTTGCAGGGCAACTTGTCTATGCATCTACAACCTAGTAGAACGCATTGTTTTTAGCATTAGTCGTACCAGACCTCAACTCATCTTTCAGAGAGATGCAGACGAGTAGAGTTTTTCTGTACTCCCTTTACTTACCCGAAGTTGTTCTTCTTTGCTTTTTTTATCCCAACCCTACCTCCCGCTGTATTGGGTCTCTGGAGAGCTCCATCAGGTTTACCTATATAATTCTCAAGAAGCACCAACTTGTATGTAGAATACTATATTATGGCTTGGGCATGCAGTAGTTGGCTTTCAAGGTTGTTCGTAAAAGTGGTAACTATAAGGAAGCGGGCTGTTCAAAATATTGGGATTTGGCCAACACCATCATGTTTTAACTCAGAGTCCTTTGAAGTCAGTGACTTACCGTTAACCTAAAAAACCGGGAAAAACAAAAAACATTAAAAAAAACCAACAAAACAAAACAAAAAACACACGTAATTTTCCATATGGCGGAAAGCCGAGCAAACTCTCTTGAAAAACAGACCGAAAACCAAAGGAAACGAGTCACCTGTTTAAAAACTAATGACAAACAACGTTCAAAACAGAAAAATAAACAAAAACAAACTTGTCATCGCTCATCACCACCGCAGTACAGCAGTGGCGCAGCTCAACAGGGTCGCTATAGTCCATTTATGACCCCGGAGCACAGCTCTAACCAGTTTGAATTAGTTAGGGTGGATTTGAGAGGAGGGAGAAAAAACCGGTGGACTGCAAAAACCCTCGGAGTCACAAAGAGAACCAACCAACTCAGCTCACAAGGGGCAACTGGGATTCGAACCCAGGACCTCAGAGGTGAGCGTTTTACCACCTCGCCATCCTGACTCCTCTTAAACAGAACTAGAACAGAATAGGTTGTTATCAATAGACTTCACTTCCGGTAATAGCTCTTTTTTGATGTCTTGTAGAATCCTGGAGTTTGTTTTGATCTCTTATTTTCTGGTTTGATGTCATGAAAATAGTCAAATACAATAGTTTGAGGACTTATTTTGATATGTTTTGACTTAGCATTCGCTAGTTGCCCCCCCAGTCAACTCCAAAAAGTCACGTGGTTGATAGTACTACTATCAATCACGTGACTTTTTTGGAGTTGAAGGGGGGGGGGGGGGGGGGGCAACTGAGTAAGCAATAGGACAGTTCCGAGATTCAGCGCCCGCAGGCTCGTGGATCAGTGTGCCATAATCATAAACACCCGAACTCCGTGTCCGCGAGCTGCAAGCTGAAATTTGGAAATATGAAAGTCATTACTTTAGAGTTTGCATAACTTACATGAAAACGGAATTAATTCGAACGATCAAAAGTAGGTACCTATAATAAGATTGTGCATATCATTTCTTCGGTATACGTGTCCCAATTTGACCAAGACACATTCACACACATAGACCATACTTGACCTACACCTCAGTTGTTTTCTTTAGGCAGTAAGCGCGCTTCTCGTAAGCAGGTTAACGGCTTTGAAGGGTTTTGCAGTTTATAATAGCAATTCTCAAGAGGGGATTTGCTCACTTTTCAGTCACTTCAATGAAATCAATTAACCCTAGCATTTGATAACACGTTTTCGAGATTTCCTTTAGTAATACTTGAGTTATACATCCTTAGGTCACGACACAAGCCTTTCGGCAAGGAAGGTACTTCATGTTGTGAGTGTACAGTATTTGGTCGGTATGCGGACCCTTTAATGTCGGTTCTCCACGGTTTAAAGAGGCCATTAATTAAGATAATTAAGCCACGATGGAATTATTTTACCCCGCTAGCTACTCTACCCAAATACTTCGGAAATCTTCTTTCTGGTTGAACATTTTATTTCCTCATGACAACTGAACAAATGAAAGTGTGGTGGTGGTAGTAATTGCCTTCTGCATGCAAATGTCAATTCCTGGGATGCACGTCATAGCCTCTGTTGTTATTTCTATTTTAAGGGATTTTGAGTTACACCAAGAATTCGATGTGACAAGTGCTTGAGGGAATTTATAGTTCAGTAGACGAGTCTGAACTTTGAAGGCCGTAGTTGCCAATAAATGGTCTCAAAACAACGAATTCGCTAGATATTTATTGAAGTTCACATTCCTTGATGTTGTCCGACCGAGTCCAGAAACCTGTCAGTCCTGGCTTGCGTTATATATAATCTCAATAACATCCCTTAAAGATAGCAATACAAGATATCAGTCGTGTAAATAAAGGTATTCTTGACCTGGGCTAACCCTTTTTTTTGAACCTTGCCGCGTGGGACGAATCCGATTACAAGCAAAATGTCTCCAACATCTGTTTTCTGGATCGAGCATTGTTCTAGCCGAAATGCCACGGAAATTAACCCGTTAGTGCTTTGGAAACAGTTCTGAGATAAGGTCGAAAAAGTTATCCCAAATAATGTTGACCACAAAACAATGGCTCGAGAAATACTCTTATTGTCCTTTAGTAGGATGGTTTGTTTTTATCAAATGGAGACAGTTTTATTTCTATCGGCTTCCGGGTCAAAGCGAAATGTGGAACTTACGGTGAATAAAATGTTCCAGACTAGACAGGATCGAATCGCTTAAATGTTCAATCACTTTCACTAGATACAAGAGATAGTCCGAGTGGAACTGACATTTTCATGGTTTGAGTCTGCGCAGATGCTCAACAAAAATGAACGACTCAGGATATCCCATGATGCATCATTCTTTCACTTCACCGTACAACCAAGTCTGTTTATAGAAAAATGTCAAAATAAGAAAAGATAAGTAGATATAGAGTCACTGCACTTTACAATGGACGAAACCATGTAAATCCTATGGCATTCCTCTCAGTACACTGATATCTTCATAGCTTTTGGACTTTCAGGGTTTGCAACACTGAGGAAATAGGCCATGGTGTTGGCTGGGCAGGGAAACTACTTAAGTTACTAGGTTTTTTAAGACGGCCCTCATTAGAGACCAGGAAGTAGCCACACTGATATGGGGCAGTAAATTGGTGACATTGTTTGCTATTGCAGTTTCCACTACTAGAAGAACCCAAAAACTCATTTCCCTCATTTGCCCATGCCAGCGTAACTTATTATATCCCGATTAAACGTTTTTTTTTTTGGCTACTGTACTGCTGTCATTGCGAACACATTATGTGCTTACAGTATTAAAGCACGCACTAATCTTCTGTCTGCCACCAATAAAATAAACATTAAATAGCCGGTCGTCGCCATCGTCATAAACATCGTCATAGCCGGAATAGTTTGCAAATGGCGTCGCATGAGCTCCGAAGAATTGGTTTTGGACAGGACTTATCAGTGCCTATTCAGAAGGTTTTGGCGCCATTTTTGCTATCACAACAAGTTGATCGACTTATTTTGACACGTTTGCTGAATATCATATCGATTTACCAGATTCCTATGCGACAGAAAGCTGCAAGGCCACTTTCGAGGCAAAAAGGCACCGACAGGGTTAAGGCTTGCCCAAACGATTTAACTACTGACAGCGATGACAGAATCGGATCATGAGATTATAATGGCTTGCATGGTGTATTTCTGTTGGGATGATGCGTTGGCTTGATTATACATGTACTGTTTGCCTTCGCGTATGACTGAATACCCTCCTTGAAAACAAAACTTCCGAACGCCCACATTTCGAATTTCTATAGTTCTTGTGCAAATGAATAACCTATTAAGATTATTTTAATAATCAAAGAGCGGATCATATTAAGACTTTATTTCCTTTACGTAGCACGCTTTTGGCCGCATCCGCCAGGAAGTGGGTAGGTAGGGGGAGTGTCAGTAATCAGTGTGTGTGTGTAATGATGGAAAGGTAAATTATACACCGTGAAAAGATGAAAAAACTTACTGACGTTTCGGACGCTAGTCCTTCGTCGGAGTAAAAGAGAAAGAAGTGGTAGAAAGGAGTGTATATATGATAGAATAAGACAAAAGAAACCAATGAGAGCAAGGTAGGCAAGGAAACAAAAACAAACAATCAAAAGACAAAAGGAAAGGTTAGTTGAAAATAAAGCGTTCATTAATCCCGTTGGGACTAAGAGTACCCAATAGGTGAATAAGCCGCATTTCTTTGGTCTTGCGACAATCATTGTTGCCGTTAAGCAAAGAAAGACCGAAAACAATGAAGTCAGAAAGGGAATGGTTAGTTAGATTAAAATGGCGGGAAACTGGTTTGGTAGGATCGTTATTGCGAATATCATAAAGATGATTGCAAATGCGATCACCAAGACGGCGGCCAGTCTCACCCACATATAAAAGATTACAGCGGGTACATTTAATACAATATACAACATTAGAAGTGGTACAAACAAAATGGTCAGTGATTTTAACAGTAGATTTGGGACCGACAACAGAAGTGTGAGAGGCTATGTGAGGACAAGTATAACAACGTTTACGAGAACAGCGAAAAGTACCAGTGTGTGTGTGTGTGGAGTGGTGAGAATGAAAGTTTACACTTACACCTACTTGCAAGGACGTTGTCATGCGATATTAGAACATTAGTGATTTAGTGAGAAAGGAATAAGACAAATGAAAAAATTCAGCTTCAGTGATCTTTTGTTTCCAATCATTAATGCTCTATTTTCGTATGACAACGTTCTTGCAAGTAGGTGTATACAAATCACACTACTATAATCCTGTTTTTACATAATACTGAGAACAGGAATCTCCAACTGTGTTGGTGTTATTATATGTATATATCATCCCACGAAACACAGCTGCCCAGCCTTATTGCAAATTCAGATTTCCGTTCTATTCTAACACAAACTTCTTTCTCGTGTTGTTTTGACTTGTTAGCCGTTTCAGTTTCGCTCGAAGACGAGAGCCTTCTTTTACGACAATTAATGGTATATCACCGCATATCATTAACTTTATGGTCATTTTGTAAGAGCCAGTGAAGTTTCTTGTAAATAAGGGAGGGAGTACTAATTATTACAGAGGGGGTGTACACATCTGTATTTCTGGACACTAGGTTAATGGAAAATACTGAATCTTGACCAAATGCTCAAAAAATTGTTCTAAACTCAGTGCACGAGTTACATGACTTACAAAATATTCACTGATTATGATAGTCTAGTTCTTTGGACTTGCCATGTAACACACACACACACAAACAAACAAACGAAGTTAACTAAACTAGTGTTAGCGCTTTCTCCTTTTAAAATCCGCCTTCTGTTTCAGTCTTGTTGTTTGATATTTTACTATTTTAACAATTCCCTCGTTGGACTCACCGACTGTTAACTCACACAAAAGCTCTTCCTCTAACTTCTAAACACCATTATATTCTTAAGATTACAACTTCCGGGTTTGTTTAACAGATGCTTTTGTTGATATAAACTTCTTCTTATTTCTTAACAACTGCCGAGTGTGGCTAGAAGTCGAGGGTCGAGGGTCGAGGGTAAAAAGTCGAGGGTCGAGGGTAAAAAGTCGAGGGTCGAGGGTAAAAAGTCGAGGGTCGAGGGTAAAAAGTAAACGCACATCTTTTGTCGCATTTAAATGCCTAGTTAACATGGTTAATATGTACGAAGATACAGACAATTAGTTTTTCTATTAAAAAACAACAAAGTTAAGTTTTTCAACTCCAATTGAAGTATCGTTGTCAATATAGATACCATCTGGAGGCATAATTCGATTGCTTCAATAAATCCATTATTTTATCAGAAAATGGTCATGAAAAACTTCCAAAGCCAATGTGTAAGCTTTAGAGCAACCGTACAACTCACAGCCGTCAGTACAGTAATAGATAGTGTATGGTATGACTCACAGCTGTGATATCTAATAACAGTTGCACGACGTACGCGTCTTAATAAATATCGAACAGACCATTACGATTATAAGCATCGAAAGTTACTACATAGTCATGGCAGAGTCGCCTTCAATAAGCCGTTTTGCAAGGCAAAACCGAAAAGTGATAAGACTGTACATTGCTTTTATAGGTGAACATATAACTGCATGGTCTAGTGTAGCCTAAAGTCTCAATTTGCCGCCGCGGCACTGCAGTCAGTGAAACTTCTTCTTGACAGCATAGTCTGTTTGATTGTAGTCTCTCTCTGGAACTGAAACCAGATACTCTCTTAGAACTATTCCTGGGATTAGAACTATTCATGGCGGTTCATAATGCAAACAATTGCAGCACAGTTATATTATTACAAAGACTACTATTTACAGTTATATTACTATGTTATTTTTGTTATTTTTTACTACCAGGCTCAGAAGGCACGTGATTTTTATATTGTTGGTAAAGTTTTATTTAGCAAGACATATCTCTGCCGAACAAAATAAATATCACCACTGCGAATTACAGTGCATCAGGCCGAGGCATCCCTATTTCCAATATTCGCGCGTGCTCATAGACCCTGGACTCAATATATCACATTTTCAAAGTTCTTGGCTGAAACAGAGACTAACTTAGTTAACCAACGACCCATCGGAAGAGTCCCCAACGACCCCAACGACGGCTCTTACTTGTGCCCTATTCTATAAAGTAAATTCCATCAGCCGATCTTTTGAAATAAAAATTAAATTAAATATAGAAATAAAATGTATCAAGAAGTTATTTGCAAAGAAATGTATGGAGCGATGTTTGGTGTTGAGTGACATCACAGACTCCGTTAAAAGTTCGTAAAAATATAATACTTCTCATCGAAATATCAAGAAGAAACTTTTACCATTGCTTATTAGACCCTTAAAGACCCTCATTCCAAGAAAGTTTCAGCCAAATTAAATTTCTAGGGATCTTTTTGTACTAGTTCCACTTTAAATAGCTCAGACCGTTTTAGAATATAGAATAGAAGTATAGGTTAAAGTTCTTACATGATTCTCATCGTTTTAGAAAAAAAGTATGTTTCAGAATGAATTTACTTTTCTTTTTGCTTGAAACTCTTGTAAAAGGTTTATAATTTTTACGATTACGTCAACATATGGCTTACGATATAGTATTTCTTTTAGTAAACGTCTATATTTAATTTGTCAAACAATGAAAACATAAGGCATCGTCACAAGTTGAATACTCTTTAGAATAAAACATGTGAAGTGAGGTCTGTGTGTTTGGGTGTTCCCTCATGTCTTATGTCTTTCTCTTAAGTCTTTTTCAGACCCTCGACTTTTTACCCTCGACCCTCGACTTTTTACCCTCGACCCTCGACTTTTTACCCTCGACCCTCGACCCTCGACTCCTAGCCACACTCACAACTGCCTTGTCTTTTATATGAAACCGGAAATGAGAGGCGCTGAGGCGAATAAAATTCAAGGAAAGATGGAATCATAAAGCCTATTTGTTTGAACACGTTGTCTTTTATTCTGCATCAGAAAAAACTTTCGGTTTAATCACAAGACTCTAGTATTATTAATGCTTTTGTATTATCTGGAGATCTTTTTAACGCTGTAGTGGGCATTAATTCCTAGTTTAAAAATTCTCAAGAAAGTTACTTCAAAAAAAAAAAAAAAAAAAAAAAAAACCGGTCCTGATGGTGTAAGATGACAACTGAGAGTCAAATATTACATCCTTTTTCACTGGAAAAAATAGATTTGAAATTCCTGGGAGTTAAAATTAGATGGAATTTTTCAACATTTTTTACTGAAAATAGGAGCAACGCCCTAAATCTACCCGACGGTTGTTAATAAAAAAACGGTACCTCTTAGCAGTGCCATTAAGGTTGGTTTACTGTAAACAATTAGTAGTTTTCAAGCTAATTACAGTAACTTTTTCGATCGGGAATAAAAAGTGAACAACAACTGAAGAAGGGCTAATTTAAGTCCATAAGAAATGATCAGATACTGAAGTCATCCAGATCTTGATAACCATCAAAGAATTATCTGCTAAACTCTCAAAAACCATGAAAACCATGTGATAGCGGAAATAATGTTATCGCGGAGTTTGAAGTAGGACGTCCTAAAGAAAGATACTTTTCATAGTCATGACCTAAAAACGCAACAACAAGTATCCATTTCCCTAGCACGTACGATAACCTTCGGTTTCTGAGAGGTACTTTGAGCTTTTGCCATTGTTCTTGAAAGTTAGATTTTTATTCGATTCGTAAAAGTGTATGCCAACGTGTTCAGGACGGGACGTGGCCAGGTCTACGAAGCGATGTCACGACTCATCTTCCCGAGTGACGCAAAACTTAGGATAAGCCTGCGGAAACAACTTTGTCAGATTTAATTTAAAATGAATTGTTGAAGACTAGAGAGTAATCGGCCATGGTTGAATTACTTAGTATCATTGGCTCGTGAACTTCCATTGCCAACATCTTTGATTTTGAGACTACAGTAATCATAATCGAGTGTTTTCTTAAAATGTAAGAATGTCAGTCTATCGAGAGAATGATTTTTAAAGTGTCAAATTGTTTGAAGGGTGTTTCACTCAGCCCACTCGACATCGGAAAGATTTCACAATATTCTTATAGTAGAGATGGTTGTACAACTCCATTCATTGTTCCTGTCGTTAGGAGACCATAAATCACCTTTTATTAACCGCGCCTTTTCACACTTGCACAGAAGATATTCCAATAGGTTTTCTCTTTACGCACGTCAGTTGCTATTAACTGATTGTGATTACAGACCGTTAGCACATCAATGGTTCATTAGTGTTGTATTTACGATTAATTCTTGCCAAGGTTCTGCTAAAGATTTCGTGGCAGTGTCGAGAAAAGCCGCTCAAGGAGGCCTGAAAAAGAAGACCCCGGCGGAACGTTTGATACACAAAATGAAAAAACTAAACAGGAAATTGGCAAAAACGCACCAAAGATGTACAAGGCAAGGTAGAGGTAAGCTGTTGGGTCTTCAAAAATATTCTCGACCCAGACACATCAGCATTCAAAGCAAGGTTTTTTTTCCTCGTCCTAGTTACTTTGATTAAATTTCAACATGTCGGGCAAGCCGCACTACTTACTGTATAGGTCAATACAAGCGTCCAAATCTGCATTAAACTTCTAATCTCTCGATCCCGTCTCCCTGATCTTTAAAATTCTAGTCTGTGTAAGCGATATTAGAGGTTTTGATAAATATCTCATTTTGTTTCAAGGAATCTGCAAAAGCATGAAGGCTGTAATACTCGTTTGATGGTCAATTCGTGGCTTTGTCCTCCTCAAATATTAATAAAGTTATCATCTTTGGGTTTTTTTATGGCGAGCCATATCGCGAGCTATAAAGTCGCCGCTGTATAGAAAAAAAAAACTGAATGCGGCAAAGGGCGCTAAACAAACAAGAAAATTTTTTAATATCAAACATGATCTCAGGCACCATACCGTCCATCCATTGTATATATTTTTTTAAACCTTGGCGCAATTTTCATTTCGACTCTATTCCCTCAAAACAAAGCCATGTGAAAAGTGAGAATACTTATGAGGATAGTATTTACCAAAATGCGGTTAAGCTATCGAAACTTATACTAAAAAGAAATTATTTTTTTCATCGTCTTACATAAGCTTGAATATAGAACTCCACTAAGGTAGAGTTTGGGACGTCCATTGAAAACCTCGGGGAATCGGAAAATGGCTTTGAAGAGGTGAAACCAGTTGTGATATCAAATTCTGGCAGCCTTGTTTTTGTTTCTAATATATCGGTGCCCTTTGTGGTGTGAAGCTGGTTTTGACTACCATGCAGAGTAGGGTCTAAGCTCGCTGATCGGGGGTCGAGTATAGCCTGAACTCATCTTCCTTTTGAAATTAGTACTTGAGTGTAATTGGCTACTTTGAATATTAGCCAATCAGATGGCCGGCTTCGCTCATTAGGGTTTGATTAGAACAATCGAATCAGTTGCTGTCAATAGCGTCAAATGACAGGGCAACGAGCCGCGTTCACCGTCTTCAAAGGTTCCGACACTAAGCTTACGGTCGAGCGAAAAGCATTCACTATCTTTGTATTTTGTGTCGCCGTGTTCTCCTCAGTAAAGCAAACCTACCAACTGCGCCATCGAGACTGAGTGACTGTTGGTCCATAGTGATATGTAGTGGACTAGCGATGGGCAAGAGATATAGCAAGCAAGGTATTTCAGCGGGGTTTTCCTTGACTTGGCTTAGGAATAGCTAAGTCCGTTCTCGACAGATTTGTTTCTTTGATCGTGTATTTTCATCCCTTGGTTTAAAAGCGCGTTTATAAGGATAACTCTCTTTCAGACACTCATACTGTTTATTATTCTGTTCTAATCGTTTCTATATCGTTGTATTTCAGCGTGGATTTCACGTGAGGGACCCGAAGGTAAAGAAACTGAACCAAATATTTTACTTCACTCAAGAATCCTGATGCATGTGTAAATCGCTAACATGGAACTCTCTTTGTTTAGGCGATTGCGTGATTGAAAATGATACGACTAACTCCTCTTCGGTCTCACAAGGGACTACAGAGAATCTGATCAGGCCTCCTTGTTCTCATACAGCTGATTTTATGTACAAAGGGTATCCTGTCAACTTGGTAAGTGTGCAATATTTCGTATACGCAATGTCTTCACCCTCACGTCCACCGTCTATCGAGCGCGCGCCTTTATTGCCTATACACCCAGAGTATTCTCTTCTTACCAAATGAACATCGTGGCCGATAGCAGCGATAAAGACCGATGAATCGCAGGTTTTTTGGCGTGTCAAACGAATCTTCAAGGCAGCGACACTTTTATGTCCATAGATGTCGATCGGTGTTGACTGAAGAGAAAAGACAACAACCATTCAAATAAAAGGTCAACATGTTTCGGACAAGCATTCGGGGATTCATGGCCACTCGAACCATACGATATGCGATGTTATTGTCGTAAATTATCCGTGGTGTAGACCCACAAATGCATGTAATCGTACTTGTGCAATGAGGAGGAACGAGCTTTAAGAGATTGTTGTCGTCGCTTTTTGAGACCAACGAATCGGGGTTCATTGAAATATTCACAACACAAAACGATTCACAAGTCCGTGTGCCGCGCTTCTACGCCATAGGATTGAATTTCGAACGAAAAGAAATCTAAAATTAAGCGAAATTTCGAAACTATAGTAAAATGTAATGACAGATATGTTCGAATATAAATAGAATACTAGGGAGCTTATTGAAATGTGTATATGTTGATGATTTGAATACGTAACGCGTTACCCCATGCCTCTGTGCCCGATCACCTACACACTTCAAGAAACAGGCTATACATTTCAACATAAAATTCAACCCTTTCCGGAAAACACCCGACTCTGAGCGTGTTCCAAGTTGTCATCGGTATCTTAAGTAACAATCTTGGGTCACGTTCGTATTACAAGCCTGCGATTCACCGCAAAAAAATCATCAGGATAGTTCGGTGGTCTACAGCTTGCATAACGCGGTGATGCTCTCCAGTTTTATTATTTACGGTCGTAGTTCTTCGTCGAAACAAACTGTTGATTTTGAAATAACCTTAATACGGAAAGCCGACACTTTATTGTATTTTTCCCACTCGATTCACCGTGATAGTACGTACTCGTCGAATGTGTTTTCATACGTATACCCATTGGGCGAGCGCTTGATAGATTGATATGAAGAGGTCCTTGATCAGATATTTACCCTAGATCACAGACATTCCGTTTACTAAATCCGTCCGTTAAGGCAAGCGATTAGGAATTTCTATTCTGACTCGTCGTCGAATGCGACAAAAGCAAAGCTTTATTTGAGAGCGAGAGGAAAAAGTTACTCGTTCATTAATTAGTAAAGACTTAAAAAACATTGTAGATTTCATCATGTAATTTATTTAAGCTAAACGGTTCATTTGTAAAGAATTCTCTAAGTTGACGTCTTTGAAAAATCAAATTTCCGTTCACAGCGTATGGTGCTTTTATTGAGAACATATAATGGATTGAATAAAGGATTAATGGACAAAATCTTTGAATATAAACATTATGAACAAAGTTTAGGTACGATTCTTTTTATTTTCTAAGCTAGAGTTAAATCGCTGACTCGTTTAATTTGTTCCACACAAAAAAGGGGAGAAAAATTAGCAGTTTTAATCACTTATATTCTTATAAGAATTTGAATAATTTTACGTTTTTGCATTGGTTATGAAATGTTGATAAACGACGCGAAAAAATTTCATTTCACATTTATTAAGTAATATGTAATAAATAACAGTTTATGTTTTAAGATTCGATGAAATTACTTTTGAAAATATGATCAAATTTGCTGTTTTATTTAGTCTACGTCTTTACAATTTTTATCACCAATAACTCTTAATAAGACTATATATTCAGAGTATTTTTATCTTTAGTAATCGAAGCTATCGAGGTTATGAGTTATAAAAACATATAATCGGTTGAGAAATGTAATCCAATGAACTTATTTTTAAAAATACTAAGATAACTTGACGAAACTCTAGAAAAGCCAAGAGAGCAATTAATTAATAGGCAATTGACCATGTTAAATTAGGACAATACACCTTGACCTGTTGTCTAGAACATAGTAGAAAGATCATTTAAAGTAGTCATTCATCAGAGCAAGGGAAATGACAGGTGAATGACAATAACTTTAACAAGCTAATTTTCTATTAATGATTAATAGAGTATTAGCATATTTAGTAATTATTATGCAACTTGATACTGTGATTGTGGACAAAACTTGCTGGGACGTTTCTTGGTTTCCATTTATAGAATAAATTTTTCTCATACAACAAATTTACCCCTAACTTCCTGTGTTGCACATTGGTCTACTGCTGGAGGCTTATTTGCATTTTTGCAACACAAAAAGTGCAGACAGCTTTGTCCAGGAGTGCACTAGCTATTATTAGAATAATTGTTTTAATCAAATAATTTAACTTTCTTGACATGAGATATTAATTAGATTCCCCTTGATGCCAGAGACTCTTATTCCAGTGTTTCTGGGTCAATTGCCTCTCTCCTCCAGGGTCTCAGGCTCATTTCCTGGACTTGGCATCACATGTGAGTAGAGTATGTTTGGCCTTAGCCCTTGATTCATGGGGTTCTCTCAGGGTCCTCCAGTCTTTCCTTCACTAAACCTAACAAGCTCTAAATATTACCAATAGACTGAACCCAAACAATGGAATACAGAATGTTTGACCCACAAGGATTTTGTAGTAGTTATCCATTTTTTCTTGATGTACCTTTAGGCTTGGTACCGACTAATGACATACCTGTAAGGATCATAATCATAAACACGATCGTAAGAATGTTATGTAGCTTATTTTGTAGTGGGAATGCACTGAAACGTAAATATAATCTGCCTTAATGACCCACATAATCATAAATTTTCTCATGATTATGATTGTTGGTATTAATTAGGCAGGTTTATGACTATGAACCTTATGTCTGCAATGGTGAGCAAGCCTAAGCATGCATTGATTCTAAGGCAGTCAATCTTTCGAATGTCTGTTCCATGTTGTATATCAAAAATATATGTTTTAGCCTGTCCGATGTAGAACAATGAATGCAGGATTGGCGTATTCAATCTGAAGATCTGTTTTTCACACTTCTCATCACATGAGATATGCAGTTACATCAATATTGCATGGAGTAACTGCTCAGTCTCTGAAGTCTGAGGCTCATTTTTAAGCTTTCAATGCCAGATAGAATTAGAATTTTATCAAGAGAAGAAAACTCGAATAATTTGGTAGAGATCAAATGTTAAAATTTAGGAATGATTTTTTCCAGGGGAAGAAAATTTAACCAGAGAAAATTTCTTGAAGCAAAGGAGAGAACTTTGCTCACATGCGACACCAAGACCAGAAATTGAACTTGGGTCGCATTGATGAGAGGTACTTATGTGTTAGAACTGCAGACCATCCCTGTTTCCCAACATAGGATATGGTTTACCAGGATTATGGCCTAAAATAATCTACTTTTTCTAAAAAAATTTGTTCACCTGTCATGGATAAAATATTTATAAGTACAATGTACTATTAGTCTAAGGAATTAAGGCTTCTGTATTAAAGTGATTTTCTTTGTTCCTAAAAAGGTTTTTGGATATGGAATGCATATCATCATTATTTTGTCTAGCTGGAGTTATGACTATACACAAGTTCCTTCATTTCGTTATTCATTTATTTTTTCAATTCTACATTTTTTTCATTTATCATCTTAATTTTTATTTATTCCTTGGCAAACATCAGGTTTTTCATTATATTAAGTCTTAAAGCAACAGGAAAAGATTATGAACTAGTGAACTAGCTGGAGTGTCCTGGCAGGGTTTTCTTCCAAAATGAAAACCCTCATAAAACTTTTGAAAAATTTTAGAAGACCTTGGTAGTTTACTTTTGCTCATGCAGTTACAAGAACATTTTCCAATCTCTGACCCTGAATGAAAGAGTACCACAATGCACTGCAATGACAACTTGACCCAGTCAAGTCTTGTTAATTTGAAATGAAAAGATTACATACAACCATTTGCTCTCTATATGTTGCCTATATATTGTTTGGATGGAAATGAAGTAAGAGCTAATTGAAAGTAAATAGTTTTTTATTGTAGAGCATTACATAAGACCCAAAATGTAAACAGCTTTATACTATGATACAGTTGCCTATGGGTTTATTGTTACATTATCAGATTGTTGATTGATTTTTTATAAATCCTCTAGATGCAACTATTACAATAATACTATATTTTTCCAATTTGAAATGAGATATCTTATAGTTGTTGTTCCGAATATTAAGATAGTGAAGGTTTATGAGGTTGACACATACAATACTAATATCTAGGAAGTCTTAAGGTGAGGGCCACCAGAAAGATATATTGTTATTCCAGTTTGGCTGTCCTACTTGAGATTTTAAGCAATCTTATTGGTTGGCATCTTGTGACTTAACTTATTAACTCTGCTTCTGGCCTGATTCTGCCAGCTATGAGATTAATCTGACATTCAGCCATTAATTCCTATTTTCAGTATTAAAAATATCATACTTTAGTCTGTATTGCTTTGTTTTTGTCATATCACGTTTTCCAGACCTTGGCATGAATGTCCTGATAGTTTTGATTTATTTCTCAAGGTAAATTCCAAAAAAGATCAAATTTTAGCTTTTTATTTCATATAGCATGACTAAAGCTAAGGAAATTGATTAGACTTCCCTCCAAAGAGACCTGACAAAGTGGTAGAATAAACTATACTCTTAAAGGATTAAGACCCACATATATGTAAGGTATTTTGCATATGTCATAGGGTATTTTTTTTCCTTTATCTTCAGGAAGAGCCATTTGAACCTGAAAAAATTGATCCAAAGAAGTGCTTTTTCTATGATGACTATCCATTGGAAAGTAAGTTGGGGCTTGGCTCTTATGTATTCTATCTTATTTTCCTTTTATGTTTTACTGGTTTAAAACTGAAATATTGTAAGGAATGCTTTGTTGAAGTCATGAAGATTCTTCTTGACTGAAAGTAAGCTGCTTATCCTGTGCATGTTGTGTGTGAGAAACAGACATTTACTGTAGCTTATTTGCTTAGTTTGTACAACTCACTCTTATTCAACCATTTTTGTGTTAATCGATATTCCAGTGTTATCACTATACTGGAAGCCTGTACCAGTAGAACAAGCTTGATTCATTTGTATTTAGGCATGAAGACATGCATTTTATAGTATTCAGTGTCTCAGGTAATCAAAAACCAGACTGATCAGATGTAAGGATGGTCATGCCTGAATCACATTTTCCATTATCAAGTGGCTTTTACAGACTCTATGTCTAGTAACTAGGTTTTCTAGACCAAAATTGATTTACTCATGACTTCAGAATGCTGAAAGGAATAATCAACCTATTTTACAAATATGCAGTCTGAAACTAATATTAGATTGTATCTTCTTTGTTTCTTCTGTGAGACATCCAGTTATTTTGATCTTGATCAAAACTTCTTTGTCTTGTGTGGTTGCTCTAAAAGACCACAATAGTTTTGTTTACTAGGAATTTATTTTACCACAATCTTGTTGTCTATTGAATCACTTGATTCATTCATTACCATTTCACCTGAAAGCTAGCTATATAGCTAGCCTAGAAAATGAGTTATTAAGATTTCTTGAATGGTTTTCCAGCTTAAGACAAATGATTGATTGCAATTGCTTTTCACAAAGTAAATCTTAAGAGTAACAGATTTGTCTTAAGATTTTTGAATTTTTGCTAATGGGGTTAATAGCTCTACTTTTGGATGGTGGCATGGGAGGGAGGTTTTATATTAAGGATAAGACAAAAATACCACAGTGAATGCTCTACAAAAACATTATATGCTTTTCATAGAAAGTTAACTAAGATGAGCTATAAATATATTGGTTCCATAATAATTCCATATATATGAGGTCCTCTGTAAGACAAAAATGCAAAAACCGTATGCACGCCTTATAGTACCTCCATCTGGTTTATTTTAAGCTGTCTTGTCGTCAAGTATTCCATGACGCTTGTGGTGACTCCTTGTCTTCAAGACGATATACCTAACACTATTTCAATTAAACTGATTAAAAACTAATGAATGTTTGATTGTTCATGCTTATATACGAGACGTCTCCTCCTTTAGAGGCAAAAGAAATCTCTATATGTGGCTTGAGTAGTTCCTTCGCATTCTAGGTATAAGAAGGCATGTTTTTTTGTCAATGATTGGTAGGAATAAGGAAACATAACCCAAAAATTTCAAAAGACAATTGCCTAATTTAAAAAAAACTGAAACTTAAACTTAAAACCTAATTTTGGATACTAGTGTGTTTTTCAACACAATGTTGATTTAGCTTGGGGTTTTATGTTTCATCTTTGTATACTTCATATTTTGAATTCTATCCTGTATAGCTTTGAAATAGAGCTTTAAGCTTTAAATATCTATTTCAGTTGTAGAATTGCCGGATCTGCCTGATGGGAAGAAAATTGAACTGACTTTTGACAGAGAAGGGCTTGTTGAGGCTTCAACACAGACAACAAAGCCATTTAAAGTGAGTAACATTACAGTGCAGCACTACTTGCTTTAGAATTAGACTACCAATACATTTTCAACAAATGTACATTAAAATCAAATGTCTGTATACCATATTTTTATAAGGCTTCACTTATGGTAGTCTCCTATGCACTCCTCAACTTTGTGTGATAACACTAATAGGGACTTTACGATTTGTAAGATCTACAATGGCGATGTCAACCAGAAGTGTAAATAACTTCACTTTAGGGTCCGGGAATCTTCAAAGTCTGTCTTTCCTGTGGATAAGTTGACTTTACTGACAATCCTTTAAATGAAATCTCCAATGAACAGAACTCTATAAGAGATCAGAAGTTGTTCACACTTCCAGTTGACACCGCCATCATAGATTTTGCAAATCTTAAAGTCCCTAACAGTAACTGCATAGGAGACTACAATTGGAGGCAAAAAAAATACCTTGAGACCTGTACAACCCAAGAAGCCCAATTCCAAGAAGCTTTTCTTATCCAATCCCCTTCCCCCTAGCAATGTTGTAATGGATGAATGCTCATGTGCCACCAATTATTATTCAAAACAACATTGATAATAGTGAGTGGGCTTAATAGTTCCTAATGATAAATTTTAGAGCAAAGTTTGACGAATATTTCCATGAAATTGTACATTAAGCAGAGAGGCCTCATTATTTTATTTGGTGATTGTAGAATTGTGTCTGTTTTTAAAATTAATTGGCATACATTTATATTAAAAGACTATAAGCCAAACCGAATACTACATCTAAATGATGAGTGTCGATAAAGGCAGGTGTCTACTCAGAGTGGTAGCTTAAGATGCTTACTGGGAGACAACTGCCATGACGAATTACTAAATGTTTCATTCACCTCTTTAAATTCTGTCATTGTTAAAACATGTCATTTTATGCTTCATTATAGGAAATAAGTGAGTGTGGGAATGTCTGTGAAATCAGTTGGCTCTGATCATCAAGAATGGTCTTACACCTTGTATGACTTTGAGGGAAGGGACAGGTAACCAGAGATGTAAGTACATGTCTGTATGAATTAAAAATATGTTATCATGGATGATATTCACAAGTAGAGATGTTTGTTTGTTTTCTCCTGTGGGTCAAGGCTTTCTTTTCCTGGGCTTTGGTTTTTCCTCCCTCAGTTGAGTCAACTTCTAAATTCCAATTTGAATCCAGTGGAAGTGAGCCACTCTGAATTCCCATTAACTTATATTGCTTTTGTTGTTACATACCCCTTTTGCTTGGTGTTGCTATCGATTGAACTCCCACCTAGTACAAAGTGAGTTTTGAGCAGAATTTTGAATTGAACTTACCAACAAGTAAAAATACTAAAATACTATTGTTTTTAACATTTTGCCCATGGAAGCAGTACAAAATGTCATTACTGATGTGGTTCATTTGTTATTATGAATGGACAGTGTGAGGTCTTTGGGCTATTCGCCCCCCACTATCTTTTGATAAACACCACTTATTACAAGTGCCTGCATGTCACATATAAGTATGATATTAATAAGACATGATGATGGACAGTTTGGCATATAAACTCTAGAAAAAGTTCTTTTTGCAATCCCTAAAATTCATTACCTATGTGAAGAATCGTACTGATAGCATTTTCTTGGATTTTGTACTTTTTCTCCTAGAAAAAAGTTTTATCATTATTTATTATCTTAGATAATATTTCAATAATTTGGAAATAGTTTTAAGTATATACATGCTTTTTGTTTGGCTGAGACAAACATATTACTTGCTTTTTAGGACTTGAAAAACCTGGTTAAGTCCATTTATGAAGTTCTTGGCAAAAGTGTTGCACAGTCAAAGAACCAGCCGAAGGATCCACTAAAAAAACTCAAAGTAAGATTATCAGTATCAAAAGAAAGAGGCAAAAATGGTAACGGAGAACCATCAACTTGTCATGAGTATGTGATTTCTGCCATCACACAAGATCACACAAAGAAAAGTAGAACCAGGACTTATCCAGTCGAAAGATGTGACTCAATGGCAGTTAATCCACCTGAAAGCTTGATGGATATTCATAAAGTGCAGTCAATTGTGCATGAGCGAACAGTAGTGGAAGGCCTAGAGAAAGGCATTCCCTATACTCAAAAGACAAACTGTAAAAAATGTGACCATGGAAGAAAAAGTAAGTCCACAACAGTGAAAGAAGAAGTCCAGAGGAATCCTGCTTCTTCTAATCCTGGAGGTTACCGGTGTCCCAAGAGGATGCAAACTGGGCCAGGAGAATGTAACCCTCCAAGTCCACAACAAACAGACTTGTGTAGAGTAAGAGATTGGCTGAATAAGCTTTGTGAGCCAAATGGTGGACAGGCATTTGAGAAGACAGAAAGTCGCCATCGCCACAGAAAGTCTCGCCATCATTCCTGCAAACAGGACTCTTTTGAACCAGACTTTGACCTGCATAGGTGTCCACAATATTTAGACCTAGCAACTGATCATGCAACCTATCCCTATCATGTCCAAAGTCATGCTTGTTTGTATGGAAACTCTTCTCCTAGACAACGTCATTCAAAACATCCCAAAGGAGGTCATTATCATTCCTGTAGGCACCAAAGAGAGGTGACAAGGGGTCCAAACCAGAGAACAGTGGTACATCAACATGAGCATCATCACCATCACAGCCATCATCACTATCACCACTATATTGACTAAAACTTGAATTGTTATAATATCTAATTTTTATTATATCTTTGGATGCCATTTGTGATATCATGGCCTCACAGTACATTCAATTGACAGTATTTCAAATAGAAATTAAGTTTTTGTTTCTATCTTATCGTTAACAGATACGCAATATACTTGATTCTTTATCAATTTGAAACTTGTCATAAATTAGAAGTGGAAGAGATAGAGTGAAAAAATGGGAGAATACTTTCGGGGTTTTTTCCATGCTGAAAATTAAAATAAAACCACAAAATTTAGGATGAAGAGTTATGAACTCAAGCGAGCAATCATAGGAAGGGGATGGGATGTTTCAGGTTTTGAGGGGAGGTGGGTGGGGTAAGGATTGGCCCTTCTAGTAAGATTACTCCATCCCTTTGCTGCATTAATTTATGACCACCTAAGAAGAAATACACAAAGGCCATCAAGTAATTTTTTTAGAATAGATACATAATATTATATATTATATATAATATACAACAAGGTATTTAATGCTGTAGTAATATGTGAATAACTTTAACACTGTATACATACTTACATGTATACCTAACAACCAAACTATACTATTTTAAATCCAGAAAATATAAAATCAAAAAACTATGGACTTCTTACACTTATAGTTTCAAGTTAATGACAAAAAGAGCAATCCAAAGGACATTTGTCAAATGTCTGGCGACATTTTGTAGGTCAGATTAGGCCTTCACGATATATTTGTTTGCAAAATAATAGTTGATATTAAAGTTCAAGGTGATTTAATTAAGAGGCTACATGATTATTTCTAATCAGTAAATATTTCATGCTCAATATTTCATTGTTCTTAGGACAATCAGATGTTAAGAACCTCAGTGTTTCAACTTTTTTTAATCAAGTCTTTAATTTTTAACTTTTCTAGTGGTGACAAACACAACTTTATTTTGATAAGACATTTATAAATTAAAGGAAATTGTGATTTTTTTAGCATTCATTTGATGCCTGAAATTAGAATGAACATATAGTGAAGATAAAACTTAACGAAATTAAATCCTGATTGGTCAAAATTTATCATGATATATGACATCTGCAAGAACCTGAATTCTTTACAAATTTAACATCATGCATGGACTAAAAGCTTTCTCAAACAAATACGAATAGAGAACGTGATTACCTCATCATTTACATTTATGTATCCTTGTGTACACGTCCATATATTCTTATATTTAAGCCAATTTTATCGATAATAAGTGTTAAATTACCACACTTTTGTTAAGATTCTATCTGAAATCAAGGATATAGAGCTTAACTGTTCTGTTTATAATAGTATGCTATCATTCTCCAGCAATTCTTATTGTTTATTATGCTTAGGATCTAGAATTAGGGCTTAGAAATTTTAATAATATATTAAAAACTACAATATTATGGAATTTAATACATTCAGTATTTTCACTGTTGTGATGTTTTCAAAGTTTTAGAGGAAGTGGAAGTGGTATGTTGTTCGATCAAAACAAATATCACTAAAAGTATAAATTTCCTTTGAAGCTGAAGATAAACACATTACAGATGATATAGAGCTCATAAGTGTGACGTTACTCTAATGGAAAACAAGTCCAAATAGAAAAGCAACACTATAAAGATTTAAATCAATTTTCTCTGTGCTAGGTTTAATAAACTAGACTGCCCAACGCGAAATTCGTTGAATTAATGAGACAAAATGTGGCTATGCCACACCATTTAGTGCACCTCATTTTGCCTCCTGTACTAAACTATCCAGAACGAGGGAAAAACTATTAAATCATTGATAACTTTGTTGCTTTATTTTAATGGTGTTTGTGAGGGTTGGAAAATGGGTTATAACTTAACAGCTCTAAAAATCAATCTTGAAAAACAACATAATAATAATAATATTATTGCAATAATTATTGCAATGTATTGGTTAAAATTCATCAAAACATCAAGGTCTTCAACCTTTGTAATTAATGTCTGGCCTGATCTAAGTTATTAGTGAGGCTTGGAAGCACTAATTGAATCAGTAGCTAGAGGAAAAACGAAAGAGGAGTAATATTTAAGTATACTAATAATTTGTAAAGAACTCTCCAATTGCTGCTAACCCTTTCATCCATTAGTAAAGGCAGTCCTGATTTATTGATTACAGTATTTCATCATCTTCAAATTTTATAAATATGTACATTCTTGTAAAAAGTTTATAATGTTCAATGTAAAATTCTATCAAATATTAGGTTTATATGTTACCATACAATAATATTAATTATTATTATTATTATTAAACACTCCTAAAATTAATAAGTATGATGTCATTTTTAAATGCAAACTAGATTAATCAAAGCCCTTTTCTTGACATTTGGTTTGCTCGTCTAGTCTCTTCCACAGCCATCATTAGTTTCAGTCCCAGATCCTCACCCGCCTTTTAATGACAACACTATTGCTTGTCGCTCACAAAAATTTTAGTATGAGGCTATGTACTAAATTAAGTAATTTTTTTTCCTCCCATTAGGAATCACTGAGCATTATGCATGTAGCCTTGCATTGAAAACTTTGTGTGTAACATGTACAAGCAAAGCATATATTGTAAGTGGGCTTTTGGAGTATCACCTGTGGAGGAGGGAAAAGGAGACTGTGCTTTCTGGGTTTTGGAGTATTGGCCTAGGAAAGTTTAAATTTAAGATACAGTTGACCACTAGCATAGAGAGGGGGGAACATGCCCCCCCCCCCCAAAAAAAGTTTGCTCTGGGCACCAAAATTTAATTAATTCATGTGAGATTTCTGTGGATTTGTTGGGAAAATTTTACATCAAACCTCACTATGGAAGCATACATTTTTATGATCAGTTGATAGCCCAAGTATATTTTAGGGTAAATGATATATTTTAAGGTAAGCAATTTTTGCAGTCAACACTAAGGGGGAACGAAAATAGATATTGCTAATTTATACTCAGTGAATTAGTTTGTTAGTCTCCGGCTGTTATATCAAACAACATGGATGTCATTTCTTTTAATATTCGGTTTCATTTTCTTTAGAATGATTGTAAGCACATATATAAAAGTATTCATAACTAAAACGTGCTCTAGTCTATGTCTTTTTGAACTAATAAAGCAGGTCGGACAAAAGTTAATTCATATTTCATACACAAATCATGTAAGTCGTATATGTATAAGTAATTTTGTGCAAGTTTGCATGGCCAACCTACTTTCCATCTTTTATTAGTGGAAGTCTTAGAATTTTAAGTATTAAAATCTCTTTTAAAACACATCATTAGATATTTAATGGATAGCAGCAACCAAAGTAAATAGAAAAAGGACAAAACTTACCACATTCTTGCGAGCAAATCTTTCATTAACGTCTTCCCAACTCGAAAAAAAAGAGCGGGAAACGTTGATCACGTGCCGACCTGTTGTCTCATGATTGGATAATCCTTGACTAAATGATCCGACCATAAAAATTAGGGCGAATTTTTGCCTTTTTTTAGTTTTGTCGTGAACTATACCGAGAAAAGCAAATAAAGGAAATATCTATCAAAAAATAAAGTTTTGTTGATCTGCATGTTTTTATTGTTCGCCGATGAATATATTATAAAAATATATTTTCTCATTGACGGCGGAGACGGGGAGGGGGGGGGGGGGGGGGGGGGGGCAGGGGCCCTAATATTATATTATTTTATTTTGAATTTATTTACTTATAGCTAACTCTTAGGTTATCGATTAGCTAGTGGGTTAAAGAAAGAAGACTATAAACGAATCGCTGAATAATAAGAAATCATATAAGAGAGGCTAGGAATCTACTACAGGTTTTCCCCAATTACAATAGATCCTATCAACTAAACGGCATGGATAAATGATTTAAACTAAACTGACCTAAATCGGTCCTTAGAACTTACCTAATATTTCTCCAAGCTAACTAAATGGGAAAAAGGAGCAAATGATCTATACTGAGTAAAACCTTTCAATTAACTTTCCGGCTGTTTTGTGACAAGAAGAAGTCGTTGAGTACTTTGTAGAATTCCATTGACTCCGACGAAGGACTAACGTCCGAAACGTCAGTTCCTATTTTCACTACGGTGTATCAGTAACTCATAAACCTACGATAAGAATTCAGATTCAGCTTGGGTCGAAGTAGAAGTATCTTCATGATTCCATTTGATGCCAGGGAAGTTGAGTCTACCTGCTATGATAACACAGTCATAGGCGGGAACAAAGAAGAGTCAGCAGGGCTCGGAATTGGCCAATCCACGTGTCTGGAGAATCAGGCGGTCTGTAGATGCAAGCAAGCAGCATTTTACCATATTGACGGGTGCTGCGTAGGATCAAGTTAACTTCTAAAGGTTAAAGTGATATTTTACGTAATCGCTGACGTCGTCATAGCACATTAATGCAGTAAAAACATTGCCATTCACACATCCCTTTTTTATTTGCGATATTTCAAACCGGAATTCCCACGATAAATGAACTGTCCCAGTGGCGGCGGAACCGGGGGGGGGGGGGGGGCACGTATCCCCCACCAAATTTTTTGGGGGGCCTGGCCTCCCCAAAATATTGGTTCTTAGTCATTGTTTTACGGCGCATGCGTCTGCAATCAAACAAAACATTCATTATCACATAGCGTTAGATATAATCTTCAGCGCCCCCCCTAAAGATTTTTGCAGTCCCCCCCAAGATTTTTAGCATCCGCCGCCCCTGTGATACCAAAGGATTATTGAGAAAGCAAAAATATTCACATCCTCAACATTAAGAAACATACGAAACTGAGATGTAGAAACATTTAATAGTCATATTTAATCAACTATGCTCTAGTTGATTTCTCTTGAAGTGGACACTTTCGTTCACACACGTCTTTCAAATGTTTATTTTGGGATATAATTGCATGACGAACGCTATAAATTATTTCATTTTTCTATTTTGCTATTAGTCGCATTCATAACTACTTTCCTTAAACTCCCCTTCATTGTTTTCGATTACAGTTTTTTGCGAAAAAGACGTCTCACTTTTTGATTATACGTAAGTTTGCCGCACCACACAGTACGTCAGGAAAGAAGTAAAGCTCTTTATACGACATATCTTTCACAATTTCTTCTTATGACGCATTTACATGTAAAGTAATATTATGGAACCAGAAGATATTTCTGGTAATAATTTGAATCATTATATAATAAATAAGAGCATAAAAACACAGAGAAATAAATAAATTATGAGATACGATCGTGAATTATGCCTGAAGACAACAGTTCGATATAGAAAAAAGGTAAAAAGGGTATACTGTCTTTGGGCTTTTAAGACGATTTTTCTTTCTCTTATTTTTCTCATTTTCTTTATGTTTAGTTTATGACGACGGGAAGAAATGCCGTATAACAAACCGGAAGTGATGAATCTTCACGTTGCCTTCCCATAACACCCTGCATGATGAGTTATTTTTCATTTACATTCGATCCTTTATCAAACTCTGTACTTTAAGGGGAAATGTTAACAGTTTTGCTCTGCTCCTTAGTGCTTGAATGGACTGATTAATCCTTTAAGAAGGTTATTTTTTTGTTTTATATTGCGAAAAAGGTTACTTATTGGCCGGTTTAGTTGATAATTTCGTGTCCTTTTGCTCAGCTTTGCTTGGACAAAATGGCGTCCGTCCTGAAAAAGTTGGTACGACGAGACGCACGAAACGCCACGGAACACAACACTGAAGGGGGGTCACGTACCCATCTCAACCACAAACAGTCAACAGAGAATAAGAATAAAGATGGGCCTGATAAGTTGAAAAAGTCCGAGGATGTCAAAGAAGAGACCAGTGCTAAGAAGATCGAAGCGTCTACCAAAAACGGTGGTGCAATGGAGGTCGCTAGTATGTCTCTCTCTCACGCGCAACGCGTTCGAACAAAACGACTTATGAAAGAATTTCACGACGTTAACCGAAAAAGCGATTATAGGATATTTTCAGCCGAGCTGGTCAGTGATAATTTATACGAATGGAACGTTAAATTACACAAAATAGACGGAGACAGTCTACTTCATCGAGATATGGTCGAAACAGGAGCCAAATACATCCTTCTCAATATCACATTTCCGGAGAATTTCCCTTTTGCGCCGCCATTTATGCGAGTTCTTGCCCCACGAATCGAAGGCGGCTTTGTTCTAGACGGAGGGGCTATCTGTATGGAACTCTTAACACCTAAAGGCTGGAGCAGTGCTTATACAGTCGAGGCAGTAATTCTTCAGTTCTCGGCTGCTGTCGTTAAAGGCAAAGGACGGATTGATAGAACTTGCAAGAAAGCATTCTCGAGGAAAGAGGCCGAAAACGCTTTTAAAAGGCTAGTTAAAACACATGAAAAATACGGCTGGGTTACTCCACCAAAGTCGGAAGGGTAACAGAGATTGTAAGGGTCTTGTGTGAAAAGTTCTTGGTATAGATTTGTTGCTTTTGGTCAATGAATAATAAATATGTATATAGATAATAATATACACGCTAATTTAATATAGCTGGGACTTATAATTTTAGAGAAAAACGCTGAAAAGAATGTGGAATTCCTATGGAAAATCAATTCTGAACATTTTACTTCAAGCGCATTTTTTATTGTGTTAGGCAATAATTCCAAATTTAAAAAAAAAGTTAATATATTTGATGGAATTGAAAGATTCTCCTTCTGTAGTCAGAAATTTTCATTGAAAATACTACAGAATGTTCCTAATTTATAAACATTCAAATTGATACATTTATCAGACTTTTCCTCTGTTAATTCCTGGTTTGTCTTCTAGTGTAGTTACATTACGAAGTTACAGTTCAAAAGGCACCAAATTATATCATTCAGTGTTTTCTAATTGTACAGTCGTGAAATATTCCATTCTCCAATTGTGCCTTTTGTAGACTATCTTTCGCTATTGATATCATCAGAAAATCAGCTTGTGATTATAGAAGGTAAGTTGTTACAATAATCATTATATTGATGATAAAATATAGCAATCTTTAGGTGGTAAAAGCAAATCTAGATATTCCTCTGAAAAAAATTGTTATACAGACTTAGACATGAGGTTGTGGTTTTCTGTATTTGGTGATGGTTTAATGTAGTGTGTGTGTGTATGTGTGTCAAAAATAATATTAGATATTTCAAAAACCAGACTCAAATGAAATTATCCAGACTCCTTTACTGAAGTGCTTTGGAGGCTGTCATATACAATAGACATGACAAAATAAAGGTTTAATTAATAATGGAGCTTGATGTTTCTGCAGCAATGGTGGCTATGTTCATCAGAATGTGGGTAACATAGGAAATAAACTTCAAAAGGCATTGAACGCTGTAAAGTGTGTTCCCAGATCAAAACATGTTTTTAGTCGCCTTTTCACCTCCAAAAAAACAAATTATGAGCTGTGATACTGAGATGCTAAAGTATATTTTTCCTATACATCAAATTGAAATATGGCGACCAATTTGAATAACTATTGTTCTGGTCTGACTATCCTCTCATACATGTGAAAACAATTTTAGTCTTCCACATGAACACAAGGCTAGTCGGTCTAACACAAAGGTTATTCTAATTGGTAGCCATATTTCAATTTGGTGTATTAACAAGCAAATTCTTGGACTTCCAATCAAAAAATATAAGCAAGCTGTCACCAGCAACCAGATGTTAGCATTAATTTGAGAAGAAAGGAGTGGAATTAAATTTATGAATTGAATGTACAACTGAATGGCTGGTGTGAGTAGATTAAAGTGCATCATAAGATAGCACTCATAATAGCAGAAACACAACGGAAACCTAATGTATTGTGTTCTTTTTATTAAACAATATCAATATTGTACATAAAATCATGAAAGTTACCTTATTTTCAGTGCAGGCAAATATTAACATATTGCAAAATCTGATTATTAATATTTGCAACTGATAATAGACTTGGAAAAATGAAATAGGGCTGAAAATTGAAACTTGGGTTTATATACTGTACACACAAAAAAAACATTAAAATATCATGTGCATTTATAAATTTAGCATGCATTTGTTTTGGTTTAGTTAACATCAGATTTTTATCATAACTAGTGATTAGTAATGAAATATAAAGGACTAGCTATTAGGAGCATGTATATATATACGTAAATGTACATATACGTTTGTTAAAATGAACAATATAAAATATTCCAATTGTAAATTTGGATATCAATGTGTGATTTCATTCCCTGTTCTTGTGAATAATAAAATTAATATAAACATGTTTGACTTGTGGCTCAACCAATAAACAATGTGTGGTTCCAGAAGTTATCCATATTCCCCATGGAGGAATTTTTCAGACTCCCCACCCCCTGGAAATTCCAATTTTCATCCACACTTTGTAATAGACCCTTTTCGAATTCCAAATTACCGCTGTGTTTCTTGATTACAGGCTCACTTGCACAGGGTTCGCCTCGAGTTTGTGCAAAATATTCGAGGCTCATCAAGTTTCAAAATGTTTGTACTGTTGAAGTTGTGCATTCTTTACATTTCTGTTGGTATATTGTGAATATTTAAACACTGATACACAAGGCTAAACCTGTGCAAATGGGTCTGTAATCAAGGAACACAGCGGTAATTTGGAATTTGAAACTGGTCTATTTTACTCTTTCTCGGACCATCCCTACTGACATATGGACCAATTAGAATTAAATATCTTTGTAAATGATTTATTGCTAGAGCTGATAGCAATAACACATAATTTACAATATTTAATTCTAATTGGTCCATATTCAGTAGGACGGATGTGAGAAAGGGCAAAATAGACCAGTTTCGGGGATTATTCGGGAGATTTGAGACTCTAATCTAGAGACTGGGAGATTTATATAGGAATACTTAGGTGATATTCAAAAATGATTAAAATATTGCTCTGTTGATATGTAATGCTCCTTCCCTCCCGCCCGAGCGAGTTGTTTTCTGGAGGTTAAGTGGCTGGTGTCTCAATAAAATCAATGAACAATATGCGATACAGTGCAACATAAATACATGTATACCGCATACTCTGAAAGTCATCGGGACATAACGGACACCGAATTGCAAATCGAGATTTCTTATGGCATACAGCACACAGGGATCCCAACTGTAAAGTTTAGTCTGCTGATCGCCCGGCGGCTCGCAGCGAATATTTATCCCTAGACATTGGACCATTCAAGCTAGACAGCCACCTGCATGTACCCTGGTTGAATATTTTAGCTTTGCTGTTATTCTGAGTACCAGTTATAAGATATTTGCCATCGAACATCTTTCAAATCATAACAATTTTGATCCGTCATCTTTGATTTCGACCCGGCAGTGAGGGATGATGGGAACTGGATGCTATAACTGGGAGCTAAAAAATGTCTTTTGAGAGAATAAATACTTTGTTTGGTTAACGATCACAAGATTTGTGTAAAGCAACTAAATCGATAAACATACTCGCCTTTCTTGTCAGATAAAAACCCCAAATGACCGTAAAAATTAACCGTCAAGATTGGGATCCCTGTGTCGTTGAAATATGCAAGTCTGCACATTCCAATACGACCTTCCAAGACCCATCTATTCGAAGAACGCCGGGATTTCGAAGCTTGAGTTTTCCTCAAATCCGTCTTCTGATATCTCACCTTGAATTGAACGTGACTAAATCTTCTGTCATCTTGTCTTAGTATAATTGTTCTGATAGGTAAAGTGATGTTCTATTGATGATCAATATGTGACTATACTACCGAATTTGCTGTCTTGAAGGCGGAAGCGCTATAGCTGTGCCTTAAAACAACAACATTGCAAAGGCCAAGAGATCTGCAAAGAAACGTTTCTATCACCGACAGTAAGACTACAAAATAAAACCACGAAAACTGAACGAAAATGTTGTGAAAAACAGGAAATACCTGGCATATGACGGATTTATCGTAAGCTCAACCAATGAATATTTTAACACTCAGTTAACTTGAATCCTGTAAACAGCAGTTGGAGATAAGTGTTTGTATGACACTGAAATAGAAAATATACTTTAACAGAAATTACAGTTGGTCATCAAGTCCTCAGACATCAAAGGATGGCTACCGATAGCATGACTGATAATAAGTGTGATCTTTTGATTTACGCCGTCATCCAAAGAAATGAGAATGACATCTGTGCATTGATTGATGCTGGTGTTGATGTCAATATAACTGGTTATGGTGGCCAGACTGCTTTGTTTGATGCTGTCCAACAAAGTAACAACGAGAGTGTGGTTCATGCATTGATTAATGCTGGTGCTGATGTCAATATGACTGGTGATGATGGCCAAACTGCTTTGAGTTATGCTGCCAAACAAACAACAACGAAAGTGTGGTTCGTGCATTGATTGAAGCTGGTGCTGATGTCAACATAACTTTTTATCATGGCATAACTGCTTTGTTTTATGCTGCCCAACGAAGCAACAATGATAGTGTGCTTCATGCATTGATTGATGCTGGTGCTGATGTCAACAGAACTTATTTCATGGCCGTACTGCTTTGTTTTATGCTGTCCAACGAAGTAACAATGAGAGTACAGTTCGTGCATTGATCTGTGTTGGTGCTGATGTCAACAAAACTTATGGTGATGGCCAAACTGCTTTGTTTTGTGCTGTGCAACAAAGTAACAATGAAATTGTGGTCGGTGTATTGATTGATGCTGGTGCTGATGTCAACATAATCGATAATTATGGCCAAACTGCTTTGCTTTATGCTTTACGACAAAGTAACAACAAGAGTGTGGTTTGTGCATTAATTGATGCTGGGGCTGATGTCAACATAACTGATGTTCATGGCCAAAATGCTTTGTTTTATGCTGTGCAGCAAAGTATAAACAATGAGAGTGTGGTTCGTGCATTGATTGATGCTGGTGCTGAATGTCAACATAACAAACGATTCTGGCCAAACTCCTTTGTTTGTTGCTGTCCGTTTAAGTAACAATGAAAGTGTGGTTTGTGCCTTGGTTGATGCTGGAGCTGATGTTAACATAACTCCTAATGGTTGTCAACCTACTTTAATTTATGCTGTGCAACAAAGTAACAACGAGAGTGTGGTTCATGCATTGATTGATGCTGGTGCTGATGTCAACATAACATAGATAAATATGGCCAAACTGCTTTGTTTTATGCTCTGCAACAAAGTAACAACGACAGTTTGGTTCAGTAAATTGATTGATGCTGGTACTGATGTCAACATAATCGATAGTTATGGCCAAACTGCTTGGCTTTATGCTTTACGACAAAGTAACAACAAGAGTGTAGTTTGTGCAATGATTGATGCTGGTGCTGATGTCAACGTCTCTGATAATTATGGTTTTGACCGAACGGCTTTGATTTATGCTGTCGGACAAAGTAACAACGAGAGTGTGGTTCATGCACTGATTGATGCTGGTGCTGATGTCAACAGAACTGGTTGTCAAGGCAGTACTGCTTTGTTTTATGCTGTCCAACGAAGTAATAATGAAAGTGTGGTTCATGCATTGATTGATGCTGGTGCTGATGTCAACATAACTGATGATTATGGCAGAACTGCTTTGTTCGTTGCTGTACAACAAAGTAGCGATGAGAGTGTTGTTTGTGCGTTGATTGATGCTGGTGCTAATGTCAACATAACTACCAATCATGGCAGAACTGCTTTGTCTTATGCTGTGCAACGAAGTAACAATGAGAGTGTGGTCCGTGCATTGATTGATGCTGGTGCTGATGTCAACAAAACGTATGGTGATGGCCAAACTGCTTTGTTTTATGCTGTCCAACAAAGTAACAACGAGAGTGTGGTTCGTTCTTTGATTGATGCTGGTGCTGACGTCAACAAAACGTATGGTGATGGCCAAACTGCTTTGTTTTATGCTGTGCAACAAAGTAACAACAAAATTGTGGTCCGTGTATTGATTGATGCTGGTGCTGATGTCAACATCTCTGATAATTATGGCTATGACCACACGGCTTTGTTTTATGCTGTCCGACAAAGTAACAACGAGAGTGTAGTTCGTGAATTGATTAATGCTGGTGGTGCATTTGTAAATTTTCGAGATGTTTTTGGGCGAACGCCATTGTTTTACGCTTAAACTATCCAAAGTCAGCTCGTATTCTTGTTGACAAGGGAAAAAAAAATCTTTTTCATTTGAAAGATAATTCTAATTGCAGCATTCTGAACTATTTTGTTGATAGACATGTATTCTATGGCAATACAAACATTCCTCCTGGCTTTTTTGATTTACTTGAAGAATGTGAGGTACAGAAAAAAACATTCGCCGAAGCAATTTTGAACATAGCTTTCTGTAAGTTCCCTCTCATTTTTCTTAAAAGACCTGTTCTAGAGAGTATGCGAAAACTTATTACCAGAGCGTTAGAACTCGCTAGTCAGTGTATTGACAATCAAAAGGAAATACAAATGCTGATTACGTTAGTAAATGAAAACTGTAAAGATGGAGAAGGGGCATCACAAGCTTTACAATCATTGGTTGAGTTAGGTGCCGATCCTAACAGTGTTGATTCAGATGGTAATACAGCCTATTCACTGCGTGACTCGGTTAGCATTTAAGGGTGTAGTACCAGAAGAGATTGTCATGGAGATTTGTCTTCAGTTGGAGAAACTTGGTGTACCATTAAACTTCAGAAACCATGAGTATCAGACACCACTACTGCTTTGTTTGTGTGGAAATGATGGGATGTCTGTTTCACTGGAGGAAAAACCGGTTATCAGAAGTAAAACCCAAGGTGGAAATTTGTAGATTTTTGTCAAAACATGGATCCAGCATAATTGAAGGAAGATCTCGAATGGGAGAAACTTTTTTTCATTTATTACTAAAGCTTTTCCAAGAAGGACTTGCCTTAAATGATATGACAGTAAGACAAGATGTCTTGCATGAAGCAATAAAACTTTTACAATTATTTTCACCAGAAAAAGTAACAAATGCAGGAATTATTAACATATCTCATGTTTCCAACAACTTAACCGTGATGCACCTTTGGGCTTCATTACACTTACCATCACCTCAAGACTATGCCAGCAATGTTACCAGAGATCTCACATTTGAGCAATTCTTACAAACAATCTTAAACTATTTTTTGAGATGTGGAGCAAAACTTGATGCCAGAAATTGGGTTGGTGGAACACCTTTACTTTGGTGCAGAACATGGACAGCTTTGAAGCTGTTGCTGGATGCTGGAGCAAAGGCTAATGATGTTGATTCATCAGAAGCGTCCCCTCTTGTAGCTGCAGCATTATCATCTTGGGGTTATATGCCTGGTCCTTACCCAGATGTTTCAGATTTAGATCCAAAAGCATTTTGGAAAACTGCCATTGACAAAGGACTTGATCCATGGACAGCTGACAAAGATGGCAATTCAGTTTTAAGTATTTGCATTGAAAGGAATAATTTTGTTTTTGCCAAAGCTCTGGTTGATGTTGCCTGCGAGCAGGGTTACACTCAGTCCGAGACATTTGCTGTTCGTCTTTTGAATGCCATCTGCAAAGACAAATCCACACGGACAAATTGGAAAAGCATTCTTGTCAAAGATATTTTGAAGGCAAGAATAGGTCCCACCACTGCGTCTGAACCACTTCGCCTTTGCTGTAGGAACATAATAGAAACTGGCTTATTGGATAACAAGATAGAAGAGAAGTCTGCCTCTGCAGCTAAAGAAATGTCAGCTAGTAAAGATCATGTCACCTTTGCTGAAAGACAACATCAATCAAGCAAAGGAAGAATGGACACATTGGACAATTCAATAGAAGCAGAGTTTGAAAACTCATCTGTGCATTGTGAAATCATTAAGATTCTTCGTTTGTATGGAGCTGATGGCAATTCGTGCTTGGATATGGTAGATACTTCTGATGCTCTTAAAGAACTCCTGACTAAAGCCTTAGATTCTAATGAAGTGTCTGTACTCATTCCATGGACTTCTATTTCAAAGAAATTATAAGCCAAATTGGTCAAAGTTGCCTAGACGACAGGAGTGCGATGTGATCCATGAGGACTTTTGGTGTCACAGAGAACATGTAGGCAAGTGGCTCATATGGTGCATGTCTTTGTTGGAATCAATAAGAACGGATGGTAGAGAAGTGGCCATCAAGCGCATTCTGAAGACACGTTAGCAGCGACCAGAAGACAAACGAGAGATACTAATCTCACTGCCCTTGCAGACTGTGAACAAACTTATTCGTTATTTGAATTTCTTTGAAGATGAGACCTTTTCGTGCATAGTTTTAGAGCTGATGGAAGGAAATCTTGACGAGTACCTTACTGATGGCTCCACATTTGATTCGAGTAAAAGTACTCAACTTTGTCAAGATGTAGTCAAGGGGTTGAAGTTTCTGCATGAGAAGGATATCATTCATCGCGACTTGAAGCCTGGAATATTCTCTACAAAATACATCCTGATCTTCATTTGAAAATTGCTGACTTTGGACTGAGCTGTCATTATGTTAGTAGCACCACCACAGTGTATGGTACTAATGCTGGGGAACGAGGTTTTGGATGGCTCCAGAATTGTTGATAGGTTACTCATGTGGACGGTGGAGATCATTCCAAGGTATCCGACATGTTTTCATGTGGACTTATTCTTCATTACATTTTGTCAGCAGGAAAACACCCATTTCTCCCTGTGATTGTGCCAGTAAAGGAGAATATCAAATTGCTCACGAAACAGAAGCCAACATCATGAAAGGAAACCTGGAAGGATGGGGAAGATATATTCTGGAAGAGGCTAGTCACCTTGTTAAAAGATGCTTAAATTTGATAAAGACAACGCCCAACTGCAGAAATAAGTCTGGATCATCCATTTTTCTGGACAAATGAGAAAAAAGTCGATGTTCTCATTGCTGTTGGAAACCAGTCAGAGTTTGAATGCCCACGTGCAAAAAGATCAACTCCGACTGCTGTTGAGATCGACTTGGAGAAAACCTTTAGTACCATAGTCATGCATGGAACATGGAATGACCCCACGTATAAGGAAATGCCTGATATCTACGCTGAAATGACGTCCACCAAGAGAAAGTCCTATGATACTCACTCTGTAGTTGAGTTAGTGCGGTTTATACGAAATGCTTACGCACACGTCTCTGAATCCACACGGCCAGCGATCAGAAAAATGTTACTTGAAGACTTCATGTTTCTGGAATATTTCCCTCATCTTGTGATGGAAGTGTACAAGGTTGTGACCAATCATGGATGGGATCAATCAGTAGAAGAAATCGTGTACGTGATGAAAAAGTAACAAGGTACAGGTAAGATGTCAAAATTAATTAAACAACTTAATAGAGGGGTTTCATAGCAGCCATGTCTTTCGACGGGTAGATAAAACAGCAGCTAAAACCTTATATTGTTTAATTAATATTAATAGTAAAAATGTGCTAAAATGTTGTCCATCCCCATCCCTTGGCCACCTCTATTACTCTCACTACTTCTCTGCTTATCAACATGGTTGAGCTGCAAGTGAACAAGGCGTTGTTAATACAAGATTGTCAAGGGAAAGTCGTGACTTAGAGACATTCAGGAGACTAAGACGAAATAGCCAGGTTAATTTCAACCATCTTATGTTATGAATTCATTTTTGACGGACTAAGAATACATCCTCAAATATTTGAAGAAAGTCTTTTTCCCACTTTATTGAAATCGAGATTAAAGTTACCTCTAAAATTCACAACGAAAATAGTATGAAGCAAATACATGCACGCAACAAAATCTTTACAGTCACAACACTCGAACCATGAACACTTAGGTCTTTTTTTGTCTTTTTTCGGACTTTTTTGTGCATAATTATGGTGGCATCCAAATAGGCGTTGGGTGTCTAAAAATAACAGATATATTATTCGGGACTTTTTTTAACGGTAAATATCTGACATTGAGAGTAAAAAAAGTTGTACATGTACCAGGCGTGTGATTTATGTTGTTCTCTTCGAGTTCTAACCCTTTCTGCAGCAATTCAGTCTTGGTCAGCTATCGATTTCATTTCAAGATAAGATTAGTTAGGTTTGCATATTCACTCCGGCTGGAAAATCTCAAGCATCTTGTCAGCAATGGCTTACGGTGCGGCAAACATTCACGGTATGATAAACGCGTATCTTTATTCACATATAACATAATTGTCATATTTTGCGGATGCCATATGCAGTGTAAATTTCAAGTTTAGTATTTTCTTGTTTTCTTGACATCAGGTAAATGTAAACTCATGATAAACCATCAAGGTGGTATTTATGACAATGGAAAAGAGCTTCCTCAATTTCATCGTGAGCGAATTCTTAACTTGAATCATCAAGGACTATCACAAAGAGCAATCGCTGACGAAATGCGTATTAGTATTGGATATGTAAACGAAGTTGTTCGGCATTACGACGAGCCTGCCTACCTTCCAGCCTGCCTATACTCTCCTCACCTAAATCCATGCGAATATTGTTTCCATCAATTAAAATGCTAATTGAGACGAAATACAACACTAACTATCAAAGAAACTGAAATTGCGATTCGGGAAGGTGTTTCTATGATAACTGCTGCAAACTCGGTTGTATATTTCAGACATTGCGGTTACATTGATTGACAGTAGTTCGAGCACATGCCAAAGACCCGAAGGCGCCAAGTAAACTAATTTAAATTGTGTTCCAGAAGATGGCTGAATGAAGAGTCTTAGAAGCCAAATTGGACAAGATCAAAACATCAGAAAATCAAAACTAGCCTAAACGTCCAGAGTCTGCGAGAAAATTACACTGGACTGATACTTCTCAAGCTTCGCCGCTTACCTGTTCCAGTTCTTCAGGCAGGAAGCTGTGGGAATGAGCGCACTCTATCAAAGAGCTATCGAACACACAGAAAATCTACAGCTCCTAAGCGCACATGTGGAAAGTGTAAAACAACATCTAGAGGTGAAGAGAAAGGCAGTTGAATATTTTTCTGCTAAATCTGATGGTCGACAAGGAATAGTTTGCAATGTGTGTCATAAAATTTACTGTTCAAAAAAGAGACACTCGACGCCTATTGG
The DNA here is from genome assembly GCA_011057435.1 of Actinia equina. Classification (NCBI taxonomy): domain Eukaryota; kingdom Metazoa; phylum Cnidaria; class Anthozoa; order Actiniaria; family Actiniidae; genus Actinia; species Actinia equina. Next base: position 261,815 of record WHPX01000051.1, read on the forward strand.
ATGCCGCCATAATTATGCAGAAAAAAGTCTCAAATAATATATCTGTTATTATTAGACACTCAACGCCTATTGGATGCCGCCTTAATTATGCAGAAAAAAGTCTGAAAAAAGACAAAAAAAAACCCCTAAGTGTTCATGGTTCGAGTGTTGTGACTAATATTTTCTTTTCACTAGGTCATGACTATCAAGTACTGTCTGTAAAGGTACCAATTACCATGGAGACAGGAGACACTGTACGACACCAGATTGTTACCAATGTAATGTAAAAACGCTGGTATAAGGATAATTGATTTAGTAGGGGAGGGGAGGGGTATCAATCAGTAGGATAAACAAGACACAACACTGTACAACATACACTGGTATTAAAGGACCATTGATAATTGATTTAGTAGGGGAGGGGAGGGGTATCAATCAGTAGGATAGACAAGACACACAACACTGTACAAACACTGGTATTAAGGGATCATTGATAATTGATTTAGTAGGGGAGGTGAGGGGTATTAATCAGTAGGATAAACAAGACACAACACTGTACAACATACACTGGTATTAAAGGTCCGACCATTGATAATTGATTTAGTAGGGGAGGGGAGGGTATACACTGGTATTACATTAAGCCATGCATTGATAATTGAATTAGTAGGGAATGGGTAGGATTAACTGAATTGTAAGACTTTAGCAAACACTTTGTCCCTTTTTCACAAATTACTTTTAATTTAATGCTAGTAGCATGCTTAGTAGGCGAAAGAGAAAAATAAGCAAAACTGTCCGTTCATTCAATTCCAGTTATTCAATACTGAAACTGATAGCATTGTTCATGGAATGAGAAGTCATTTCTATGGTCAGGATTACTTACATCATCCAGACAATTCTTATAAAGTAATATTGCAATTTTTGAGCTGCAAATACAGGTTTATATTGGTGGCTAGTTTGGAGAAAATTTATCCCCTATTGGCCGACTGCCAGTACAGGACAAATACAGGACATATTTTCTTCCAATACCGTCAATATAAACTCTTCTTGGCAGCTCAAAATTGTTTTGTCTCATGATTCTATAATTGTAAGGAAATTATGAGCAGACACAGTATGGGTTTATATTATTATGGGTGGCAAATCTCTCCTGATCAAGATAATCATGATACCATCAATATCATGTTGGTATGAAACATTTTCAGTACATGAGATTGATTGAGGGCTATTTTAGGCAAGTATAATGGAGTTTTGGGTAGTGTTTGGGCTGCATATCATAATGGTAGTTTTCTAATATTGTACTATTTTCTTGATATTCATGATCAGCTGTTGTATTCTAAGCTTCAATCAATCAGATTTTTCTTGTATTTTGGTGTTGTTTATTTGATCACATAAATATATTTGTATCATCTGTATGTACATTTTTATCCTTATACCAAGGAATATTTTGTATGAGTGCATAGCATGTTGTTGACTTAATTATCTCTAGTCAACAGTGTATAATTTTCCTTTTCATCATTACTATCTCTAGTCAACATGCATTCATTAGTGGTCATTTTATATTCTATTATTGATTATTGATTAATGATTAATAAGGCTTGGATGGTTGCAGGGTGTTTTGACTGGATGTTACCTGCTAATTCTTACATGGGTATAACCATGTTTAAGCATTACAGGCCATGTGTCATTCCCAAGAGTATCATGTCTTTAAATTGTTTAAAGGGTGCACATGCAGTGAGAAGACAAATGAATACAGTCAATTCAAAAAATATTGTGGTCAACCAGCTTATGCCTGTGAAACTGAACTGAAAGGGAGTATGGGTATAAATAACTGAAGCATAGAAATCACTCTGAATAAGTTGTTTACACTGACTAATAATATAATGACGGCTAAGCAGAAACCCTTTATGTATGTCTTTTGGACATATATAATCAGATACAGCAGCAAGCTGCATGCCTCAGTGATTTTTACCCATAGTTCTTTTGAGTCTAGTTCACAATAACATTTTAAAATCAGCTATATGGATAAAATTCACATTAAAGAATCTTGTTCTTTAGGGAATGACAATTGGTCTGAACTGGTAAACATTACACCAAGATGAATTAGGTCTATTATTGGCAAGACATTGATTGCTTTGTTCAACCTTATTCATCCCTCCAAGGAAAGATGGAGACAAGGAGAGAGGGAGTAGTGGGGGTATAAAATAGAGGAGCTGTGGGTTCTGGAGAAATACTTTTACTGTATTATTTTACCATATTATATAGTCAAAGCAAAATTTTGCATTTCCGAAACAAGGCTTAAATTCCACATAGTGTTGGCTGAGGGATGGTTGAGCCCCACCCCTCCTTTTCCCCCACTTTCAAAAACACTCCGCTAACCTTGGTCACCATATTAATTTCTATTCTATGTAATGTGAACAACAATAAAAAAATCGTATTTGAAAATTTCTTCATAAACTATATTAACTCAGCTTTCAGAAAATGTATACTTTGTTTACATTATACTATAAAGCTAGCATGTTATTAAAGTTTGTGTGCATAGTGGTCGTAAACGTATCCTAATACCTTAAGATAAATTCATAAAGTAAAGTTAATAATCATAATCAAAACCTCCTTACAAAATGTGTTATAGAAATAAAATAAGTTTCAAGTCAACTGTCTTTCTTAATGTAATTTCTATTGCCGACGCTTAAAGATCTTTCATATGACAAATTCACTTGACCAAATGCATCATGTCCATCTTGATTTTCACTGTCATTTATGTCATTTGTTTCTGGTTGCTGAATTTCTTTCTTGGTTGGAGATGTCCATGATTGAAATTCTAACTTGGTGTTCAGTTTTGAAGGGAATTGGTTGAAGCATACTGGGTCACCCTTTCTTTTGTGGAAGAAGGATACAACAATTGGACCCTGAGAAATATTCTTGGGCAGCATAAGAATTTCATTGACATATTTGATTAGGTGGGGTCTCCTTTCTTCTGCAAGGTGAATGTCACTCTTCTTGAAAATTTGTCTCCCTGAAAAAAAAAAAAATTAAAAAGATTACATGAATAATTTATGTAGCCTGACTACCTGACTATGCAGACTAATGCTAATAAAAGTTCAGCTGTGGGATGGCCCATATGATTAAAGTTTGAAAAATGATGCTAGTTTGTCCTCTATGATACTAGCGACAACAAAAACCAAAACACTTTCAATTTTTTCTTCGTCTGTAGTCTCAGAAAATGCTTGAAAAATTCAGTTCATCCCAAAACCAGGTAGGTTATTTATGGGATGGGGGATGTGTGGATCCTAAAAACATCCTTTTGGAATTAATAGTCCCCTCTATAAATCTACTATTTATTTGGGATTCCCCTGAATATTGCGGAATATTAATGACACCCTTTGCCGTGGCTCTTATGATATTATGTATAAATGTGTATCATTCAGAAACATTCAAATAAAGGACCACAAGTTTATCAGTGCTCAGTTGGCAACTGTCTTGAAAGAATTACTACCCCCTCCCCCCCCTCTTTCCACCCAGCCAACCCCAGCCTCTCACTCTGCAGGGATAGGAGAAAACTGCTTTACTAAGGGATGGACCATTAGATAACTAAGGGGGGAGGGGGGAGGGAGATTGCAGGAAATTATGTTACACAATATTTGTTCTCCACCATCCCTGCACATAAATTTTATTTGTGTTTGCTTAATACTGTATTTCTATACTGAAAGAGAGGTTGCACAATGTATTTTACGTAGGTGAAGTACTTGCTCAATATTTTTGGGGGGGATTTACACAACCCCATCCCCCCCCCCCCCCCCCATAAATTATCTAAGGGTCCGTCACTAATAGAGGCAGTCAGCTCTGACAATTATTGCTACTGCGTATTACTCAACTGTTGATACCGGCAATAGTTTACCCATTTCTCTTAATTACATATCAAATCATACCTGGAAGGTATGGAATGATTCTAGCCCTCCTCTTACTCCCAGCTTCCTCGGGAAACGAGTCTAATAGCCTGCACTGCAGATCAAAGAACTCGCTGTAACTCCTCCACGCAACGCTACTCGTACCATCTGACCAATCTACGTTGAAAACAAAGACGTACTGTTTCTTTTTGTCTTTCGTTCGTTCCTTGATTGCAACAAAGTTTGCTGTTACAACAAATAACAGTGTAGTGGCACTCTCTTTCTCGTCTATAGGCAGACGTAATTCCATTTTTTTTTCGTGTCCGGGAGCTACGAATCGAAACAGCGTTTTTGGGTGGCTTCATGAGGTTAATACCTAACTATATTAATTAATATTAGAGATAGCCAATAGAAGGGTTTTAATCAGAGTGATATAAATAGTTAAATCTCATGAATAAATCAGTTATATATAAATTATATCAAGTATTGATACGAAGAATAATCGTAACGTTGATGAATACCAAGAATCGACGCGAGTAAATTAGACCAAGATATATTATCCTTTAATTCAAATAGACACGCAAGCTACTTCCGGTAGTTGAAGATCTAAGTCATATTTTCGGATTAACACTCGCGAACAAGCTTGGACCAGTTTAGTTACTAAAAAACATAGTTCATAACAAACATTATGAAACAAGAAAATATATGAAGGAATTTTTTCTACAGTTCATGATGATAATATATATGTATTTTGAAAGTGTTTGGTATCAGTTGCTGATTTCGAGCTGTGGTCAAAACATTGGTCTAACCGGAAGTGATGTAGTTCAATATTTCCGAGTGGTTCTATTATTGACTAAGGCTCGGACACCAGATAATATCAATGATAAAATCACAGTTGAAGTCAGTGTGATTTAAAGTACAAATTTACGTAGTTTTTCTTAATTGTAGTGAAAGATCTCAACATTTCGTGTTTTGAATACGGAATTTGCACGAACCGGAAGTTAAGTTTTTTTCAGAATTCATAGTCTGGTCTGATCAGCCATGGAGAATCGCTTTAAAAATTATTAAAATATATATATTTGATAGCATGTAGGATATGATGTTTATGATTCACTAGTGGTGGTTTTCCTAAGCTTTAGAATAATTTTTTTCCATCTTAGAGGCCAGTGTAGATGTGATTTAATTTAACCGGAAGTGGATAAGATTGTCGTGTGGAATCGCCCTGTCCATATATGGCAAGCAACCCAATTTTGCGTACACAAAGTTGTCATTAGACTTGGAAGGACTTCGTAGTTGACATGCCGTCAGGAGATCCAAATATTTCCCTCAAAGGATTAACTCTCCCTCCATAAGAAAAATGCCACAGTAGCATCGATATTTAAAGCATATTTAAGCGTTTTCACAAGCCTTAAAATCCGCAATCCAAGCGAGATATTTTGAGTCAAAATGGCCGAACACCTCGAGTTAGTGGCCGAGATTCCGAAAGTTGAAAAACTTACAGTGCAAGAACGTTTAGAGTACGCCAAAAAAAGACGAGCTCAGCAGATCAAAAGATGGGAGAGAGAAAAGGATTCAGACTCCGGTCCTCCTCCAAGGAAAAAGAAATTTCGGACTAAACCATTGACTTTTGAACCTCAATTCATGCTTCTGGACGCAGCAACTAGAGGAGACGTAGAGGAAGGTATGAACCAAAGACCACCGCGACTTCTCGCACTCAAATACTTTAATTTTCATCACTTCATCTACTAACAATACCTATACTAACTTTTCTTGGTATTAAAATATTTATTTACGAGTTTGAATTTTTAATTTCAGTCAAATCGATGCTCGACGGTGGCGTTGATCCTAACATTTGTAACGACGATGGATTAACAGCTCTACATCAGGTAAAAAAAACTTTTTATAACCAAACATGAGAACTACACTTGATTGATTTGATCGTCGAAGTTCCATTATCATTAGGATTGCAAATTCTTAACGAAGCAGAATCGTATTTGTTTTTAGCGATCGTGACTTGTTTGGAGTGTGTAAACCAGTTCGATTTTTCTGGTAAAGTTGGTGTGTTCATCCGTGGGTATCCCGAGTCTAGCTACTTCAAATTATTCAAAATCTCGTTTGTCAAAATTATTGATGTCAAGCAATTCATGATTTTGTTATTAAAACCTCCCAAGATTTCTCGACTATGAAGAACTTAGAATCAGCTAGAAAAATCTTGAGTTAAAAACCCACGAGTTTAGACTTGAATTCGAGTATATTGACTTATGTACAGGAACTGAAAGGAGTTTTCAATTTACTTTTCAAAAAGTTAATTTCCCTAATGAAGTCATATTAAAAGTTAGATAACTGGAATGTCGTTTGGAGAGATAATTTCATTTCTTTACTGCACATATGCTTATTTCAATATGTGTTTAATAACTATTATATGTTTTTTTGGCCTACAAAATGTAAGAATTTATTTTATAAGCTTCTTCTTTGACAAAGGATTGTAGATATATATGGCTCATCATCACAGGAGTTTATTCTAAGTATTATAATTATAATTTTTGTTTGATTTTAACTTTGATATGATTGATTTGATAATGCTCAAGATTATTACCAACATCTACTTAATATTGCATAAACATTGTTCAGATCTCTGAAAAAATGGCATTATTGTTGTTACTAATTTATATTCACATTTCAAACTTTAATTTGTTACAATAATTATTTATATATGTACTGCCGGGAATTAGGCTTTGTGTTGATATGGATTACACAGTATATCACACATAATCTCAAGAGGGCTTTCATATAAAAAACAAAATTGAAGAGGAAAAAAGCAAAACTGAAGGGAAATAAATTAGGAGTCAAGCTCTTATTAGAAAATATAAAAAGAATGCATAGTACATTGTAGGAACGATTGGCAACGTAAACTCTATTCTTGTCTTTTGTTTCCCTTGTAATAACTCAGTTCACTGTAAAATAATGTTTCCCAGAGTAATATGCAGTACAATGCCATAGGATAACAAGAAATTATTTGTTTATATTTATAGCAAGATAATTAATTTCTATTTGCCATTTTAGTATTTTGCTATTTTTTTTTCTAATACAGCTAGTTCTTGTAATTATGTTAGGTGTGTATGTACGTTTTTATAGCTTCATGACCTTAATAATATTTTTGTAGTGGGTTGTGTATAGTTTATAACTACAATGTTGGGTCATCATTAGTAATGTATGACTCACCTGTAATATTCCCAAAATGTGACCTTTCTTTCATTTGGTCTGCATATTATGTTCAGCTGCCTATTTGAAATTCTTGCCCTAAAATGACCTCATTAATAAATTATGAATACAAATATATTGTTACTTACATGTAGTACATTTTCAATTTTATCCTGTGTAGAATTTGCATATTTTGAAACTAAATAGTGTTAGGTAATTAAATACCTTGGTTGATTGCTTAGATAGTCAAATTAAAGAGATATAGCTGTGATATATAAACTTTAGATCATTCAAGCTTTCAAATTTTAACTCTGAAACAACCTTTTGTCTGATTAAAGTCAGGGCACAGGTAACATAATAACTAACAGATTGAACCCTGTTGCCAAAAACAACCTATGGGTTGATCTAAGTTAGAGTAATCCAGTACCGCTTGAAAGCTTGATTTTCATTGCTCCCTAAGTACAGTACCACTTTTGTAAGGTTAGGTTTAGTGCTATTGTTTGGATTACCAATCTATTGTTTTTTAATCCAATCATGTAACTCGTTCTAAACGGTACGGGCTGGCAGTACAGTACCACTTTTGTAAGGTTAGGTTTAGTACTATATTGTTTAGATGACCAATCTATCATTTTTTAATCCAATCCTTTAACTCTTTCCGAGCGTAACGGTACGGGCTGGCTTCTAAGTCAGGGCAGGACTAACTCACAGATTGAACTACACTGTACACACAAATGGAAATTATGCTTTCATGAAAAATTATTTAGGGTAAGTTTTTCTTGTGTTTTTTGAACATTTAATAATTTACAAAATAAGTATTAAAAATATTATTGATGTATTAAAAATTAGCCAAAACAGTGTATGAAAAAAAGTGTATTGATTTACCACAGTTCAAGTGCTATAAAATTTTGTTTATTCAGGTTAAAGATACAATACCTCTCTTTAGCAGCCACTTGATTGATTGAGGGTCAATTCTAAAGAGAGAGATAATAAATAAAAAATCTATTCACTCTATAGTAATCTTTAGATAAAATAGAAATACATTTTTATAATAATAAATTAATAATAATAATAATAATAATGATAATAATAAAAGTGGCTGTTCTTCCACTGGATTCTAACTGGGATTTAGAAAATGATTTTTTCGGTGGGAGGAAAGCCAGAGAACCCGGAAAACCCTCGAAGCACAGGAGGGAACCAACAAACAACTCTATACTCACATACGGCACTGAGCTCAGCAGGACTCAAAAGTGGGTAGCATTGGTGAGACGCGGGCGCTCTAACAGCAACGCCACCAGTGCATCCCAATTTTTCTAGCTTTTGTACTATAATTGTGGACACTAAAAGTCTTTTACTCACACACACTATCGCTACATTCATTTTTGAAAAGGGAGCAAAACAGGAGAACCTGGAGAAATATATAGTCATATAAGTTATATTATATAGTTAGAAATCTACCAAGCACTGATTGGTTGAAAACTACAGTTTATTAGTGGACGGACCACAGTGCTGATGCCATCTGCACCCGCAAAGTTCTGCTATATATAGCCTTATAACCTTCTCTTCTTTTTCGCATAAATAATTCAATACCAAAATTAAATTTAGTAACTATACATAATGAAACAAATAAAACAGCTTTTTCTGTGCTCCAATCAGTTATAAAGCACTTAGGAAGTGCCGTAAACACTCAAGAAGTGTGAAAACCACTCGCCTACAGTCCCTTACACTTCTCCTTGCACTTCTTTCGTGCTTATGTTATCTTTGTGTGCTTTATTACTGAATGGAGCAGTAATAAAGCTGTGCTAACCAGCTGCCTTATCAATTGGGTCGCGGCCTGTATTCGGCATCAAGCCATCCACCCAGCAGTAATAAACGCATTAGATTAGATTAGATAGTATATCTAATTAAAATTAACCTATATTCCTCAAGGAGACTTTCATATTTTATTTATGATTTATTTATTTTATTTATTAGCCTTCATTAGCCCCCAATTATAAGCCCTTAATTGGTTTTGAGAGGTCTTACTACACTTATCATTGGCATATGTAGTCATTTCTTCATTTTTATATTCAAGTATTGTAATATTTTGTATTTTGATCTTATTCCTTTTTTTCCTTTTTTTTTTTTTTTTTGTAATACGTAATATAGCATAAATCAAACAAATAAAAAATGAAATAAAAATCCCTTGTAGCATAGGAAAGAACAACACATAAACAAAACTCAGCGGAACCACAGTGATGAAAGACAATGAGTTAGCAGTGTACATGTACACCACCATATAATAGAGTAGATTTTTGCATAAGGGTGGAACCAGGCAGTGGGTGGGAGTTATATATTCACCTCAAGATGAAGGTATATATTTTAATGAGGAGTGAGAAACAGTGCTTGTACATCGCTGCTTTTCTCTTGCACTACTGTTCCAAGGTTGTGTATGTTGTAGTGCAGAATTTTTATGTTATATTTTATGATTAGTTATAAACTCCTTTTTTTTTGTCAGGCTTGTATTGATGGAAGAGAAGAAATCATTGACATCCTTCTTGATCATGGTGCTATCCTAGACAGTGTGGACAGAGAATTATGGACTCCACTCCATGCCGCTACAGCTTGCGGTAATGAAGATATAGTGGAATATCTCCTGGACCAAGGAGCTAATATTGTTGCTATAAATGCTGATGGGAATATGTCAATAGATTTAGCAGAGGATGATGAGGAGCTGAGAGAGATTCTTGAAGCTGAGATGGAGGAACAAGGTATAGTTTTGTCTATATGTGCATAATTATCTTCATGTCAGGCAGACAGACAGACAGATGAATAACAGATGATAGCAGACAGACAAACTAGATGACAAACAGACCAAGACTGAGATGACCTGGTAAAATGCAATCCCTCTGATGTTAAAAAAGGTTTATTTTTAATAAACTAAGCTTGGATATACAGCATTAGAAAACCTGCACATTTGTTGTGTGCAGTTATAAAGCCTGCACTCTGCCAATCCCACATATATATGCTTTAAAACAATACAAAGCCTAGTGGTCACAGTGTTGAAGTCCAATCAATACCCAAAATTAAAGGAATTTTCAAACCAATACCATAATTAAAACTTAATAAACAGTAGTAAAGCTTTACAAAAACATTTGTTTAGAATTTATATTGCAAACAGCATTCTCTGTATGAGACTCTTCCGTGAGGTTCCCTTGTCATGACAACCACCATTCTCTGTATGGGACTCTTCCGTGAGGTTCCCTTGTCATGACAACCACCATTCTCTGTACGGGGCTCTTCCGTTAGGTTCCCTTGTATTGATAACCACCATTCTCTGTACAGGACTCTTCCATGAGGTTCCCTTGTCATGACAACCAGTTTTCTCTGTATGGGACTCTTCCATGAGGTTCCCTTGTCATGACAACCAGCATTCTCTGTATGGGACTCTCCCGTGAGGTTCCCTTGTTGAGTCCGCATTATATATTTACATTATACGACACTTAACTCGCACGTTGATTTTTATGGAGGAATGAAGCCAGGGATTGAATCCGTACCACAGTGATGAAAGGCAAGCTATGAAGCACTATGCCACCCATGCCACCTTGCTTGCAATCATAATAAGATAAATGCGACAACAATCTGTATTTCACCTTAGATTTTCCATCATATCTTTTTAGGATACACGAAAAAAAAATTAATGCAATTGAAACAAGAAGAAGAAATGAAAATGTTGTCTGATCTGAAAAATGAGATGCGCTCTAATGAAGATATGGACCTGGATCAAAAAAATGAGCAAGGAGCAACAATGGTAATGAAAACTAGAACTATGCATGCATACCAAATTGAAGTTTGTTTTTTCCTGCCCCCAATGAGTGCCGATAATATATTCTCATACTTCTATGCATGCAGGTTTTTGTAACCAGATTTAAATGTGAAGCTGGCAGGTTTCACCAAATAAGGCTTTCTAAAGTTTGTTTGGCAACAAAAAGCCTGTGCATAGAAGTATGTGAATACATTAATATCATTGTTGTTGAAGTGTGACCCACAAGTTTGATGTCTCATTCGTCGACAGTCAATCAAAGAACTGCTAAAAAGCATCTTGAGGCAAATTTTAGACTGAATTAAAAATTTCATTTCAAACATTGAGTGTTGTATTTCGCTGTGTCGCTCTTTAAGAATAGGACTAGGGAAGAGCTTAGCAGCCATTTGACCAAAACCTCTTCTTCTTTTTCCTCAAAACTTCCTCGAGTTTCCAAAGTTTTTCTTTATTTGCTTGTTTTTCTTTTCAATTTTATTTTCTTCAAAAATGTTTATGCCCAATTTGTTTTAAGATGACGGCCTTTTTGTTGCCACCTTTCCGCTACAATCCAAATATGGAATTGGCTATACCATATATGGAGTGAGCTTTCTCTCCACCAACTAGTTCTACATATAGAGTAAAGCTTGGTATGTTACTGGTAATCTTCTAATCTTAAAATTTCTTACTTTAGTCTAAAATCTCCCTCAAGATTTTGTTTCGTTATTGCAGTTCTTCTATTGATAGTAGTTCAATGCTTAGTTAATGGTGAATGGGACATTAAACTTTGTGGGTCACATCTTAACAATATTTACAGTAAATGAAGTCATAGTACTAGTTTTGAATCTTATGTTGTAAGAGATAACCTTTTAAATTTTCTGTCATGTTTTATCGCCCCATCGTTAACTATAAATAGATAAATAATTTTTTCTTTTGTTTGACATGAAGTTTATTTTAGTATTTTGTTTTATTGCTGTTCTTTGGTTAATTTTTGGCAGGAAAATTTTTATTTCTAGATCTTGATTTATTCATTTTGAATAAGCATTGTGCTGAAAGTGTTGATACATGTCTAGACTTCAATTTTGGCAACAGTTAAATTCAATAAATTCCAAAATGTTTTGTCTCTGTTGACCTTTATGCTAGCTATTGTAAGGCCCTAGCTTTCTACTGGGGGTGGGAGATATCAATTATAGTTATTTTTAATAACTATGTCATTTAAAAAAAAATTTAGATGAAAAAAATGAAAAGTTATAAAAATATTATATAATCACATTCTTGATTTATTAAAAATTCAAGGAATTATCGTAAGCAATCTTAAAACTGTATAATAGACAATGCCTTCATTTACATTTCTCCATTTGACTATAATAAAATTACATATATTTATATATATATATACACAGCCATTTGCAAAAATTATGGCCGCTTCCAATATATATACAAACTATATCAAAAGCGTATCAAAAATTATGGGATATCCTCTATTATATTTTTTCGAGTTGTCTATCACTAGGGCTTTCTAAAAAAAAATATCAAGAAAGATAACCCAACGTGTCTGATATACTTTTGATATACTTAGGCTGGTTTACTCATGATTTTATTAATGAGTATTTTGAATGATCATTACTTGGTTTGTTTGTAGGTACACATAGCTGCTGCTAATTGCTATGAAGATGCCTTGGAGTTCCTAGTGGAGCGTGGTGCTGCCGTAGATATACCAGACAAAGATGGCTGGCAGCCCATCCATGGAGCAGCTGTCTGGGGCAATGTAAGTTATGTTTCAAACCACCTCAGGGCTGATCTAAGTCATGGCACGGCTAACTCACAGATAAAACCCTGAAACAACTTCTGGGCTGACCTAAGTCAGGGCATGGCTAACTCACAGATCGAACCCTGAAACAACCTCTGGGCTGATCTAAGTCAGGGCAAGGCTAACTCAAAGATCGTACCCTGAAACAGTCTATGGGCTGATTTAAGTTCGGACACATCTAACTCACAGATCAAACCCTGAAACAACCTCTGGGCTGATCTAAGTCAGGGCAAGGCTAACTCACAGATCGTATCCTAAACAACTTCTGGGCTGATCTACATGTAAGTAAGGGCACAGTTGTTTGGCTTGTAGTTTGACTAGTCAATTATTTTCCCACCAGGAGGTAGTCTTGGAGACGCTAGTTGATAGTGGAGCTGATCTTGATGCAAAAACACCTCAGGGGGAAACCCCATTATGTAAGCAAAGAATCATTGGGTGATTGTTTTTTCACTATGAAAGGGAATTAAACAAATATCAACCACTTTCCATACTATCGGTTCACTGGTTCAAAACATTCATTCAGTCAAGGCTGCAGGGCTGCATTTTTGTTTGACTGACTGACTGACTGACTGACTGACTGACTGACTGACTGACTGACTGACTGACTGACTGACTGACTGACTGACTGACTGACTGACTGACTGACTGACTGACTGACTGACTGATTGATTGGTAGTTGTTTAAAATGACGGAATCGTTGACATCAGGACGTAATGCTTTCTTATTGATTTTCCAATGGACTGACCTATCGGTATATATCATCCAATCCGACAGCATTATGTGAAGACCCAGAACTTCAACAGTTCCTCGTAGATTTAAAGAACAAAGTAAAAGCAAACAAAAAACAATCAGGAAAACGAAAAAGAAGTAACTCTAGATCGTAAGTACCTAGTGTCTATTAATACGGGCAGTCTGGTAATACGACCATTATCTAGTTGCCTAAACCAACTTGGTCGTAATATCTTTTGTTGTCTATTCTACTCCAATATACAAATGTTCTATTCCACGTATCTTTCTATTCAGGCTGTCAGTCAAGAGAACAAGCTTGAAGGACAAGATCAGCATATCTCACAACGAAGCCAAGGCTGAAGCCATTCTGCGTGTGCACCCTCAACTGGCCTTTCTTCTTCCTGTAAGTAGCTCTTCTAATTGGTTACTTGTGATTTGTGACGCTTTTGTGATTGGTTACTATTAATTGGTTACGCTTCGTTATTGGGTACTCGGTATTGTGCGCAAAAATTACCTTGGTGGTCTTCGCCCACGTCTTTCAAAAATCTTAGCTTCAAAGATTGTTCTTGCATTGAATTGAATACTATAGTCAACGAGGGGGGGGGACGGGGGGGGGGACGGGGGGGGACGGGGGGGGACGGGGGGGGACGGAAGTTTAATAGACCCTTCTAGCTTGGCCGTAAATTTTTCCCATTTCAAACCACATACAAAGTATAATTTCTTTGTGTCGTGAAGTGTAATCGTCTGGGTGTGTGTAGTCTCGTGAAAGACTGTTGTCGGTGATGACTGACGTTTCGACAACCTGAACAGAAGCCATCTTCAGAGTCCAGTGAGAAAGCGAGAGAATATAATGTCTTTGTTAAACGGTCTATAGGTTTTTTTCTAACACGCTAAAAAAGCAATCGTATATATTACAGAAAGGAACTGAGGCCAAACAGCAAGAACAAAGTAATAAATCAATAGACATCACCCCAGCAGCGACCGCAGGCCAAACAACTCAGAACTCCACCACCAACGCCACAAACCTTACCACCAGTAGACAAGATACCAGACCAGAACAGACTGACAAAACTTCGAGTCTTACGAGAATAAAAGGCAAGGAAAATATCGACCCTGTTACTAGAGACAGCGGCATGGTTGCTAAGGACAAGAAATACGAAGATAGTGGGGCCAAAGAACGAAAAGGTAGTCTCAAAGTTTCTGTCAAAACTTATACCACGACTATTGATAATAAACCGAAAGGAAGCGAACGGGACGAGAAACCACGGTCTCCTAGGGCAACGAGGTTACCAAGGGAACCAAAAACTGATGTTCCCATGGCAACCTCTGAAAGTAAGGAAAGTAGGATGTCAAGTTTACCGAGAGGTGGTTCGGATTCCAAGCAGTCTTCACCTCCTGCTTTTTCCCTGGTTTCGATCTCTACTCATTCAGGATCACCGGAGAGACAGCCTGATCAGGCACAACCAAATATTCCAACGGGGACGGCGGATAAGAATGATTCTTCCAGCCCACAGCGCGATTCTTCTTTGCCCAGGAAGCCATTAACAGAACGAGCATCCAAAACAGACAGCCCCAGTAATATATTTGCGAGGGAGAGTTCAATGACTCGCTCTAAAACGAAAGAGGAGCCGAAATCCAGTAGCCATAATACAATGGATGTGAACTCAAATTCGAAGCCAGACAGAGATGCAAGACTCAATTATTCAAGTAAAAAAATCAGCATTTCAAGTGACCATCTTGGACCCAGATCGCAGACTGTGTCGTCTGGTACCGGTAGCTTACCCAAGTCGACCAAAACACGGCCCGCACCCCCTCCCCCCATACCCCGTTCATCGGGGAGTCTCAGCCGAAGTCACGAGCCGGAAGATACTTCAGGGTATCCTGATTCATTCAGTAAAAAGTCACGAAACTCAAGGGAAAACATCTTGGATGTTGTTGCAACTGGACGCTTAGGTATGTGTCAGTTATGTGAGTTGTTTTTACAATGATTTTGATTAATTTCTGCCCGGGATTTCACTTGACGTCATTTCCTGCCTTGTGCGAAATATTCGTCAGGTGAAACACAAGTTTTGAAGATGATTCTTTCCAGCTGACAGCACATGGTGGTCAGTGTTTGACAAATAGACCTCCTCGGCTCTGGAGCGCTCGAGCGTAATGTTGTCCCATTTCAGACCATGTGTCATCCTTGAGAATAATATTCTTTGTTTGAGTTGTATCCATATTCATGTGTCTTCTCATGTGCAACCGAGCGCAAGCCTTAAACAAAGAAATGATACTCTAGGGTATGGCACGTGGTCAGAAATGGGAAGACATTACGTCAGAGCCGAGGAGGTCTATTTGGGGCAGATAATGAAATTCGAAGATTTTTATCAGTCCATTGAAACAATTAATATTTTAGTTTTCTGAGCCAACGATGTTTTTGGTCTTCGCCAAGTAGTGAGGGACTGGGTCAACTCAGCTTTTACTGTTTTCTTATTGGCTAATAGGATAATTAAGGACAACCAAATATAGACTTCGTAGTTTCTTATTGGCCGTACCAAACTTCGCAGTCAATAAACCTTTTTACTGATACGGCGGCCATCTTGAATTATGGTATGCCGAGGGGACAAACGTAGAAATTTTAAAAGCATAGAGTGTCAAGGGTTATGTTTTCAAACAATTTGAAATCTTGATATTTCAAATATTGTTCTATAAGTTATATAAAAATATACCATGACACCTGTGCAGTCTATAATTTTTCCAATAGTTGCCACTTCGGCATCCTATAATGTCTTGATTATAATAATATTATTCAAAATTGCCTCCGTATCTACAAAAATGTCTATTGGGTGTTTCTTATTCTGTTTTTACCATCATCTTGTTATCACCATCGGCACTACTATTACCATCACAATCATCTTCACCTTCATTAACATGATCAAAATTATTGTCATCACCGTCGCCACCAACGACCTAAAGCCATCAACCACAATCATCATCACCAGTTATTACCATCACTTGTTACACTCCTTGAACGTTTAAACAGAGTTTATTTTGGTGCTCTATTAGTTCTCATAAATACTACAGTTGTGCAACTAACAACTCAGGCTTACAATGTATATCTGACACTTGAGACTCATCTCTCTACTCACGTTACCTGTCACGCACATGTCACGCACTAATACACTATTATCACCACCACCGTTATCTTCTCTACCATACATGGCGCTGTCTGTAAACATCATTCTTATGTACTTCAATACTGAATTGCTAGTTGTATTTTTTCTTCAAGGACCACAAGATACGAAGCCAGTTTCTCCTGGGAATGTAAAAATAGAAGCTGCTGCAGGAACAGCGAAATATACCCCAACCAAGGAGCCGTACAGTAAACACCATGACAAACCAACAAACCACAATATAAACCAACCTACCAATAAACCCAGTAACCAATCTACCAGACCCACCAACCAAGCAACTAATAGACCTACCAACCAACTAGCCCCCACACCAACAAACCAACCAACCAATCAACCTGCTAGCCAACTCCCAAGCAAGCCTGGTAGCCAACCCACCAATAACAAACAAGAACGGTACACGGAACGGTACACCAAGCGGGATGAAAACGATGTAATTGCAAATGACAAGGTTATGTACCATGATCACGTGGACGTGGAGAGAGAAAAGAAGACTTGCTGTGTGATGATGTAAGCTACGAAAGACAGAGTCAAGAGAGGTGACGTCATTTCGCAAGGTTTCGTAAAGTTAACTTCTTGAATAGCACGAAGGTTTGTTATTTATCGCCTAGGGGAGGGGGGAATAGGTGAGGAGGATTTAGGGGGGGGGGGGGGGTCACATGTTTTTTAGACAACTGGTGGGGGAGTTAGGTATACATTGACAGGTACCAAAGGGGCATCATTCAGTAGCAACCTGTGGCAAGGGGGGATCATATAAAAATAGTGCTTTTCGGGGGAGATAAGCTAATGTTTATCAAGTGGCAACTAAATCCAGCTACCCCCTCTCCAGTCGACAAATAATGAATATCAATAAACCCAATCCAACTGGGCATAATATTTTCCCAATTCAGATCACGTGTTTGAGTTGCATGGATATTTTAATGTGTCTTCTGATCGTACACAGTACAGTCAAACCAGCTTATACGTTCCTTTCGAGGTTCAAAGATTTATTTTATCATTCGAAGTTTGATTTCCATCATGCATTGAAGCTTGCATTAATAAAACGAATGTTGTGAATTTCAATTTAATATTCATTTGTGAAAGTATTTTTTAACACAACAACACACCACACAAATGACTTTGAAATGGTAGCTACAACTGTAAAAACAATTTTGGCTTTGCACGAATCTGTGAAAAACTGAATAAACGTTTTTAATCCGATCCCAGACTTTATATTGACAACGTTCGTTTCATCAATGCAAGTTTCAAGCAAGATGGAAATCAAACTGTAATAATTAACTGAATTTTTGAACCTCGATAGGAACACATGAGCTTGTTTGACTGTAAACAAAGAAATGATACTCTAAGGGTATGACACGCGTTCTGAAATAATAACAAAAAACCCCCAGTGGATTACAGATACTTTCATCATTACCCATTATTACATTAATATTTTATAATTTCAAACTTCAAAAGGGTGAATACTTATCGGAGAGAATGAGGGCCTTAAGCCTAGATAACTCACTGGGTTAATACGTCACCCTCTTTAGATAAAGTTGATTGATTGATTTGACACGTGGTCTGAAATGGGAAGACATTACGCCCATAGTTTCCATTGGCAACAAATTTTCATAAAGCGCGCAACGCATTTTGGTGTTTCTCTCGGGAAAACAAAGACACTTAGTTTCGCGAGTATTTCCCAAAATGTATCTTCTTAAATGGTGCTATTGCTTCTCAAGACCCAGCTCTCTTCTAAACCAAAATTCATCTGGTTCTTTTCAACCGATCTTTACAGAAAATAGTTTTTCTTTTCTAGCTTCTGAAAATTAATAGGAAAGCTGATGTATCAGCCAATGTATAGTTAGATAGAAAAGTACAAATAAAGTGGACTGTTAGGAATGGTACGTTTTTTATCAAGGGGAGGGCTGGGACTCTAGAGAGGAAGACCATCAGTAGAAATTTCAAAGTTTTGAAGGGCCAAACATTTTTATTTTGACAAGGCATTCTCTTGTAGGAGGGCTACACTTATTTTTAAAAAGTTTATTGCGAAACCCTCAGCCAACGGTAGAGACCTTTAGATCCGACGACGGGTACGAGAACGAGTGTTTTTAACTTTTAATGAAAGTCACTATCTTTTTGTACACGTGATTGATTGATCTACGTACGTAGATTGAAACTTTAGACTGTAAAAAATCGGAACTCGATTACCATTGAGTGTTATCCACGTGCACAGGATGAATAGTATAACTCGTACTCATACTCAATTTCGTACTCGTCGTCGGACCCAAAGGTCGCTAGTACCCCTCCCCCCCTCCCCCCCTCCCCCCCCCCCCCCCCCGTCCCTTCCCTTAGATAAATAGTTAGGCCGGCGACGTTAAGTGCCGGTAAACAGGGGGTGTTATGATATATAACCCCCTAAAATAGATATTATTAGAAAATAGTTCCATCGGTTTCATTCCACTTCATGACGTTAACAGTTAGATCTTGTCTGGCCAATAATATATAAGGATAGGGAATCGTGTTGAACTTCGAAAGTCCTCAGTTTCCTCTTCCAGATTCCGGATATTCTCTTATGCTTAACAAAACCTCTTGTTGTATGTGGGGTTGAACTAGGGGACGGGCGATGACCTAACCCTTGATCGCATCCCCTCAGTCAGTTCCACAAACAAAGTTCCTAACTGTATTTTTGCTTTTCAACAAATATTTTGAACAAAAAACAACTTCAAAGATGTAGAGCAGACTTTCTTATTACACGCAAGAAATCGTACAATTTGCTGTCGAGAAACAAATAGCGTTTTGGTGGACCGCAATCATTGTTGAATGATGAAAATGAAAACCTGAGAAACCTCTGTAAAGCGACCACTCTTGGGATATTATCAGGTGGTCGATAACTATAGGTTGGCTGTTAAATAGGTGATCGCGTTATAGAGGTTCAATAGGGTTTCTTTGTCGGAATTCCCCGAAAGGAAATATCCCGTCTGGTTAAGCTTGTAGAATTATTTTGAAGTAAGCGTAAGTGGTTTTTGTAAATGAAATCTTTATAAATAAAATGTTAAGGAATCGCTTGCTTTAGACTTTGTTTACTGATTATTGTTTACATTATTAGTCAGCCATGGGTTGAATTGATATTGCATTGCTTTTTGAGGACCGTTTTAAAGGACAAAGTAAAAACCAATTTGGAAATATGTCCTTAAACAGTCCCACAATGCACTTAAATGTCAACTCGACCCAGTTCTTTTAGCAACCTTGGAATGTCTAATATCGCTGTGTTCCAATCAGGTAGCAGGTCTCCTCCACACTAATGCTTTTCCGAAACACTCGAAAGCTTCGCGTACTGACCATACTAGCGCATCGGAAATGATGCAGTAATATCATCATCTGCGCATGCGAGAAAACTGTGTTTTCGATTGTTTAGTGTATGCGCATCAGAGTGGCGGGGGCCTAAAGTTTTCAGCTGTTGAAAATTCCGCACCAGACCGGATATGACGTCACGTGAAACCCAGGATTTGCCAACAACGGTTGCATTGGCCTGGTCATTTCATTTAGGTTTTTTGTTTCGGCCCTCAGGCCGAAACAGTCACTACGTTTGGTTTGCCGGCCCATAATAGTCTCCGTGCGTGTCATTTAGCTGTCAGAGTTTTGGACCTAATCCAATCATATGCCGTTTCCATCATAAGCAATGAGAAAATGTAAAACATTTCACCATGCGGAGTATTTCAAAGAGTTGCGGTGAATCTTCTCTGTGTAGACTATATTATACCTTTTCGCATGACGCCATTTTTTGGAAAAACATATATTATTGATTAACCCTACGACAATGCGTATTTTATTCCTAAGTTAGTATCTAGGTCCAAGTCGCCAAGTAAGTTATTGAAAAGTTATCCAAAAGCTTTTGTGATTGTGCGGCAAATCAAGGCAACTTGCCAGTCTCAGCTGCCTGTGAGCATAAGATGAGAAAACTTGTGAGTTTATCTATGTAACTAACAGTTGATGCATATACATTTTGTGAAGCAAGCTTCCGATATGTTGTAGCTTCGTGCGCATCTGAGGACATGTTTTTGGTATCAGCTATTATTTAGGTCCCACAAACAAACAGTGCCGTACTTTACAACTTTAAAGATAGAAGTCTGAAATCATCAGTTTTCATTTATTAATACTCTGATTTAAAGTATTATTTCTTGGATTCGGTAATATTTTTGAAGCACCAAAATATGTAAATTTTTGAAGCACCAAAAGATGTAAATTTTGAATAGATTGGTGACGGCGCACAGGTCAAAGACAAGCCTTGTATCTTTTCGTTTGAATTGAGACTTTCGCATTGTCTTTAAGCTATGACATAAGAGCTAAATACATTTACCATAAATGTCAAAGAGCAGAATGAAGGTTTAAAAAGTATCCTACATTCAACATAGCGCGTACAGTAATGCTCATGTGCCAAAATATTTTACACCAAGTACTCTGCTCTCTGCGATACTCAGTCATTGTTTATATCTATTGCCGGATCTCTCGTTCGTTCGGCGAGACGTTATATGTACATATATGTTTTTCCCCAAAACACTACGATGTTTCAAAGCAAGAACCACTAAAATCTCAAAAAAACTTAATTACGATGTGTTTCGTCCAAGAGAATTTTAAAACAAATGTTTCCGTCGAAATTTGCGTAACACTTTGCAACGTGAAAGCGTACCGCGAGATCGCTCGTCTGCCAAGACCAAAATTCTTTTCAGCAATGCCACACAATAAATAGATAACGGGCCGAAACATCATCGCTTTCGAAGCGGTATAGGCTTGTTACCCGTTATTTTTTAAAGGGTTCATTTAAGAGATTCGCATAAACCAACAAACCCCTTACCCCAGAGTCGCCAGTAGATATAGAATGGCGGTTCTGCATCACTCAAGTGAGGTACCATTGAGGTACCACATTCCAGAGATGACGTTATAGCTATTCTGAGTGAGGTACGTTCCAGTGAGGTAGGGGGAGGGGTGGTTAGTTATATTTATTCTTAGTTGACTGGATTGCACCACATCCTAGAGTTTACGTCAAAGTTTAATTCTAATAAAAGTTTGTGTAATTATTCATAAAAACTACTTTTTCTGTCTCAAAGTCTTAAAGGATTAGACTCTTTATACTTTATGCTTTTGTTTCACCCTAATTGAGTTCTACGAAGTTGACTCATCAAAAACAAACAATTAGATGACTTGCCCAAGGAACAACAACAAACATGTTTTCTAAAAGATATATATATAGTTTATTCATAAAACGCTCCATGCATGTGAATACAAGAAAAGTTTAGTTTTTATCATTATTTAACCAAGTATGATGATTGTCAGTATATATTTGTTCAATAGAAACACCCGTCACAATAGAGGACTGTGTTCTGCATAATTGCCGAGTTAATCACATGAATCAACTACTAGATATCAAGACCACGTTTGTAAACAATAGAAGACTCAACAAACACAGTATTTTGATTGATTTTCATAGTTCAGTCACTACAGCTAAACTCCGAACTAAACATTTTGCCAGTCGGGTATCGACTTGGCTATTGCTCTCAATCGTTCTGATCGTCGCGGCGGTTTTAAGATTTTACCAAGATATTTATCTGAATCTTGATAGCTAATCCATTTCACAGATTTTTCTTTACTTGACGGAGGAGTTGGTAGGAAATCAGGTGGAGGTGGTAGGGATTGTGTTTTGGGAGTGCTAAACGAGGCAATGGAAGAGGGTTGATCAAGACTAGTTGTGGTTCTTAATGGAGTGGAAGGAACCTCTGCTGAAGCTGAAGCTCTCGTTCGACTGAGTTCCAGAGCAGGAGTTCTAATTTTTGAAGTAAGCCGCTCTAGGAATGAAGGCGTTTTAGTTTTGGGTGTGATGTAGCCGCTATCAGTGAAACTTGTTGAAGTAACATTTTCTGGGGATGTTAGACTAGTGGGGAGACTGGGACTTGTCAAAGGTGGTACCTGTGGTGATTGCACCATTTCTAAATTTGATCTGTGGGGCGAACCATTTTGAATTTGCTGTTGTAGATTAAGGTATCGATCGTATAGCTGCGAATATTTTTTGACTCTTAGTTCCGCAGGGGTATTGGAATCCCTGAGAATGCTAGTCATTTGCTCCTCTAAGTTCTGCATCGTTTTTAATATAGGCAATTGTAAATAGCTTTGACGGTCGAAATAGTTAGCAATAGATTGGGTGACATCTGACTGTCCACCACCAAGTTGCGATATTGCTGTTTTTGACAGCTTCGTCTGCAAAGCAGGCAAATCATTGGGAAGAACATTCGTCCGGAGCCTGCATTCTTCTGGTGTGTTTGGTTTGAGATCTACGAAAAGATACCCATAAGGTCTTTGAACAGCTGCTTCGTACTTTTGCACAAACTGTTCTGTTTTTCCTGGGTACATTTGTTTTCCCAATGTCATCATTTGTAGTTTATCTCTTGGGTTTTTAAAAAGAACAAGGTAAGCCGCATTCAGACTCAAAGTGCGCATGATTTTTCCTTGAAAGTATAGATTCTGCATCAGGAAAATAACACTGAGGTTGCGATGATGAGATCCTTTGGTAAATAAATTCATGATTCGTTTGTCGTTGGACGTCTCTGTCATTTGATCATCAATCACAATCACATTATTGATTTTGGGGTCGAAATAGCTATCCTCGTCAATATCGTGGGGTATGCCTTTGACGAACTCGATCCCAGGAATGGTTTTAATTATGTGGTCGTAAGCAGGTTGCCATTGTGCGTAACTCCATACAATACGCTGTGGTGATGGATTTATGACTTTTGTTGCATGTTCAAGCAAATTCTGAACCCAAACCGTTTTTCCAGATCCAGTCATTCCAGCTACCAGAGCAGTGAACGGATGGAGTAACTGAAACCTGTCACATTTCGTGGGGTCTTCAACATTTTGAGGCAATGGGTACGGAGTGAATCGATGACTGCGTTTTCGCATTTGTTCTTGACCGATCCAATACTTTCGCTGCGAATTGTCCAACTTATGAGTTCGACTTAAATGAGTGTATAAATTCTTTTGCTGCTTTTCGCAAATAGGACAGGACCGTGTCATCGTGCGTCTTTCCAAGAATGAGGGCAATTCCTATAGGGAGCGCTATTTATACAAATTCAGGGATTCTAGTCTGCATAAGATTCTAGTGTAGATATAAGAATTTAGTAGTAGAATTTAGTAGTAGAATCAAGTGTAGAATCTAGTAGTAGAATCTAGTGTAGATAGTAGAATCTAGTAGTAGAATCTAGTGTAGAATCTAGTAGTAGAATCTAGTGTAGAATCTAGTAGTAGAATCTAGTAGTAGAATCTAGTGTAGAATCTAGTAGTAGAATCTAGTAGTAGAATCTAGTGTAGAATCTAGTGTAGAATCTAGTGTAGAATCTAGTAGTAGAATCTAGTGTAGAATCTAGTGTAGAATCTAGTGTAGAATCTAGTAGTAGAATCTAGTAGTAGAATCTAGTAGTAGAATCTAGTGTAGAATCTAGTGTAGAATCTAGTAGTAGATATAAGAATCTAGTAGTAGAATCTAGTGTAGAATCTAGTGTAGAATCTAGTGTAGAATCTAGTAGTAGAATCTAGTAGTAGAATCTAGTAGTAGAATCTAGTGTAGAATCTAGTGTAGAATCTAGTAGTAGATATAAGAATCTAGTAGTAGAATCTAGTGTAGAATCTAGTAGTAGAATCTAGTGTAGAATCTAGTAGTAGAATCTAGTGTAGAATCTAGTGTAGAATCTAGTGTAGAATCTAGTATAGACATTAAGCAGTCAGTTGTATAGTAAATACGATTGTTCTTTCCGTTATCACTTCATTCGAACAAACCATCCCGAGAAAAAACATGTCTGTCTTACTTCGTAATAACTTTGGCTATTTGCATCTTTTAGCCCATTGCTCCGAACGACAGAGGAAGGCTTTGCTTGCAACTTCCAGCCCCGAACAAATTCATGTAATTTGTGAAGTATGTCATAATTTGTTACAAGGAATAATCCCCATATCAAAAGGGCAAAAGGAAAGATTGAGACCGCACAAGGATGATATAAGAGAGTTAGCTCATGGATCAATACCATTTAAAGCGAAGAAAAAAATTCTGATTCAAAAAGGCGAGGGCTTGGTAGGGGAGGTCTTGCCTCCTCTAATGAGCGCTCTCAGTCTCTTACTGCTATAAAAACCCAGCCAAATCCCAAGAACTTCATTTTACTAGTAGAGGTCATCATGAAGAGAAGAAGAGTTTCAGAAGAAGAATCTACAGAATCCGAGCTGAGCGAAAATTCCTCTAGCGAGGAGGAGCAATTTTCGAAATCGGATGAGAATGAAATCAATCGAATGGCACGACAGCTCCCTAAAAGCATACCGCGACAAAAGGCACACGATTTACTTCATAGCATGGTAGCATCCAAAGATATTTTGTATTGGAATTCCCATGGAGAAATGACTCATCATCAACGTAGAATTCCACTAGCCAACATGAAAGAATTAATCGAGTATGCTTTGCTACCTTACAATCCAGAAGTGAACGTCCCAAGAGGGCTCAAGACTTTTATAAGTGGATTAGCAGAGCTTGATTTGGACAAGAATCTTATTCGCAACAAAATATTATTGGCAGATCTGATTGCCAGGCAACCAGAAGATAACTATGATACGGATGTTAGCAATAGTGACAATGATGCTGAAGAATCCCAAGAGGAACATGACAGAGAGGACTCAGAATTGGAGAGTGAGGACGAAGAAGAAGAAGATGATGAAGAAGAAGAAGAAAAAGAAGAAGAAGAAGAAGAAGAAGAAGAAGAAGAAGAAGAAGAAGAAGAAGAAGAAGAAGAAGAAGAGTGTCACGCTTGTCAAGAACCCAAATCGTTTTTCAATATATCAGTGGCACAATGCCCGAATTGCTGTTGGCACGAAGCGTATCACAGTTCTCAAAATGAAATAGTCGT
Source organism: Actinia equina (assembly GCA_011057435.1). Classification (NCBI taxonomy): domain Eukaryota; kingdom Metazoa; phylum Cnidaria; class Anthozoa; order Actiniaria; family Actiniidae; genus Actinia; species Actinia equina. The sequence continues at coordinate 287,272 of WHPX01000051.1, forward strand.
GTGTGACATTTGCACACACCCTTTTGTTATCAGCGCCAAAAATACAAAACAAATGTTTTATCGTTGCGAAGACTGTAATTTAATGCATACACTTTCTTTAAAATCAAATACGCTAAAACCTCTTGTTATGACTCAAAATCCTGCAGTGCATAACGAATGATTCAGTTATTCTCTGACGCAGACTCTGATAGCCTCCTATGATTGTAAAAACTTTTTTATAAAGTAGAAAAAACGATTGAGAGCAATAGCCAAGTCGATACCCGACTGGCAAAATGTTTAGTTCGGAGTTTAGCTGTAGTGACTGAACTATGAAAATCAATCAAAATACTGTGTTTGTTGAGTCTTCTATTGTTTACAAACGTGGTCTTGATATCTAGTAGTTGATTCATGTGATTAACTCGGCAATTATGCAGAACACAGTCCTCTATTGTGACGGGTGTTTCTATTGAACAAATATATACTGACAATCATCATACTTGGTTAAATAATGATAAAAACTAAACTTTTCTTGTATTCACATGCATGGAGCGTTTTATGAATAAACTATATATATATCTTTTAGAAAACATGTTTGTTGTTGTTCCTTGGGCAAGTCATCTAATTGTTTGTTTTTTGATGAGTCAACTTCGTAGAACTCAATTAGGGTGAAACAAAAGCATAAAGTATAAAGAGTCTAATCCTTTAAGACTTTGAGACAGAAAAAGTAGTTTTTATGAATAATTACACAAACTTTTATTAGAATTAAACTTTGACGTAAACTCTAGGATGTGGTGCAATCCAGTCAACTAAGAATAAATATAACTAACCACCCCTCCCCCTACCTCACTGGAACGTACCTCACTCAGAATAGCTATAACGTCATCTCTGGAATGTGGTACCTCAATGGTACCTCACTTGAGTGATGCAGAACCGCCATTCTATATCTACTGTCGCCCCTTTCACTATTACAAAATATGCATAAAAAATTTCATTTTGTTACCAATGTATACTGAATCGTGTCACACACTCGTTCCCGTCGCCCCTTAAACTATTTTAAAAAAATGCATATTTTTATTCATTTTGTCAGCAATGTATACTGAACCGTGTCACACACTCGTTTCCCTCGCCCCTTTCACTATTAAAAAAATAAACATAACAAATTTCATTTTGTAAGCAATGTATACTGAACCGTGTCACACACTCGTTACCCGGCATACTATGATTTCAGTCTCTTGCTCATCATCTTTGCTTGTTTTCTTTGATGTTTTGGCGGGAATAAGAAACAACAAGATCGCCGCAAGAGCTGTGACACCTCCCATTACCATGAAAGGGAGAACGTAACTTTGATAGCTATCGAACATGAAGCCCGCGAAAAGTGGTCCCACGGTTTTTGGGACGAACAAAGTCGAACAAAGAATGCCAAAAGCGAAAGCCAGATGGTCAGCACCCACGATATCTTTAGTTATTACCATGAAAAGCATTATGTATATTCCCTCATTGAGTCCAAATACAGCCGCGTAGAGGGCAAGCCAAATGAATGATGGTGAGAATGGTGCAAGTGTAGTAGAAACGGCGATGCAAAGAAGAGCGATTTGCATAATGTTTATGCGGCTTAAACATTTCAGGTCAGCCAAGCGACCAATTGCTAGGCGTCCAACTAATGAACCTACGGCCATGATGCTGATAAGTAGTGAAGCAGTGATCTTGCTTGCACCAATATCTTCTCCCAGACGGACCTAAAACATGAATGGAATAAATATTTCACCTCTTAAGTCGGAACCTACGAATTAACAACAGAGCGTAGGAGACATACCTAAACACCTCTCTCTGCCTAGGTTAGTTTCGGTTTTTTTGAGAGCATCCAGTTTGTTTAAATGCAGCTGCAATATGGGCAAAGCATTGTGCAGCTTTCCGTGAATGCAAATGATAGTATAAAGGTGCATTGCTATAACGCTATTTGCATTACGTTGTCATTTACTACCAATATATTACCAAAATCTCCTGCACACTTTCTTTCGTTTAATCATTATCACCAATGGACCGTTTTCTCAAGGTTGCGTGCGCATCCAACTTGACGGGCCACACAATTGAAAAACGCAACTTCAGTAAAATTGAAAAAGAAGCCAGTTTTATATTTAAAGAGGAAAATAATCGATTTGATACATTCTTATCGACAAATGTCATAGAAATGTATGTTAATTCTCGTCATAAAGCTCCTGTTCTGGTACCGTGGCCCGCCAAGTTCCTTAAATTTGGACGCGCACGCAACCTTCAGAATACGGTTTATAGACCTTTTTACCTTAAGTGTAATGTGCTTTTTTTTTCATGGTTCAGACCACGTGCTATTTCCAAGAGTATCATTTCTTTGTTTAACGGTTGCAGATGAAAAGACCAATGAATATAGACAAGAGACCATGAAGGGTTATGGATACAACTCAATCAAAGAATATCATTATCAAGGAAATGACACCTGCACGTGGTGGACACGTGGTCTGAAATAGGATAGCATTACGCCCAACGCAGTAAGAGGGTCTACTGGTTTGATCTGTTTGATCTATTACTCAGTATTAGTATCGTAAAACCTACCACATGAACAAAGGGAACCGCCTGATTCAGTTGAAAGAAAATCATTGCAACGACCCAAATCCAATAGTTGGGGTTTTTCAGTACATTTTCGTCGATACACGTCTTTGAAGTTCTCGATATTTTTGCAGTTTTGCGAGGTCGATATAAACACACTGGGATGATCAACAGAATGTGAAAACAAGCAAGGATGCGAAAACCATTACTCAGTCCAAATTGTTTAAACGCATACTGGATCAAAGGCGACAATGCAATCGTACCGATTGATGACCCAGAGGTCGAAATACCATTTGCCAGTGAGATTTTCTTTTCGAAATATTGCGATAAAATGACAAAGTTTGGATAGTAAGACAGGCTGGCCCCAAGGCCCCACAAAATCCCGAAAGTAAAGTACAGAAACTTGAAACTTGAATGAAAAGACGATGACACCATAGCTACCATACAGATGATGGTTCCAATGGCAACTGTCATTCTGCTGCCAATCCGATTGCAGAGTGAAGTACTAAGTGGAGCAAAGAAGTAAGCGGCAGACGTGGCGAGAACAGCAACCCAAGCTGAAGTAGAAATAAAGAAAAAAATATGACTTATGATAAGGAATACAAGACTTGCGGCTCGGTAAATATTCCACCGATAATCATTAATAATTGCTTATTATTATTATTATTATTATTATTATTATTATTAATATTTTATTCTTGACTTTTCACAAAAGTTGAAACAATCTGACTGTCAATAATTAATAATTAACGATTAATTAATTATTGTTAATTATCATCATTATTATTTTATTCTATAATAATAATAATAACTTCATTGAACAATATGTATCAAATCCTATTCTTCAAAATAATAATTTCAGTAACCAGATCTATAATTTAGAGTAATATATATATATATATATATATATATATATATACATACAGCGTTTTGCAGAAATTCTGATCCAACCAAGTATAAAGTTTATAACTTTATTACACATTTAGGGTCGATATCCGTGTAATAAAGCCGTGAATAAAAACCATATCAGTGAAGTGATACGATATCACTTCACAGTAAACTGTCCAATCAAATCTTGCGATATATTTTACTTGAACCAATCTCAATAAATGTGGTACAAAAATTGCTCACGAGCTACTCTGGATATTAATCATCTTTGCATTAAAGCCGTTTGTTTTAAACAATGAATTGCATAAAATAAACAGCGGAAAATAACTGTCGAGTTCTGGGCAGGGTGAAAATTCTTTTTCTGGTTGCAACAAGCGGAGTTTGTTTGAAAGGTAACTTATCTTTAAACAAAACGCCAGCCAACGCGTTGGTACTTTTAATCCCGCCTTGAATCCCGCTTTGAATCCCGCGAGTCCATTACCCATAATGCACCCGATATAGTTTTAAAAATACTATATCCTTGGTGGGATGAGAATTTCTGCATATCGCTGTATATATATATATATACACTGCGGTTTGCATAAACTTTGACCAATTGTGCATATATACAAGTATATCAAAAGTATATCAAAAATTATCCTGATATTGTTTTCGGGTTGTCTATCACTGGGCTTTCTGGAAAAAATATCAGGGATGACATCCCATGATTTCTGATATAGTTTGATATACTTGTATATATATATATAAAGTATAGAATTGATTTCTGTGAAACAGTGCTCAATACATGGGTGTAGAGCGTGATATATATAGTAAGAAAATAAAAAGACAAATGAACTACAATTTCATCCCTACAAGCCTGTTTCGTGGTTGCCCACTCATCAGGGGATTTAATAAGAATATGCTTTACCATCGCTTATATACCAATTAATTTACATAATAATAAACTAATCTAACTAATCTAACTTATGCGGTGCAAAATCTAACAGTTCAACTACTGCGTAAAAGGGCCTTGCTTCTATGGCGGCAAGACGACGCAAGCTCATTACGTTTGTTAAGGGTAGAAAGGCATTCTAACTTCTCTAAAAAAAACTACAATGACAAAGCTTTACGTAAGATATGTGCAGTACTTAGCAAAACGATTTTTTGCATCATGCTAATGTCTTCCCTAGCTGGAATGTTCTTAACATTTGCCTCCATTCCTTATCTTATGAGTCCTAGGGCAATTCCCACATTCAAGAGCTTTCAATCTCAAAGTCCTTGTACTTTTGGATTTGTTTTCTAGTTCCTTTACTTCCAACATTAATGTCGTTTGGCACTGACATATCAGTCTTGTCTTTGACGATAATATCTGGTCTGTTTGCACTGATCACTGTCGTCCGTATGTATAGGCATGTCCCACAAAATGGTGGCATATTTATGATTCAGAACAGTCTGGACCTTGTGCTCGTACCATCTTTCGGACGCTTCAAAGTTGTAGTGCTTGCACATCCGTCAATGGATTGAACTTGCTGCCGTGTCGCATCTTTCAGCGTACTCTTTTCTTACCAAGACAGCTCACTAATGCAGCTGATGTATTACAGAGGCTGCATTTCGGATTTGTGTCGTCCTTGATTATTTGGATGTGATGTAGTCTTGTAGGTAGACTACGATCGTGAGCAGCGATTATGAACCCCTCCGTTTCTGCTTTGAGTTCGTTTACTTTTAAGTCCAGTCACTGATTGGTCCTGCTTCTGTCAGTGTGTGCTTTACTTAGCCTTTTATAGTATTGTATTAGAAGCTGAGACCGAATAGGCACAGGAGAAGTACGTTAATTAGATGCATTCTGTGACAGGCGACCCGTGGCATCATCCACTGTTTTTAATACGCGTTTGGCATTCTAAACCGACTTCATGGATGGCTCAAATAAATAAATAAATTATAATATAATTATGTCATTTCCCATGTGCCATTTCGGTCTCAGCTTTTATGTTCTATGTTTCTGAACCCGACAACGATTCTTCAATTGAGTGTATATTCTCATACACTTTTATAGTATTGCCAATGCATCGGCTTTCCTTCCCATGATTCTCTTATAGACTGTAAAATATGCTGTTTTGCTTGTTCCTTGCATTTCTTGGCCTTTTCTGTTGTACTGGAGGCATTTCTCACATTGGGTAGGGACTTCAATTCCTTGTTGCTGAAGCACCAGTTTGACATGATGCTTGTCATCCTTCTCGTTGATATACAGTCAATTCAAAAAACGTTGTCGTCGACTGGCTCAAGCCTACGCGACTGGACCGAAAAGAATATGGGTAAAAATCACTGAAGCGGTTAAATATTCCTTCTGAATTAAATATTCCTGCTAGTAATAAGATAATAATGGCGAGAAACAATCCAATAAATGCATGTCTTTGGGTTTAGCGAAAGAAATACAAAGTAGTTATGATTCAGCTCACAATTCCGAAAAACGTCTCCTTCAACACTTCCCGCTCGCCTACGAAGGTTCGTACTGTAAACCAGGAAGTTTCAGTTTTAGTTTCAGTTTCAGTTTCAAATTCAGTTTCAGTTTCAGTTTCAGTTTCAGTTTCAGTTTATTTCATCATTAGAATCTATATTTCTGTTATAAGTATTTAAGACTTAATTATAATAATTATTAATACATTACAATCATACACATTATTAGTTATATTAAATTATTAGAAAAAGAAGAAAAGTGGAATGTGTGTAGATGAGGAATACTTAAGCACATCTTAATATAACGGTGGTTCTATTCTTTATATTAACTAGATATTTATTCAAATGCTGTTATTTTGTTTGCTGAAACAAACATATATATGTATTGCTACTAAAGCAAATTTTTCTTCGTTTTTCAACCAATTTTCTATTCGTAATTGTGATATATTTTCAATCTTATCAGATAAGATATTTTCTTTCGTTATAATAATTTGGGCATGTTAGTAGGAAGTGTAATTCACTCTATTATCACTATTTATTACTAATAAAAATGAGTGTTTGTTTCACGGGTTTAGTGCGAGTACTTAATATATTCACTTTATATGCAGTCTAATTTTTAACTAATTCGACATTTACATGACATTTTAGACTGAACCTGCTATTCTTGTATGCCATACCTGCTTCTCCTCTTGTCACTTTGTAACTGTCGACGAAAGCTGACATGAAAACTCCACTACAATTCATCTGGGCTCCGATGACGAGGTTACAGACAAACGACCCAACACAGATAAACCATGACCATCCAGTGTCGTTAGAGTTAGTCATATTCACTGATGAGTTCGCCTCTGAGCTTCACTTTGTTTTATGGTTAAGTCCTTCTTCGTCTGTTTGGCAAGGAGACAGGCGGAAATAAAACCGATTTTTGTCATTTTACGGGTCAGAGAATTCGTAGCTTTGAGCAAAGTTGCTTTACCGTTGGTTAGTGTGCTTGCTGCCTGCTGAGAAAGAAATAATAACTTTATCTTTTATTGAAGGTTTAAAAAGTATTTATGAAATACAGTAAAAACCCGCATAAAAGAACACTCATTTTTGGCGGAGTTGAGGCTGATTTTGTTCTTATTTAACGGGTGTTTACTGAAAATCAGCCTGAAGGTGTTCTTAAGGTGTTCTTACAATAAATGTTTCTAAAATAAATACAGTAATTACTATGAAGACTACCAATACATGTAGATGATATCAATGTGTTTGTTCAAAAATGTTATTTAAAAAATCTGGACTGCAATAATATCTGTATCAAAACAGTAGAAAAATAAATTATTGTCAGGTCAGACATGGTGTCTGCTACTGGTAATATTGATCTTATTTTTTAAATAACACTTTTTAATTTTTCAGGTTGATTGTGTTCTTATTTACGTGGTACTTAAAACGCCCAAATTCAGGTTTATGGCGGGTTTTTAGTGTACACCAAATTTAGCGAATAGCTAATCTTACCCATGGGCCTTCTGGAAATGAAATTACAAATGTGAGGATAAAATTAAAGAATAAATAAATAAATAAATGAATTATTATTATTATTATTATTATTTGTCTATTTAAATATATTAATAGTAATGATTATTTGCTTATTTGTCATTCTTAAGATATAAAAACAAGAGTAAAAGATATATATATATACAAATATATTGAATTAGTTAGCAATTATGTACATATCTAGAAAGTAATTTATACAATCCCTTTTTAAAGGAGGCTAAAGATTAGCCTCCTCCGCAGGCATCTCTGTAACTTTCTCTAGTTTCTCTAGCTATTAATGAGCCGGAGCCTGGGAACGAAGAAACAAAAAACCAGCACTCTCGGTTTTCGCTGGAAAAGGAAGCCCGCTCTCTAGAGAGATATAGTGTGTGAGAGGAGATATAGTGCGGAGGAGGCTAATGCAAGACCTCTTCTCGTTAAATTAAGCTTATTATTAGGTATACATAAATCATTGTTTTTAGGGTTCTTGTGACTCGTTGTTATTTATATAATCTGGAACCAAGCCATTGATTGCTTTGTATGTCATTAAAGCTAATCTAAAGTTTACTCTATATTCAATAGGAAGTAATTTAGATTCTTCAAAAAGTGGACAAGATGATGCGTCGCACGGTTTATCATAAATTAATCGTAAAGCTAGTTTTTGTAATTTAAATCTAGTAATATGGCTAGATTTGCCCCATATAGTACTACAGTAGTCAATAGTAGGTTGAAAAAATGCTTTGAGATAATCCTAATACTAATTGTAATGATGAAAAGGTAAATTATACACCGTGAAAAAGATGAAAAAACTTACTGACGTTTCGGACGCTAGTCCTTCGTCGGAGTGCTCTTTTACTCCGACGAAGGCTAGCGTCCGAAACGTCAGTAAGTTTTTTCATCTTTTTCACGGTGTATAATTTACCTTTTCATCATTACTGTTTCATTAGAAACACCGACGCAGCTCACACTAGTTTTTAGCTAGTTATATCCTCTAATACTAATTGGGAGATAAGCTCTTATTCTACGTATTAAAGCTAGGTTTTTATTTAGTGTCCCAGAAACATTGTCTATATGCTCTTTCCATAGTTAATGTTTATCAATGGTGACACCCAGCACTTTTTCATGAGATACACTATCCAAGAGTTTATTATTGTAGTGAAATTGTAAGTCAGAGTTGCCAATTTTCGTTGTTTTCTGATAGGTGGAAATTGTCATATTTCTTGTTTTCTTTTCGATTATCACCATACCATTTGATGAGCACCAGTTATGAACATTATTGAGGGCCGAGGTTAGCTCTTCATTCAGCTCATTTACAGATTTACATTTACAGAAGTGGTAGAAATGGGACGTTTGTACGATGGCGTCATTGACCTCTACTACCAGACGATCCCTTGCAGACTTTCTTTTGTTCAGTTAATTAGCACCAATGCATTGACTTACTATTCTCATGAGGGAATACAAATTTAAATAAGAAAGAAAATTCGCGAAACATCTTGGTAGTGAGAGTCAAATGACGCCCACAAATTTTGCGATTTTTTTTAACAGTACTAATAAAATAAGTTCACAATTTTTTGTGATACCGTATTAACATTTAACAAACAAAATACATTTACTGTGTTTGCACACGCTAATGCAAACCGAGATGTGAATGGGAGAATTCGAGAGCAGATCAGTGCAAACACAAGCCATAGGCGAGTGTTTGCACTTGCTCGAGAATTCTCCCATTCACATCTCGGTTTGCATTAGCCTGTGCAAACACAGTGAATGTATTTTATTTGTTTTATAAAATTATTTTCTTCAATTAAAACAAAAATAGTGAAACACGACTGAATAAAACAGAAGAATTTTGACTTTTAAACTTGACTTTTTGTTGGTTTCATAAGGGTCTTACCAACCCTGTTCGCCAAGTTTTACTACCCGATGGAGTACATCTTAATAGTTTGGGGCAATATCTTTTGTATCAAAGCTATAGAAGCGCCATTTTGAAGGTGTTATCTGTGCTTCGCAACTCTAACACGGAGTGATACCGTTGATTTCCAAATTTTCATCAACTTTTGTCTTTTATTTTCAATTCCCCCTTTGTTTTATAAACCTGAATTCTTAATTTAGTTTGCTCGATTGACCATTTATTTCATTGAGATAATTAAATTCTACACTGCTCGTGGTTTGTTGTAAGCATACGCATAGCACTTCATTAATTTATGTTCTGAGGCTTAACTAGTCTCAATTTATTTTGTTTAAAGGGGCTTTACTCCTCTAAATTATGTTCTGAGGCTTAACTAGTCTTAATTTATTTTGTTTAAAGGGGCTTTACTCCCCTAAATTATGTTCTGAGGCTTAATTAGTCTCAATTTATTTTGTTTAAGGTGACTGCCTACTTTTGAAAATTGATTTAAGCTTTTTTTAAAACTTCGATTTTTCGAATTGAAATTTTAAAATACTGATTCCAAATCTGGAAAAAAAAAAGGGTGTCCCTAGCTTGTTTTCGAGATAATCAGCATTTAATGGAAGCCTACGCACGACCTTTTGGAGTAAAAACTGCGCCACCGGAAGTGATTAGAAAAAAAATTCTTGGTTCTTCAATGAAATATTGTAGATTTTTCAGCGGTTTTTGAGCGCGCGCTCATCGTGGGCTCAATTCGAACGTTCAAAAGTAGGCAGCCACCTTAAAGGGGCTTTACTCCTCTAAATTATGTTCTGAGGCTTAACTAGTCTCAATTTATTCTTTTTATAGGGGCTTTACTCCTCTAATTTATTTTCTGGGCTTCACTAGTCTCCATTCTGTTCATAGGGGCTTTACACCTCTAATTTGTTTTTTAGGGCTTAACTAGTCTCAATTTATTCTGTTGATCGGGGCTTTACTCCCCAAATGTATATCCTGGGGCTTCAATCCTCAATTTATTTTTGTTAATAATTAACTCCTTTTTCAATATGTTCTAATCTTAATCTTCACAATTTTTCATTTTGTGGGGATATGATTTCTGCTGTCATTCTGTTTTAATTGCAGCATGGCCACTAGAAGATCAAGCAGATTAAGCAGTGTTCCACCACCGGAAGCTGAGGCAGTTCGCCCACCTGCGGCAAAGAAGATGAAAACTTACGGACCTGCCAAACGGGCCAGTGGGGCGATAAACCAGAGAGCCGATCCAGCTTCACTCACTCTGTCCCCACAGCTTTTTGAACAGCTGGTGGTCAGGGTGAGTGCCGAGGTGACAAAGAACATCACTCCATTACTCAACTCTACAAGGCCATCAATGGAACCGTCTTCTTCAGTATTACAACAGATACCACCTTCATCTTCGACACAACCTGGCCTTAATGATGTCCCCTAATTGAAGAACCACTTGTGCCGGCTGTACATACCCAGTTCGCAAGAGAATCTTCAGCTAGGCAGTTGATAAGCACAGCAGTAGGTTCACTCGATAGCTCAATACGAGGTGAGCCACATAAACCAAGTCAAATGTTTCATTCTGTGGGTCTTAGTCTGGATGCTTGCATCCCTGAGAAAGTAAAGTGTTCAGGTCCACATCAGGACTCTAGTCTTGCCAATTTTATTAACCTGCTTTAACAAATAAACTATGTATGTATGTAAAGTCTAAGATCCTTAACAATGAGTTTATTGATTTTGGTGTGTTAATTAATAATCCCATTCGAGGAGACAATAAATACCACATTAGTATTATAAGTGGAAACGGAGATCATCCCTCCTTATGCTCGGAGCCCTCTAATAAGCTCAAGCGTATTGTCAAAATTGAGGGTTGGATGTCCGCTTTCCGTATTTTTGTTGCGGTGTATACTCAGAAGTACCCGTCCGAGGCACCTACATTGATGAAATATGGTGACCTTATTCAGGATTTGGCATCTCGTTCCCAAAATAGGAACCAAAAATTTTCATCATAATATTTCCAGAGGCAGGGTCAACCTGAAGCCTACCCCTGGGGTACGATTCATTGGGAGCTGTGGCTTCGTTCGCAATTGAATCATGTTAAGGTGTCGCAGTCACCTAGTCAAAGTTTTGTACCCAAGGCAAATAAGAAAATTGCAATCCCTAGGGGTTAATGTTATCGATTCCATCAGGGGAAAGAGTGCCCAGTTGCGACTACAAACATACTTGTTTCAAATGTGAACGCAACCATAGTGATTTGCAGTGCAATTTTCGTCCCCCCCGAGAACAACCCCAGCACCCTCTAATATCAGATCCCAGCCTTGTGGTGCCAAAGAAAACCCCGGGTGAATTTCGAATGATCCATCACTTGTCATTTCCCAACGGATCTGAGTGAGAATTACGTCAAACGTGAAGTACGATCTACATGTGTGGTTGACGTTTTTGCATAATTTCAATGGGAAATCCTTTTTCTTGGATGAAGATTGGGTAAATTCTCAAAAATTGCAATTATATACAGATGCATCAGGCTCCCTTGACTTTGGGGCCGTACTAGGCAGCCACTGGTGCCATGGGCCTTGGCCACGCAAATGGCTTGGTCGAAATATCGCTTTTCTTGAATTCTATCCTATTGTTTTGAGTTTATATTTATGGGGAGCTGAAATGCAGAATCGTTGCATTCTATTTTTTACCGATAATGAGGCATTAGTCCATGTTATTAATAAGCTGGCCTGCCAGAACAAGCTGCTCATGTTCTTTGTTCGTAAATTGTTGTCAATTTGCCTTGAACATATCATCCTATTTCGAGCTAAGCACATTCCAGGTGTTTTTAACACTTTGGCCGACCGTCTGTCTCGCTTGCAGGTTCACAACTTCAAGACGCTTACTCCAGCCTACATGGACCCAGAGCCAACAGTAGTTCCCCTTCACCTGCAGCCACAAAATTGGCAAGTATAGTAAAGGTTCTGTTGGAGTCTAGCTTGCAGCCATCATCTGTGCCCACTTTTAAAAGAGCTTGGTCTCTTTTTTATCAGTTTTTAAGCTCTGTCTTGCCCGATACTTCTACTTCAACTTTACCTATTTCACCTTCTGTGTTAGCTCTTTTTATTGCCTATTTATATGAAAAGAAATATGCATCTTCTACTGTCAATACCTATGTGTCTGCTTTAGGTTATTCACATAAATTGGCTGGTTTTGAGGACCCTACTAAGGTATTCTTTATTTTACAAATGCTTAAAGGTTACGGGAAGACAGGTTTTAAGCTCGATAACCGACTCCCAGTCACTTTACCTATCCTTGAGCGTATATTAGTCTCCGCTTCTGAGATAACCTCTTCATATTACGAGGCTTGTCTCTTTAGGGCGATGTGTTCAATTGCTTTTTTTTTTTTGCACTCTCACGAGTTGATGAAATGACTGTAAATGGAACACGGTCTTCCAACCCTCCTTTACAATTCCATCAAGTTTCAAAGCTTCGGAATTCTTCACATGTTGTTATGGCAATTAAAATTTCCTTTGGTGATTACAAACATAATTACAACAATCGACCTTTCTCCATTACTGTTCACCGCCAAGCAGCGGGGCCTTGCCCAGTTAAATGCCTCCTTGAATATCTCAATCAGCGTAGTTATGGGCCAGGAGCACTTTTCCAGCTAGGTAATGGTGAAGCTATTCCTAGAAATACTTTTTCGCTTTTTCTGTTTTCGGCTATTAAGCAGTGTGGTTTAGACCCTGCTCATTACAAAGGTCATGGCTTTCGAATTGGTGCTGCTTCCCTTGCATACTTGCCTGACCGGCCTCAACATCGCGTGGCCATGTCTAAAAGAAGGAAATCCTGTTTGCAGAGTAAACAAATCGAGATAAGGTATTCTTCGAACGACTACGATTCGTTACGATTTTCGAGTTACGATTTTCGAGTTACACACTTTTCGAGTTACGCGCTCGGACACACCCATGTTTTGGGGGCCACGCCCACTTTCACATCTGTGCATAACTCGATGACAAACAGCGTTGAAATCAAACTCGAGTTACGTAACTCGAACCCAACAGATTGAACCTTATTTTTCGAGTTACGCGTTATTTCCGTAACTCGATTCTAAAAGTGGACCAATATTTTCTCGAGTTAATTCGAACCAGAAAAATAATTTACTTCTCAATAAATTAACGGAATTAAAATTAAGACATCAAATCAAATAAAAAGATTCCCTTGCGGGCGGGCTAAAAAATGATACAGGTAGGCCGGGCGATCGTATTGTTTATTGACTAGAAATGACCGTACTGTTTTATAGTTTTATGGTTTTAACGGTTTTATTTTGCTCTCTTTTACTCCGACGAAGGACTAGCGTCCGAAACGTCAGTAAGTTTTTTCATCTTTTTCACGGTGTATAATTTACCTTTTCATCATTACTGTTTCATTAGAAACACCGACGCAGCTCACACTAGTTTTTAGCTAGTTATATCTTCTGGTTTTATATTGCGGCAGCTATCATTCGAGCTATGTCGAGAAAGAGAAAAAGAGAACTGAAATATATAATGTCATAAAATAAATGTTATGATTGTCGCGTTCTGATTGGTTTAGAGCGCGTGCTGTATGAGAGCACAGTTGCGTCATTCCTATCTATTATTGTAATTTGTATCTTATAAAAGAAATAAAAAAACTTGCTTGCTGTGCTGTGTGCAGTCATAAAGCACTTGGGGATTGGCAGAACATTTGAGAAGTGTCCAGAAGCACTCTGCTACGCGTCATGCTCGTGTTCTGCCAACCCCCGCGTGCTTTATGACAGCACACAGCACGCGCGCGCGTTGTCTATTTCTTCAATATTCGAGTAATATATATCTGTATGATATATACGGAAAGCCGAGCGTATTAAATGCGAGTAAATATAGACAATATAAAATGAAGAAGCACGAATAAAAAATATAAATGAATAGTTGATCTAGACAACTACCTCGACTTATGAAATCAGTCTAAAACACGAAAAAAATAAAAGTTAACTCGGGCTTCATAGCAGAATATCGAAAGAATTCTTCGTGAACACTGTCATCCTTTTTGATGGTGCAAAGTCTGTTAGACTTTCGGAAAAGTATTTGTCCTTGTAAATCAAATATTTTGAACCCAAATTACCATTACCATTACAATAGATAGCAACTGCTGTACTCCCTATTGTTAACACAAAATTGGTGTAGTTTTCAGCTATAAGTGATTCAAAGGCTCTTTGCAAAGAAGTACAGTACTGATATCCTTCTATGGCAGCCTCTTGATGTATAGTACCAGTCTAGCTTTCACTGTATTGAAGTTCATAGTCAGTGTCAAACACATTTAGCATTGGTGGTAGTTTCGACTGCATTAGAAAGGACTGTCTGGCTAATTGAGATAATTAACATGAGGTCATTGGTAGAATTAACTCCTTGCTTGTTATTGTAAATCAAAGAGCACAAACTCATTGCAACACACTGTTGTCCAGAATTTTATCCAAATACTAGTTCATTACCTTGGCTATAAGGTACTGTTATTGTTTTGCTAGGGTCAATGTACATTGGAGCAGGACCAGGGTTCTTCTCTATGTCTGTACTCAGTTTAAATTTACAATAATTTGACATATGGGTCTTGTACCCCATTCACACCTAAATGTGTTTAGTTAAACTATGTTTTCATTAGGAAAAAAATTGAGAAACTAGAAACTACAATATAATAAAACTTTCTAAAATATTGTCACAGCAAGACAAAGGATAGTTTACATGCATTATTTTACCAAATATTGTACAGTGTTCGTAGATAGTTTTCCAAACCTGTTTAATTAAACCACTTTAAAACATGTTTAAGCCTTGGTGTGAATGGAATATTAGTCTTGTAGAGACACATCAAACTATTGCAAGTAAATAATAATAAATACCGACTAGCTCTATATTTTAACTTCATTATCCCTTTGAGCAATTAAACAAAAGCTTCTTTTCATGTTAATTGTGTGACTTTATTTAAGATTATTCTCTTAGTATTCAGCTTACATTCATTTTTTGTAAGTTTTCTAACCTTCACATAACAATAATGAAGCTTGGAGGACTTTATACTTGGACGAATACGTTTGAAGATAAACTCTTTCAGCTTTCTGCTTTGTTTCTCAGACTTTTCAGAGTTCGTACTGGTATTCTGCTGGGTTCACGATCATGTCTTCGTAGGTTTACATGAGACAACTGATTTGGTATAGCATGATTTTATAGTAGTCAGCGACAGCAGGGGGGGATTTTGCGAACGCTGGCCAAATAAATCGCGGGCTTCCACATGAAAGCGCCAATTTGTTTACTTTTCGAAGGATTTGTAGTGAAAGGTGATTTTATTCAGATATTTTCCGTAGAAAACTTGCAGGAAATTTAGGATTTTCCCTGAAATTAAATCTGAAGCATTAGTTCTACCCTATAAAAGGTGCAAAAGGGCTTTTATCTCGCTGTAAGATTTTTTTAAAACTTCGATCATGTCACTGGTGGCTTTGATGGAACCCTTAGCAGCAAATGGTCTTCGCTCAAACAACATCTAAAAAAATAAATCAAAACCTTTTTGAAGGATTTCTTGAATTATATACTGATTAAGTACATCTAGCCTACCAAATGTCGTATGAATTACGACGATGTTTGGATGTCCCAACGCTTATCAATGCATTTTACGTAGTCATGGAGACTGAGTTTGGCTAAGCCTTGAAAAACTCGAAGTTTGGTCACTTTAAAAGAAGGAGAAAGGTTAGTAACTGCATTGCTTTTACAAATGATGCTTTGATGTTCTTCAATGAATACCTTTTGTTTGACATATTTAAAAAAATGTGTGAAAAATTTCATCAGAAAGATTCTAATCCTCGATTTTTCGACTCGATTACAAATTTTTTTCAAAGTAGTGTAGCTCAAAATCTAACCGAACCCTCCAAAAAATTTCTTTCATTTTACTTTTCTTTGCGTATTCAACCATTCATTTAACATAATTATAACATCGGAAAAATTCGGCCGGGAGTGAAAATATTTTTTAAATTTAGGTACGCACAAAAACTTCCGATTTACGAGAGGTTGAGAGTTACGGCAGTAGAACCTATAATTTTTGGTGACCAGTCTTAATTATATATGAAAATTGTCCTTTGAGATCCTGTTCTTTGACCTCCATAAAACAGCTCTATTTAAAGTTAATTTGTGTAGCTTGTTTTTTTAACGAAACATTTGTTAACTGTGATTTAGAACTTAGCCCTAAACAAAGAAAACAAAGAAATGATACTCTAGGGAATGGCACGTGGTCAAAAATGGGACATTACGTCAGAGCCGAGGAGGTCTATTTGGAGCAGATAATGAAATTCGAAGACTTTTATCAGTTGATTGAAACCCAGAAATTATTATTTTAGTTTTCTGAGCCAACGATGTTTTTGAAGAAAGTCAGTAGAAATTTCAAACTTTTGAAGGGTCAAAAATTTTAATTCCACAAGGCATTTTCTTGCAGGAGGTATACACTTATGTTTTAAAAATTTAATGCGAATCCCTCGGCCAACATTAACCCCTCCCCCCCCCCCCTCCAAATAAAAGCCGTACCTTCCCTTAGATAAATAGTTAGGCCGGTGACGTTAAGTGCTGGTAAACAGGGGGTGTTATGATATATAACCCCCTAAAATAGATATTATAAGAAAATAGTTCCATCGGTTTCATTCCACTTCATGACGTTAACAGTTAGATCTTGTCTGGCCAATAATATATAAGGATAGGGAATCGTGTTGAACTTCGAAAGTCCTCAGTTTCCTCTTCCAGATTCCGGATATTCTCTTATGCTTAACAAAACCTCTTGTTGTATGTGGGGTTGAACTAGGGGACGGGCGATGACCTAACCCTTGATCGCATCCCCTCAGTCAGTTCCACAAACAAAAGTTCCTAACTGTATTTTTGCTTTTCAACAAATATTTTGAACAATAAACAACTTCAAAGATGTAGAGCAGACTTTCCTATTAAACGCAAGAAATCGTACAATTTGCTGTCGAGAAAAAAATAGCGTTTTGGTGGACCGCAATCGGTGTATGTTGAATACTTGAAATGAAAATCTGAGAAACCTCTGTAAAGCGACCACTCTTGGGATATTATCAGGTGGTCGATAACTATAGGTTGGCTGTTAAATAGGTGACCGCGTTATAGAGGTTCAATAGGGTTACTTTGTTCGGAATTCCCCGAAAGGAAATATCCCGTCTGGTTAAGCTCGTAGAATTATTTTGAAGTAAGCGTAAGTGGTTTTTGTTAATGAAATCTTTATAAATAAAATGTCAAGGAATCGCTTGCTTTAGACTTTGTTTACATAATTGTTTACATTATTAGTCAGCCATGGGTTGAATTGATATTGCATTGTCTTTTGAGGACCGGTTTAAAGGACAAAGTAAAAACCAATTTGGAAATATGTCCTTAAACAGTCCCACAATGCACTTCAATGTCAACTCGACCCAGTTCTTTCAGCAACCTTGGAATGTATAATATCGCTGTGTTCCAATCAGGTAGCAAGTCTCCTCCACACTAATGCTTTTCCGAAACACTCGAAAGCTTCGCGTACTGACCATGCTAGCGCACTGGAAATGATGCAGTAATATCATCATCTGCGCTTGCGAGAAAACTGTGTTTTCGATTGTTTTAGTGTAGGCGCATCAGAGTGGCGGGGCCTGAAGTTTTCTGCTGTTGAAAATTCCGCACAAGACCGGAAATTACGTCACGTGAAACCCAGGATTTGCCAACAACGGTTGCATTGGCCTGGTCATTTCATTTAGGTTTTTTACCAGTTATTTTTTTAAAGGGTTCATTTAAAAGATTCGCATGAACCAACAAACCACTTACCCCAGAGTCGCCCTTTTTACTATTTAAAAATTTGCATTAAAAAATTATTTTGTCAGCAATGTATACTGAACCGTGTCACACACTCGTTTCCCTCGCTCCTTTCACTATTAAAATATATGCATAAAATTTCATTTTGTCAGCAATGTATACTGAATCGTGTCACACACTCGTTTCCCTCGCCCCTTTCACTATTAAAAAATATGCATAAAATTTCATTTTGTCACCAATATATACTGAACCGTGTCACACACTCGTTTCCCTCGCCCCTTTTACTGTTAAAAATATGCATAACAAGCCTATACCGCTTCGAAAGCGATGATGTTTCGGCCCGTTATCTATTTATTGTATGGCATTGCTGAAAAGAATTTTGGTCTTGGCAGACGAGCGATCTCGCGGTACGCTTTTACGTTGCAAAATGTTACGCAAATTTCGACGGAAACATTTGTTTTAAAATTCTCTTGGACGAAACACATCGTAATTTTAGTGGTTCTTGCTTTGAAACATCGTAGTGTTTTGGGGAATAACATATATGTACATATAACGTCTCGCCGAACGAACGAGAGATCCGACAATAGATATAAACAATGACTGAGTATCGCAGAGAGCAGAGTACTATGTGTAAAATATTTTGGCACATGAGCATTACTGTACGCGCTATGTTGAATGTAGGATACTTTTTAAACCTTCATTCTGCTCTTCGACATTTATGGTAAATGTATTTAGCTCTTATGTCATAGCTTAAAGACAATGCGAGAGTCTCAATTCAAACGAAAAGATACAAGGCTTGTCTTTGACCTGTGCGCCGTCACCAATCTACTCAAAATTTACATCTTTTGGTGCTTCAAAAATATTACCGAATACAAGAAATATACTTTAAATCAGAGTATTAATAAATGAAAACTGATGATTTCAGACTTCTATCTTTAAAGTTGTAAAGTACGCACTGTTTGTTTGGGGGACATAGTTTAAATAATAGCTGATACCAAAAACATGTCCTCAGATGCGCACGAAGCTACAACAATCGGAAGCTTGCTTCACAAAATGTATATGCATCTACTGTTAGTTACATAGATAAACTCACAAGTTTTCTCATCTTATGCTCACAGGCAGCTGAAACTGGCAAGTTGCCTTGATTTGCCGCACAATCACAAAAGCTTTTGGATAACTTTTCGAATAACTTACTTGGCGACTTGGACCTAGATACTAACTTAGGAATAAAATACGCATTGTCGTAGGGTTCATCAACAATATATTTTTTTCCAAAAAATGGCGTCATGCGAAAAGGTATATAGTCTACACAGAGAAGATTCACCGCAACTCTTTGAAATACTCCGCATGGTGAAATGTTTTACATTTTTCCATTGCTTATGATGGAAACGGCATATGATTGGATTAGGTCCAAAACTCTGACAGCTAAATGACACGCACGGATACTATTATGGGCCGACAAACCAAACGTAGTGACTGTTTCGGCCTGAGGGCCGAAACAAAAAAATTCAATTTGTCAACATTGTATACTGAACCGTGTCACACACTCGTTTCCCTCGCCCCTTTTACTATTAAAAATATGCATAAAATTTCATTTTGTCACCAATGTATACTGAACCGTGTCACACACTCGTTTCCCTCGCCCCTTTTACTATTAAAAATATGCATAAAAAATTTATTTTGTCAGCAATGCATACTGAACCGTGTCACACACTCGTTTCCCTCGCCCCTTAAACTATTTAAAAATATGCATAAAAAAATTCATTTCAAAATTCAGCAATGTATACTGAACCGTGTCACACACTTGTTTCCCGGCATATTATGGTTTCAGTCTCTGGCTCATCATCTACGCTTGTTTTCTTTGATGTTTTGGCGGGAATAAGAAACAATAAGAGCGCCGCAAGAGCTGTTACACCTCCCATTAACATGAAAGGGAGAACGTAACTTTGATAGCTATCGAACATGAAGCCCGCGAAAAGTGGTCCCACGGTTTTTGGGACGAACAAAATCCAATAAAGAATGCCAAAAGCGAAAGCCAGATGGTCAGTACCCACGATGTCTTTAGTTATTACCATGAAAAGCATTATGTATATTCCCTCATTGAGTCCAAATACAGTCGCGTAGAGGGCAAGCCAAATGAATGATGGTGAGAATGGTGCAAGTGTAGTAGAAACGGCGATCCAAAGAAGAGCGATTTGCATAATGTTTATGCGGCTTAAACATTTCAGGTCAGCCACGCGACCAAATGCTACGCGTCCAATTAATGAACCCCCGGCCATGATGCTGATAAGTAGTGAAGCAGTGATCTTGCTTGCACCAATATCTTGTCCCAGACGGACCTAAAACATGAATGGAATAAATATTTCACCGTTTACGTCTGAAACCTACGAATAGTCCCCTTCACAGTTCCCGGCGCCATCTTGAAAGTTAGCCGTGCCTCTGCATCGAAGCGAGACGAACTGCGAGTTGCAATGATAGAGACCTTTTTTTAACACAAAAAAATTCAATTTGTCAACATTGTATACTGAACCGTGTCACAGACACCTTTTTTTAACACTTTGGACAATTATTCACATGTCTCTATCATAGCAAACTCCCCGTTCGTCTCGCTTTCGATGCAAAGGCACGGCTACCTTTCAAGATGGCGCAGGGAACTGTGAAGGAGACTATTAACAACAGAGCGTAGGCATGCCTGAACACCTCTCTCTGCCTAGGTTAGTTTCGGTTTTTTGAGAGCATCCAGTTTGTATAAGTGCAGCTGCAATATGGGCAAAGCATTGTGCAGCTTTCCGTGAATGCAAATGATAGTATAAAGGTGCTTTGCTATTACGCTATTTGCATTACGTTGTCATTTACTACCAATATATTACCAAAATCCCCTGCATACTTTTTTTCGTTCAATCATTATCACCAATGGACCGTTTTCTCAAGGTTGCGTGTGCATCCAACTTGACAGGCCACACAATTTTGCAAAACACAAATTCAGTAAAATTGAGAAGCCAGTTTTATATTTAAGAGGAAAATAATCGATTTGATACATTCTCATCGACAAATGTCATAGAAATGTATGTTAATTCTCGTTATAAAGCTCCTGTTCTGGTTTCGTGGCCCGTCAAGTTCCCGCTATTAAATTTGGATGCGCACGCAACCTTTTTTTCATGGTTCAGACCACGTGCTATTTCCAAGAGTATCATTTCGTTGTTTAACGGTTGCACATAAAAAGACACATGAATATGGACAAGAGACTATGAAGGGTTATGGATACAACTCAATCAAAGAATATCATTATCAAGGAAATGACACCTGCACGTGGTCGACACGTAGTCTGAAATAGAAAAGCATTACGCCCAACGCAGTAAGAGGGTCTACTGGTTTGATCTGTTTGATGTATTACTATTAGTATCGTCAAACCTACCACATGAACAAAGGGAACCATGTAATTCAGTTGAAAGAAAATCATTGCAACGACCCAAATCCAATACTTGGGGTTCTTCAGTACATTTTCGTCGATACACGTTTTTGAAGATTTCGATATTTTTGCAGTTTTGTCTGCTTCGTGAGGTCGATATAAACACACTGGGATGATCAACAGAATGTGAAAACAAGCAAGGATGCGAAAACCATTACTCAGTCCAAATTGTTTAAACGCATACTGGATCAAAGGCGACATTGCAATCGTACTGATTGATGACCCGGAGGTGGAAATACCATTTGCCAGTGAGATTTTCTTTTCGAAATATTGCGATAAAATGACAAAGTTTGGATAGAAAGACAGGCTGGCCCCAAGGCCCCACAAAATCCCGTAAGTAAAGTACAGAGCTTTGAAACTTGAATGAAAAGACGATGACACCATAGCTACCATACAGATGATGGTTCCCATGGCAACTGTCATTCTGCTGCCAATCTGATTGCAGAGTGAAGTACTAAGTGGAGCAAAGAAGTAAACGGCAGACGAGGCGAGAACAGCGACCCAAGCTGATAAGTAGAAATAAAGAAAAAAATATGTTTTATGATAAAGAATAGAAAAAGTAAATATTTCACCTATAATCACTAATAATTGTTTATTATTATTATTATTATTATTATTATTTTATTCTTGACTTGTCAATAAAGTTAATACAATTCACAATTAAATCCTTAGGTTTTCTAACTTCTCTAAAAAAGCTTCAATGACAAGGCCATTTCGTAAGATGTATAGTACTTAGCAAAACGATTTTTTCAACATGCTAATATCTATCCTCCCTGGAATGTTCTTTGCCTCCATTCCTTTTCTTATGAGTCCCAGGGAAATTCCCACATTCTAGAGGTTTCAATTTGTAAGTTCATGTACTTTTGGATTTTTTTTCTATTTCCTTTACTTCCAACATCAATGTCGTTTGGCACTGACCTATCAGGCCCCGTCCACACGTATCCGAAAAAAATTTTATCCGCATTTTTTTTTACGAATACGGGTTGCGTCCACACGTGTCCTCAAATTTTTGTGACCGTATCCGGAAATTCTACGAAAACGGACACGTGTGGAAAACGATGCGAAAACGCTGTATTCACCATTTTCCATACATTTTCCATAAAGCATTTAGTCGAGGTGGCAAGGTTCAAATTTGCGAGCGCTTTGTGTTTGACCAGTGAACCGATGTATGGAAAATGGTGAATTCGCAAAAAATAAAAGTCCGGATACGTGTGGCCTCAGTCTTGTCTTTGACGATAATATCCGGTATGTTTGTTTACTCGATCAAAATAACAAAAAGTTTTATAAAAATGCTCTACATTATCTTATTTTATATTTATTTATATAATAAATAATAATATTTTATATACAAAAGAGTCAATTTTTTTTTAAAAATTCAGCGAAAGATAATCGTCTGATAATCTGTTTAATTTTAAACGATTTATTCATGAAAACTCACAGGTAGCCCAGGCTTACCGTTAGTGTTGAATAACTGAATTGATCGAGAGACAGACCAGAGAGAGAGAGAGACTCCCACCGTGTGTTGTTGAGTGGTAGGGAAGCGTCATTTCAACCATGGGACTGTACAATATATCAACAACACACGCTGGAAGTTTTATTTGATTTTGATTATTTTAAAGCGTAAAAATGAGGATTCAAAACTACCCATATGATACCCATATAATCTTTGTCTGTCTGTCTGTCTGTCGATCGATTCAGTTATTCAACACTAACGGTAAGCCTGGGCTACCCGTAGAAATTTCAAGTTCTTTATCGAGCACGTTTTATTCGCCATTTTCCATACATCGGTTCACTGGTCAAGGTTCAAGGTTCAAATTTGAATAATCTTTACTCCGACGAAGGACTAGCGTCCGAAACGTCAGTACGTTTTTTTTCATCTTTTCACGGTGCATAATTTACCTTTTTATCATTACTGTTTCATTAGAAACACAGACGCAGCTCACACTAGTTTTTAGCTAGTTATATCTTCTTAATCCTTTGACAGTACCCTGGCGTCTCGCTTGAGCGCTTTGTGTTTGACCAATGAACCAATGTATGGAAAATGGTGCATAATTCATCAGACATGTTTTTCATCACTGGTTTCGTTTGAATAATATTTAAGCACTGCAAACCTTTACTTGTTGCATATGAAACGTTTTGCAGGACATATTTACTTTTTCACACCAGGAAATGTTACGATTATTAAGAAATTGCACCTATATATTTTCGAATTTTTCCCGATTTAAAAAATTATTTGGACAAGCACGTGTCACATTATTGTGGTCTTCAGTGGTCTCCCTTCCACTCGTATGGACCAAGGTATGGGCACTATCCTCTGCGCTTGAGGAAAGAATACTACACCCCGTAGACAAAAACCCAACACTTAAAATCCATAACCTGAAAACTCCGTCACTTAAACCCCGTCACTTCAACTGACCGATCCACGAAAACACCAGAAATGGATCATCGTTTTCAGCCAACCCTTGAGCCTAAAATGGTTTCCCGTTCGACTGCACCCAGGGGATGAACTCATCGGACTCTCGCCGGGGAGATGAAAGTCTTGCACGATTAGCGGGAGGATGCTAAAAATGAAACTAAACGAGCGACGGCTTAAGGGAAACGCAAGGAGAGAGATCCAGGGGTTGACAGACTTTTGCCCCCGACAGGGAATAAGGCTCCCATTACTATAAGACTGTCAAACCTCTGAACCGTGGGATAAAGGCAACTTAACAAACGAATTTCTATTTTCATAACCATAACTTAGTCGGGTGTGACTTAATTGTGCTATAATACAGCTTGAAGCTATTGCTTGAATGTAGGTATCTATCTACCTGATAAATAAGATCAATTATATCACGACAAACCAAAAACGTTATGAATAAAGCTAAGCCAAACATCTCATGACAAACAAAAGACTGGCTCTGAATAGATTTTTTTAACGAAGCCAGCCGGCATAACAAACTGCACGTGAAATCACACCAAACGCATAGCAAAAGACTGCATGCGTGAAAGACAAAAGTCATTAATAAAACTAAGCAAAACATCTCATGACAAACAAATAACTGGCTCTGAATAGATTTTTTTAACGAAGCCAGCATAACAAACTGCACGTGAAATTACACCAAACGCATAGCAAAAGACTGCATGCGTGAATGACAAAGTCATGAATGAATAGATAAGCCAAACATCTCATTACAAATAATAATATTGAACAAGATTAAACCACGGAGTGCAGAATAAAACAAAACTGGCCAAATAGCAAGCATTGACAAAAAGCACTGAATAACGCTGAGCCAAATAGTTCATGACCAAACACAACTGGCAAATATTTTAAACGAATGGCCAGAAGTTACAGTGGCAATAAAATATAGCATAAGGTTATGACCAGCAACTGACTAGCAAACATTACTATTAGAACTACAAAACGTACAAACCAAGGGAAATGTACTGCCACGGTAAGGAAAGTCGAGATAAAGCATGATAAAACAGCTAATCCTGCCACGAACATTTATAACGAAACTCGGCAAGTATTGAAAAGACCCGACAAATTAATTAAAACGTTTTCCTGGTTTTGCTGGGCAACTATTGGGTTTACTGGGAGCACGGGAATTTGTCCTTCTAGCTTGTGCTTAGCCAGGGTTAAAATCAAGCTACCGACGAGGAACATACGTCGCAACTGTGACGGACGACCGCCGAGTATTAGAGTGCACGCACTAAACCCGTGAACATTAAACAGTATTAATTAGTACTATTTCACGCAGAATCCTTTGTTTTCTATTGTTTAATTATCACTATTTAGTGCTAAAAATTAGTATTTGTTTCACGGATTTAGTGTGAGCACTCTACTTCATACATAATCCCTTGTTTCCTATTGTTTGATTATCACTATTTATTACTAATAAAAATGAGTGTTTGTTTCACGGGTTTAGTGAGAGTACTTAATATCCACTTTATATGCAGTTTAATTTTTAACTAATTCGACATTTACATGACATTTTAGACGTGAACCTGCTATTTTGTATGCCATACCTGCTTCTCCTCTTGTCACTTTGTAACTGTCGACGAAAGCTGACATGAAAACTCCACTACAATTCATCTGGGCTCCGATGACGAGGTTACAGACAAACGACCCAACACAGATAAACCATGACCATCCAGTGTCGTTATATTTTTTCATATTCATGCATGTGTTCGCCTCTAAGCTTCACTTTGCTTTATGTTGAAGCGACTGAAGTTTAGCCAATATCTCAGTCTTTCTTTGTCTGTTTGGCGAGGAGACAGGCGGAAATGAAACCGATCTTTGTTTACGGTTCAGAGAATTCGTAGCTTTGAGCAAAGTTGCGTTACTGTTGGTGAGTGTGCTACCTGCTGAGATAGAAGACAGTGGTAGGAATGGGACGTTTACACGATGGCGTCATTGACCTCTATTACCATACTCCCTTGCAGACTTTCTTTTGTTCAGTTTAATTAGCACCAATGCATTTACTTTAGAAAGAAAATTCGCGAAACATCTTTTGCATTCTTTAACAAATTTTGCAATTTTTTTAACAGTACTAATAAAATAAGTTTTTTGTGATACCGTATTAATTATATCATATACTTGTAAAAAAAAAAGTTCGCAAATTTATTAAGTTTCATAATTTGCGGAGTTAATAGACTGGTTAGTATGCTACCTGTATGGCTAAGGTCAGTAGTGAGTCCATGATAACCGTCACGAAATATGTATTTTTGGAGTGTTGTGTGATTACAGGGACTATAATGTTGTTAAGCAGTGTAACCGAGTAACAGTGTAGCAGCGTAGTAATGTAGATGTGTAGCAGTGTAGTAGGGTAGCAGCGTAACCGAGTAACAGTGTAGCAGCGTAGTAATGTAGAGGTGTAGCAGTGTAGTAGGGTAGCAGTGTAACCGAGTAACAGTAGCGTAGTAATGTAGAGGTGTAGCAGTGTAGTAGGGTAGCTCGGTAGCAGTGTAGCAGCGTAGTAATGTAGAGGTGTAGCAGTGTAGTAGGGTAGCTCGGTAGCAGGGTAACAGTGTAGCATGCAGTGTAGCAGGGTAGCAATGTAGCAGGTCTGGTGTAGCGGGCATCAGAGTAGCGTAGCAATGTAGCAGTGGAGCAGTGTAGCAGTATAACAGGGTAGCAGTGTAGCAGTGTAGCAGTGTAGCAGTGTAGCAGTGTAGCAGTGTAGCAGTGTAGCAGGGTAGCAGTGTAGCAGTGTAGCAGTGTAGCAGTATAACAGGGTAGCAGTGTAGCAGTGTAACAGAGTAGCAGAGTAGCAGTGTAGCAGTGTAACCGAGTAGCAGTGTAGTAGGGTAGCTCGGTAGCAGTGTAGCAGTGTAGCAGTGTAGCAGTGTAGCAGTGTAGCAGTGTAGCAGTGTAGCAGTGTAGCAGTGTAGCAGTGTAGCAGTGTAGCAGTGTAGCAGTGTAGCAGTGTAGCAGTGTAGCAGTGTAGCAGTGTAGCAGTGTAGCAGTAGGGTAGCAGTGTAACAGTGTAACACGCAATGCTGACACTGGCATGGGGAGGTTTATACGTTGGTAGTCGCACAAACTTACAGAGGCTACAAAATCGAGCGTGCTCGAGCTATCACCAGCCGAGACTCTTCTAAAGATGCTTTAGAAGTATTGAACTGGACTGATTTGGGGACAAGTGTTTGCTAGTAACTTATGTATAACTTATATTTTACAACCAGCACTCCCCATGCGGGGCTTTTACGTGAGGTTCCCTCCACACGCACTACCACTACATTCTATATTTACAACATACAACACTCAACTCACATGTTGATTTTTACGGAGGGAGGAAATCGGAGATCCCGGAGAAAACCCACGTGGCAAGGGAGAGAACGACATAACAAACAAACTCAACTCACATATGATACAGTCTGAGCTGGGGCTCGAACCCGGACCACAGCGGCGAGAAGCGAGCTGTAAACCACTACGCCACCCAAGTATTTAAAATGCAAGCATAATCTAGTCCCTAAGTATCTGAGTGATTATTTCACAAGGGACTCAATTGTTCATAATCTAGTCCCTAAGTATCCGAGTGATTATTTCACAAGGGACTCAAGTGTTCATAATCTAGTCCCTAAGTATCTGAGTGATTATTTCACAAGGGACTCAAGTGTTCATAATCTAGTTCCCAAGTATCTGAGTGATTATTTCACAAGGGACTCAAGTGTTCATAGCGGAGCACCATACCTAAGAAAAAATGGTAAACTATCGAGTTGATTTTTCATAGATTGGCTGACGTCACTTCCGTCCGTACGTCCGTACGTCCGTCCGTCCGTACGTCCGTCCGTCCGGGCGTGTACACAAGCATTCCGATTGGCTGGTTAGATTATTTTTGGCGGGAATGTCGACGCGTTGCAACATCCGGGTACACATAAAGAAAGGTAAATCCGGCTATTAAACTTTTGTAAAAAAAAAAACGTTTTACACACGTATAGAAATACCGAAAGATAACAACACAAGCTTATATTTATATTTACTCTATTTACGATGGAACCCCTTTCCGAAATCGATATGTCGAAAGAAAGCTTAGAGGAGAATGAAGCCAAAAAAGAAAGGCCAGAATCAAGAGTTTTTTCGAAAGAGGAAAAACTCTGGTGGCGTGAAAAAGGAAGGCAAAGACGAAGGACTAACCAAAGAAAAGCGGCAAGCAGAGAGAGAGATAGAGAACGCAAATCCAGGCGGGACTTCGATTATAAACAAGGAGAATATGATCGTGAAAGAAAAAGAAATATGAGGCAAAACTTGACGGATGAACAAAGAGAAAATGAACGTGAAATACGAAGGAATTTGAGTCAAAACTTCACGAATGAACAAAGAGAAAATGAGCGTGAAAGACAAAGGAATTTGAAGCAAAACTACTAGCTAAGGCGATTCTCAAATGCACAGAAAAAAATCGTTTTAACGCAAGTTATAGACCAAAGACAATTAAAAAACTTTCATGTATTCAAAGATGGATTAAGAAGTGTTCTTCAAGAATTCAGGTGTGTGGTTTAGCAAACAATCGTTTATTATTTTTTGACAAGCATTTTTTCTCGACGAATCGACAAATCACTCGCAAAGACTTTCCCTCAAAACTTTTAATATTTCTGTAGATAAGCTTAATTTATTTTAATGTTGGAGTAAATATAACATGAAGAGCATATTACAACAAATATTCGTCCTTTATTTAGCTTTGTAAATCTTTAGCAATTCGGTTAACGTTGTAAAACGTTGTTTTTAACCAACTATCGTATGTTTTTCGTTCAAGAAAGATTCGCCTCCTATCGCGGGTTCCCATCTTCAAAACAACGAAGAATTTGATTTAATACTTTTATTTCTACAGATAATTTAAGTATTGAATGAAATATAAATTTACACTGACCAAATATTCAACTGTTTATTAAGCTATTCGAGCAAGTCTGATTATAAAAATGAGCTTAAATTTGTGTTGTTGAGAGATGTTGTAGTAGAAAGACCTAGACTTTCACATAAAAAAGCCGTAAAAAATATTCAAAAACATTTACAAACGCCAATTTACTGACAAAGAAATTCGTCATTTTGCATTGCCTTTTTGCATTGCTTTTATTTTCGATTTTGTCTCAGTTGTTCTTGTCAAGTTTAACTGAATGTAAAACGTCTCGTTTTGTAAAAGACGTAATTATTTAAAGTTAGCTTATATTTTGCTCCAAGTCTGTTTTTTTTTGGTCTTGATTTGTTCGTAAATCTCCAGATTCTCGATTTCAATGAAAGACATCCGAGGTAAATTTCACTGAACTTGATATTGTATTGGATTATCTGTAGTTATCTTTCGTTTTTTTTTTAAGTAAAAGAGATTCAAAGCCTAAAAATGTCGGTTTTTTTGGAAAAAATTGTCGAAAAATCTTCCAAGAGCAAAACTAGCCCCTGGGGGTGGTGGTGAGTTGTGTACAAAATTCCTAAGTGTGAGAGTATGTACTCGCGCTAAACAAAACAACAAAAAAAACAATGTAGTGCATTTCGATTTGATTTCACTGCATGGTTTTTATTATGGGAGAAATTATCTTCATCTCGAATAAAAAATAATTGAAGATTTTTCCCCCTATCTTATTTTTAACTTTCAGTTTCATTTAAATTGTTCTCCCTCTGACTTCCGTATCGGGAGCTCCGCTTTTAGGCAGTGCCTAAATATATATATTAATCTAGTCCCTAAGTATCTGAGTGATTATTTCACAAGGGACTCAATTGTTCATAATCTAGTCCCTAAGTATCTGAGTGATTATTTCACAAGGGACTCAAGTGTTCATAATCTAGTCCCTAAGTATTTGAGTGATTATTTCACAAGGGACTCAATTGTTCATAATCTAGTCCCTAAGTATCTGAGTGATTATTTCACAAGGGACTCAAGTCAGTGTTCATTGGCTCATTAGGTCATATTTTTCATACTCATTTCTATTAATATGGGCCCTTATTACTAAAATCTTTTACTTTTTAGTTAGTTTCATATTTAAATTTTCCAATTTTTCTTATCAGCGTATTTTATCTTCTTAAGACATGCAAGTTGGTATAGTTTTAATTCTAGCTTGATTATATTAGCATTCCTTTCACTCTTACGTATCATCCTATTAACATTTCCATTAAGCCCATTGTTAACCGCAACTTTTCTCTGCTTGACTCTGATACCCGCACTTCTGCTATTTTTAACAACCGCCCTCTCTTTTCCTATAAACGTGATCGTAATCTCCGTTCTTTCTTGGTCAAGGGAGTTCTTCCCTCTAACAAAGAACCTGGTACTTTTCGCTGTTCTCGTAAACGTTGTTATACTTGTCCTCACATAGCCTCTCACACTTCTGTTGTCGGTCCCAAATCTACTGTTAAAATCACTGACCATTTTGTTTGTACCACTTCTAATGTTGTATATTGTATTAAATGTACCCGCTGTAATCTTTTATATGTGGGTGAGACTGGCCGCCGTCTTGGTGATCGCATTTGCAATCATCTTTATGATATTCGCAATAACGATCCTACCAAACCAGTTTCCCGCCATTTTAATCTAACTAACCATTCTCTTTCTGACTTCATTGTTTTCGGTCTTTCTTTGCTTAACGGCAACAATGATTGTCGCAAGACCAAAGAAATGCGGCTTATTCACCTATTGGGCACTCTTAGTCCCAACGGGATTAATGAACGCTTTATTTTCAACTAACCTTTCCTTTTGTCTTTTGATTGTTTGTTTTTGTTTCCTTGCCTACCTTGCTCTCATTGGTTTCTTTTGTCTTATTCTATCATATATACACTCCTTTCTACCACTTCTTTCTCTTTTACTCCGACGAAGGACTAGCGTCCGAAACGTCAGTAAGTTTTTTCATCTTTTTCACGGTGTATAATTTACCTTTTCATCATTACTGTTTCATTAGAAACACCGACGCAGCTCACACTAGATTTAGCTAGTTATACCTTTATATTAGCAGGATTTTTAAGTATATCGTTTTCTAAAAATGTTAGTTAGTGTTGACTTAGAACTTAGGATGGTGTTTTTTAAATTGTTAAATATTTTTTCAGGGCTCCTATGGATACCAGCTGTGCTGAATGATCCACCCTGTTGAAATAAAGTTATCCTGTCCTATTTGTCATCGCATATAACCGCTTATCAACGCTTGAAACCTGTTTAGAATAACTTCAATCGCTCTCTAGAGCCGTGTTAAATCGAAAGGATTTAGCGATCAATCACTGTCAAGTTAAATGTAATCAACGCTTATTCGAGTAAATAAACGGCGAGTCACGAGAATCTCTGCAGCTACAGGGCATCGTTTTCACCACAGGATTCCCACCCATCTCGAAGAGCAACAAAAATCAAACCATCTTAAACCCTAGAGAGTAGCCTGCTGAGGAGGACTTCAAAGCAAATCAATGGAAATATCAAACTTCCAATAATAAACTGAATGTTTGAACCTTGATAGGAACGAATCTTTGAACTTTGATAGGAAAGTATGAACTCGTTTGACTGTAAATATTATTATCCGGCTTGGGGTCAACGTATAAAACTTTAAAACATTAACTAATTTATCATATGACCCGTTATCTGCCCGGTCGCGCGCTCGTAAAAATACCATCGAATAAATGGCGTGAGTACGAATCCGTCGGCCCTGCTCGAAACCTGCGACCATATTGACATAATTTGCAACTTTTAAAATATATTTTTCATTTAGGGTCATATGATAAAATGCTTATTGACTGAGTTAGGTCGGGCCGTACGGGAAAATTTTTGGCTCTCGGCATTTGTACGGCAACACCTCGAGCCAAATATTTTCCCGTACGGCCCTCACACTCAGTCAATAAGTAAATAATACTTATTGAACAAAAAAAAAAAAAAAAAAAAAAAGCAGTAATGTATTGTAAAAGAGCAATGCATTAAAAATAAAAAGATCGACTGAGCACATACTTGCCTGACCGGCATCAACATCGCGTGGCCATGTCTAAAGAAGGAAATCCTGTTTGCAGAATAAACAAATTCGAATCTCAGATATCTTTAAACGGAAACTACATTCTGTTGATCAATCAATGTTGTGTTACTTTGGAAAGGTGACGGATGTGACAGTTCTACTTGCTCTATGTTCTTCAACCATGCAACCATCACGCGCCCTTTGCATGTGACGTCAAAGCAGCTCGATCTGGGGGACAAAACAAAAGAATTCCAGTCTCCTGAGAATAGGAACCAATTGCTTTTTCCCCCAGACTGAGCTGCACTCCAAAATGCTGCGAGGGATCTACGAGGGATCTATTTACTGTATTCTTGGTTTTCACCTACGTCATCAAAAATTTTGCCAGAACTATATATTTCAGCCAAAATTCTAGCTAAAAGAAGTTTTCGATACGAT
Source organism: Actinia equina (assembly GCA_011057435.1). Taxonomy (NCBI): domain Eukaryota; kingdom Metazoa; phylum Cnidaria; class Anthozoa; order Actiniaria; family Actiniidae; genus Actinia; species Actinia equina. The sequence goes on from WHPX01000051.1 coordinate 319,655, forward strand.
ACAAGCGATTGATTATGCCCACAATTGAGTTGAAATGTATGGGTCAGCAATCTTGGTGCCTCATTGAAGGACGCCAATATACCGGACAAATCACGAAGGTTAAAAAATGTATATATTGCAAACATTCCAAATTTTCGATAACAATAATCATCAAAATAAAGTTACCAAACATCTGCTAAGTTAATTATTTCCCTATTTCTAATGCTTTGAAAATGCGTGACAGAATTGCGTGACAGAATTGGACTGCCAATTCAGCTGGATTTCCAGTTTTTTTTTAGTTGAATTTTTGAATCTTCAATTTATTTAATATATTTATTAAAAGGAAAAATATTTCTTGTTTTAAGTGACCAAATTCTGAATATCGATACCTTAGTATTCTTACTATTCTCACTACATACATAATTGGCGTGTCACGTAGGAATTTGGCAACCCCCCATATGGACATTGGAGTTTGCGCAGTGCAGGTGCAATGCTTTGCCACCCCTTCATATATAACCGCCACACCCAGATCCCTGAATCATTCCGTCGGAAGCTGCCTAAGGAGAGAGTAGAAGATTCACCCCACCCACCTCCCCTGGTGGCGTTTGACGACGCATGCTCATTGCCAGCAGTCGCGGTCACCTTCCATATCTTAATTCCCTTGACTCGGTAATGAGTATGCAGTGAGGATAAAATACTAATTTTCGCGACTACTATTTTTTTGCGATTTCTATAAAATATCGCGAAATTTAGAGCTTAATTTAATACGCGCGAAAAAAGATTTTGCGAAATTAGTGTAGCTTTACTTAAATTTTTGTTGCAATCGCGAAAATTAATACTCACTAAATTCGACTCCCAAATTTTCGCGAAATTAAGGAATGAAGGAACAACCAGAATGAGAAAAGCTCTAATTGGTAAACGAGGAGAATTCTCTCGACATTCCAGACAAGCAGACAAAAGCAATGATTAAATATTTCTGACTTTATATTCAAGCATTACATTCAACTTCTCCATGTCACCTCGACTTCATCTGTTCTAAACCTACAAAGCATAAGAGAAACACATCACATCATTAACATATTTGCAGTTTAAAACTTGATATCTCCAAGATGCATTACGCAAACCATATAAATATATATATGTTATTTACCGGCCAGGAGGTCCGGATAGGGAAAAACTGTGCCCGAGGTCTTGAATATACGGACCGAGGCCGTTAGGCCGAGGTCCGTGTTCAAGACCGAGGGCACAGTTTTTTCCTATCCGGACCGACTATAGGACGGTAAATAACTTATTTATTTTTTTCCCGTATTTTTTTTTACTTGTTTTGGTAATCGTTTTGTGTTGTCGTTTAGCGGCAAAGGATACCGGACCGCGCGCGCGGGCAGATACTTACAAAATACCGCCCGCTCAAACAGCCAATCAGAACGCACGATTTTTTAGGATACCGGACCGGAAAAAAATAAATTTCACTATTCAACTTTTTACATCATTTACGATCAATGCTGAAAATGTTGAGCTAGGTGTCTTAGGCACTTTAAATGTAATAACAAAAGAGACCCAAGAGGTTTGAGGCGCCACCCACTTATAACTACGAGACTGATTATTTCCTTCACCTTTGAGTACAAGTTGTTTTTTCAAGAGGAGTGGTCTGTCCGGATTGAAACATCTCCCATCCTGCTTGTGCGATCATAGCGCCATTATCAATACAAAACCTTAAAAAGAACAAAGCCAAGAGGATTAGGCCTTTACTGCAAGTATACTAAAAGGAGGAAGAATGGTCGAGTGGTCATAGAGTCCCGAGCTGTGGCCACCAGCTGATACTGTATGTCCCGATTCCTGATTAGTTCAGATTCAGTTTCTCGACCATAGCAAATAGCAAACTGGTTTGCCTCCTTGCCAGTTGGAATTCTTATTTGATCTTTCATTTCAGTTTTATTAATTGTAGGAGGGCCATAATGTAAACTACTGGGCTACCAGTAATGTATGTCACCCTTGTTAAATAAAGTTTATTTATTTTTTACTACAACAAAAAAAGGAAGAATGAAGGCAAAACAACCTGGAGAAAACCCTCAAACCACAGGAGAGAACAACACATCAAACAAACTCAATTTACATTCGCTGGCCTCAGGGCTCAAACCAGCGACACGTTGCAATGGACTCACCTCATATCGGTAGCGTACAATTTCGCTCCCCTTTCCTCTGCCATTATATCTTTATTTATTTTACAAAAAAGAAGATGATGATGAGCAATAATAAACACAAACTTTCAATGGAAGAAAATTTTTCCCCAAACAACATTTTTTTGATTGACACAAAAACGGGACTTGGAGTGGCCATACTTACCCATCATCTCCTGTAGTCTCTTGTTACCTAGCAACAAGCAAATTAACATTTATTTTCCTTTTTCAGGGATGGACAAAACGATGGCACAGTGAATACCATATCCCACTCAGAGACCTTTCACGTGTCCACACCCATAATATCGTTTTACATGAGAAATTACTCAATTCCCGAGAGCATAGGGATTTTATTGTTCTGTCATCTAACCACAGGAACAATACAATCGTTTTACATGAGAAAGAATTCAATTCCCGAGAGTAAAGGGATTTTATTGTTCTGCCATCTAACCACAGGAACAATACAATAGTTTTACATGAGAAAGAATTCAATTCCTGAGAGTAAAGGGATTTTATTGTTCTGCTATCTAACCACAGGAACAATACAATCGTTTTACATGAGAAAGAATTCAATTCCCGAGAGTAAAGGGATTTTATTGTTCTGCCATCTAACCACAGGAACAATACAATAGTTTTACATGAGAAAGAATTCAATTCCTGAGAGTAAAGGGATTTTATTGTTCTGTCATCTAACCACAAGAACAATACAATCGTCTTACATGAGAAAGAATTCAATTCCTGAGAGCAAAGGGATTTTATTGTTCTGTCATCTAACCACAGGAACAATACAATAGTTTTACATGAGAAAGAATTCAATTCCTGAGAGTAAAGGGATTTTATTGTTCTGTCATCTAACCACAAGAACAATACAATAGTTTTACATGAGAAAGAATTCAATTCCTGAGAGCAAAGGGATTTTATTGTTCTGCCATCTAATCACAGGAACAATACAATAGTTTTACATGAGAAAGAATTCAATTCCCTGAGAGTAAAGGGATTTTATTGTTCTGTCATCTAACCACAGGAACAATACAATCGTCTTACATGAGAAAGAATTCAATTCCCGAGAGCAAAGGGATTTCATTGTTCTGCCATCTAACCACAGGCAGTCCAAGCTGGGTTATTGCAACGGCACATTTTCTGCACAATTTTCACTCAGACAGACCCTCCAAACTGTTCGTTAATTCCAGGCCCCCTCTCCATGGAAGGTGGAGGAAGGATAGCCAATTTCTAGATCATTTCTAAATGATTTAAAACTCAAGTACTTGGGTAGGATTTTAAAACTGGGGTTCCTGTGGTGAGGATTAGATCCATACTTACATCCAACACCTCCTACTATCAAGACCTCATTGGACCCACAGTGTGCCATTGCCCTTTCTGAAATCAAAACAGTTTTATTGCCATTGAAATACATTATTGAGTGTGGCCACTGTAAATGCTAAAGGTATCTCAGAGCTAGCCTTATCGAAGGCATTGGGGTTTGCTTTGGGGCAAAAAGCTTTCTCTTTTACTCTGACAAAGGACTAGTGTCCGAAAAGTCAGTATTTACCCTTTTACCCAATTAACTCTTTTATCATTACTGGTTTTCTCAATAATTTTTTTGGTGGGCTACCTGTGGTTGGTAGAGAGACTGAAAGTCAGCTAGAGCACTATTCCCTCTTTCATCACACAGGAATCCCAAAAGCTGAAGAGACGCCTAATTTGTAATTTTGTTTCCAGAGCATGCATTTCTCAGTCTCATGCTGACCGAGAGGAATCTAAGCTCTAGGATGAGACTGAGAGGCAAAAAGACTCAATAGAGACAGTGTTTTACCCTTGTTTCAATAGTTTGCTGTTACCTGTTGTTTCCACCAGCATTGCAAAGACTGTTTCCTGTCAGAAAAAAACCTCCATCAGAATGTGTAGTTCCAAAAATTATCCATACCCCCCCTCATGGAGGAATGTTTTTAAAGAAACCCCCCTACCCCCAGAAATTCCAATTTTCTTCCATACAAACTCTGTAGATTTTGTTCTTTCTCTGGACCCCTACTCTTCAGAAATTCCTAATTCCTCTGTGGGGTATGTAAGGATGATTTCTGGAACTACAAAATTTGACAAGATTGCTAACGATTTTTAACAATAATATCAAGGCATCTAAAAATACAAACCACGCCCTTAAAAAGATCAATCTATTTGAATGTTATCAGTGACCACTGAGGTAAAGGGGCTTAAGGAGTAGGAGTGTGGTTACAGACCCCCACTTCTAGTTACCCTTCCCCATTCTTTTTAGGGTGCTTTGCAGGTTATTTGTATGTTACCTGTAATGAGAAGCAAAGGTCCTCTGGGGTACATTCACCGGATTCTATTAGACCTGTTGCCACACTCTACAAGGATATAAAGTTCAAAGGACACACAGTTGACACAGTTGACACAGTTGACATGTATATAAAAATTTCCATGAAGTTGGAAATAATGACTTTTAGCTTGATTTTGAATTACCTTGAGCTTTTGAACAATATTAATTATAAACTTTATTTATTTATTAGAGCAGACTTATTATTTAAGCAGCTTTTGCTGATGTTGGTTTGCTTTCACTTACACTCACCACTCACCACTACATTTTATGTTGTTTTATGCTCAAAATGCTCGACTCGCAAGTTGATTTTTACAGAGGGAGGAATTCCAAAGAACCCAGATAAAAACCCTAATGGTTAGTGGGAGAATAACACTCATCAAATATACTATATTCACACATGACCAGCATGGGTCATTAGGATTTCTATTTACCTCAATGTATGATAGAATTCCAGAGAAAGATACATCCATTCCTTTTACTGTGTATGGGAGTTCAATCAGTTTTTTACCTCTAGAAAAAAATAAAAAGGAAAATTAGTCATTTTCCTAACTAATCCCATCCTAAGTGCATTAATTCCCATTTTTCCCAAAGCATTTCCAATTCCCATTTTATTGTAATTTCCACACCCTCAAATTACCTTTTTGCCATTTGTTCAATATTGTATCCAGGACTTGGATCATTTGACAGCTACAAAAAAAGTTATAAATTACAAGAATTGCTACTATTATCATTAAAGGGCAACCCTCAAAGTTTGATACAGTCTTGTTCGCAGAGAACAACAACATTTTGAGGCACACAGATTTTAGAGCGTTTGACAATAAAAATCTTTAATCCAGTCTAAAATTTCCCTCAAGATATTGAGACTAAGTTGTTCCAGAAACTCATCAAGCCACCTCCAATTGGACTGTTATCATATGGTGGCCATGTTTATTCTCATGAGAATAAAAACCTTTGTTTTGCCATTGTAACCGCATCCTGAAGCACTTGAAAGGCCACAAGGGGGAAATCTATTGTTCAACATGGCTGCTGCATGATAAAGGTCCATAAAAGGAGATTAGAAATTCCAAAAGGGGGTAGGATCTGAAAATAGTTAATTCTAGTTTTTGTTTTGGAATTGTTTTGGGTTGTCTTAGACTAGCCGTGAGTTAACTGTGACACAGCTAGAAGTTTTTTTAAGAATTTCATAACATTGAGTTCAGCTTTTATCATTTAAAAATATTCTGCCATACCTTAAGAACCCTGGCAAATCTGTCCAAGCAATTACCAACAGCAATATCTATCGTCTCTCCAAAGATTCTGTATCTTTTCTGCAGATAAGCAATAACTTGGGTATTGCCTCCGCTTACGTATAATACTGTAGGGTTATCTGCACCTGTTATAAGACGACCCATCTCAATGTGTCCAATACAGTGATTGACGCCTATTATTGGTTTGCTCCATAGCTGAGCTACTGTTCTTGCAACTACGGCAACAGAAACAAGAGGGGCTCCCATTCCAGGACCTGTACAAAGATCGATAAGAATGGAAAATGAAGAATTCAAAAGAAAATGAAAACAAAACCAGGACTTATTAATTAAATAGTTCTAAATGGAAAGAGAGGGGAAAAAGTTTAAAGAGGGTTAACCTTCCATTCCAGGAAAAACATCAAATTAAAATTTATAGAAATGGACAGTGAAAAATTAAATATATATATATATATATAACAGAGGTCCCATTCCAAATGCAAATCTCAAGAGAATATATGGAAAATCCAGAATTGAAAATATGAAAGATTAACAGGTTAGCTAGCAAGCTTGAGCAACTGTTTCAGAAGTGAGGGTGGATATATTGAGCTACCATGATTGTCTGAGAAAGGGATAATACAGTATATATTGTCTTCAGCTTTGGGCGTATAATATTTCCCCACTTCAGACCACTTGTCATTTCCTATAATATGATTTCTTTGTTTAATGGTTGCACATGAAAAGCCCAAAATATAAATACAACTCAAACAAATTAAGAATATTATTCTCAACAGAATTACACATGGTCTGAAATGGCAGACATTATGTCAAGCTTTATGTAAAGAGGTTTGTTGAGATACCTTTTGTATAACAAACACAGTCAATATCTTTTGGCTCAATATTTGCTTCTTCTAATGACCTATGCATAAAGGATTAAACAAAGTTGTACACACACAATATTGATATTGATATAATTCTATTTGAATCTACTTTCCTTAAGGAAATATCAATACTAATATACTTTTCTCTCTATAGATGTCTTCCTAACCACTACTCTATTCCACTCAAGCTTTTGAATTTTATTGATGCCCTGAAACATCCTCTGGGCTGATAAAAGTCAGGGCATAGCTTACTCACTGACAGATCGAATTAGAATCTAACTTGTAAATATTATGTTTTGTTGAGGAAGGGAAGTCATAGAACTAAGAGAAAACTCTTAAATCAGTGGAGAGACCTTAAACACTCTACTCACATATAATGCCAAGTCTGCATGGAAATAGAACTTGAGACCCCAGCTAGGTGACAGGCAAGTGCATTACTACCATTGCTACCTTTGTTCTTCCTCCTCCCTCCCCTCCCACATACCTGAAGCATATATCCATGTAAAAGTTAACTAACAAAATTGTACAAATTAGTGCAAAGTTTGGTGGTTTTCTATTTTTGTAGTTTTCTATGCTCTACTGAGGTCTACTGTACTAATTTGTACAAATGTGTGCAATTTCTTACGAAGTTTTTCACAGATATTTGGAATGCACTCTACTGTATGTACCTGTAGGAACTCGTGAATAAACTGAATCATTGTAAAAAGCTTTGAATAACTGACGTTTCAGATGTTAGTCCTTTGTCAGACTTTATACTTCAACGAAGGACTAATGTCCAAAACGTCAGTTTCACAAAGCTTTTTACGGTGATTCAATTTATCACAGGAAAAAATCTCTAAAAAACCTAATGGTTTTTAGAATGGTAATTATAGTAATTCCCATTCAAAAAACATGAATGGAAAAACAGAACACTTCCCATTTATGGATTTTATAATAAAAAACAATAATGGTTAATATGCTATACATGATGTGTTTGACTTATAATACATGCATGCTTCTACATTTTCTCACAATGGTTTTTCGAGGAAAGTACATAAATGGTTTTTGAAATGGCAATTATAGTAGTTCCCATTTAGGAAACATAAATGGAAAAACAAAACACTTCCCATTTATAGTTTTTATAATAAAAAAAAATAATGGTTAGAAAGCTGAAAACATGATGTGTTTGATTGGAGTGGTGCTTTGTATAATTCCCACTATAATAACCATTGATGGAAAGGAACAAGTACACCACTGATGGTTTTTGAGATGAAAAACGACAATGGCTAGTTAGCTGAAACCATTTTAATTTCTTCAAACTCTCATATCTTTTCTGAACATACGGTGACCCCCAGTTTTCTTATGTAACACATATAAATTATATTTCTCTACTTCTCTATTTATGCAGTCCAATTTGTGGAGTCTCCAATAGTTCACATAGAAATTAGTGCTAATTATCATGCAAATTATCTCCAGAACAAGCACAGTGACTCCCAACTTTTTTTGCTCTTTCATACAAGTTAACCAATATCCCCCATCAATGAAAGCATGAAAAACAGTTTAACTTTGGAATATTACCTGCAGATGTCCAAAAGAAAGAAAAACAATAGCCTGTTGGGAATAGTCTTAAACCTTCATGTGTATTGCTCATAACACAACATTGTGTTTTCAATTTCCCAATGCTGTGATTTCTTCACATGGTTTACCATTAATGGAGCAAAAACCATATATGTTTCTTAAATTCTAAATGCCATTGTTGTTAACTTGAAGATCATTAATGTTTTATTTCAATTCCCATGAATGTTATCAAATTAACATCCATGTGTCTCGATAAAACACATTAATGTATTTTTACCACAATGGGAACACGCTAAAAAACCATTACGTTTTTTAGAGATTTTTTCCTGTGAATTATCCACTAGTGCCTGCAGTTTTATTCAGAAACACCAATGCAGTCCATGCCAGTGCTCTACTAGTTATCACCAATTGTATCTAGTCTTGACTAATCACAAACAATTACTTACTTTCTTAGAATATCCAGGATATTTTCCCTGTGGTGTTTTGCAGTATCACTGGGCATAAATCCTGGAGAAAAAAATCCATGAATATGACTCAATAAAAAAAATGTAGTTCTATTGTTGCAATAATCGTTAATAGGACTAATTTTTAAAACTTAAAAAATCCATTTTTGAAATAGCAGGTCTTGCACAGAAAAGCAAAGCCCTTAGAAATTTATCAGAATTAGAAGCCTCAAATGGCCTTGAAACGATGTTTTAAATCTTTGCACCTTGTCCTGGGGGAGTAATGTAGGTACATCTAGGATTGGAAAGCACAACTCCATCTCTTACTATTCCAATACCAAGCTTATTTGCACTGCCTTCAAACCCGATAACTGTAGGCATGATAAAATAAGAGAATTTATAACAATTTTCGAGTATAAAAATGCCGTACGAATCGAACTTTACAAAACTTCAACTCGATGGCTGACTATAAAGGCGTTGCGCGTGGTTGACCGCATAGACCTGGGTACGAGAACTAATAAGAAGAAAAAAAGATGAAAAGAAAGAAAGAGAGAAAGAAAGACAAAAAAAAAAAAAATCTCATTGTGATAAAAAACATAAAATAAAACAAAAGCCAAAGAGAATGGATTCATTTACTTCCTTTTGGCTATTTTCGCTTAGGGGCTCCGATTAATTGTTCTAATCTCGGCTCTTACAAAAAGCAAGGAGACTCAAAAATAAATGCAGATAAAAAAACATTCCAAAAACATTTCTTTGCTTCACTTATCAAACACTTGTATTTTCTCTAATGGTTGTTGACGGGGAAAAACGCACATACTTGTCCGCATTTTGTTTTGATCTATTGAAGAGTTATTTTTATTGCTATTCTAATTTTTATTGATTAACCAGCGTCATATGGACTTACGGCTACGCTGGAGATTTCAACCCCAACACCGCTATCCCGGGAGGAATTACAGACTGATCAGGAAGCTCGGCCGAAGCCTAAGGGAGAGGTTAGTCGGCCCCTAGACCATTAGATGATTAACCCCTTGCTATGACGAGGAGACCCAATATAAAACTTGTGTCGCTGATGGCTAAACATCCATCATCCCTCCTTTCCATGTGGGACGCGTTTTGTAAAACTATCGGCGTCAATTTGATATACACTAACATTTGTAGTTTTATGTATAGATAAACAGACATTTTTGCTATTTGACTTTTAGTTTCGGAGATTTTTAAGGACAAAATCCAGGATTTCACTTCCAGAGGGGTAGGGTACTGGATTGAGCCCCACTCCTTCCCCTCTAAATCGTACCTTAGGTACGCACAACCCTGTTGGCATGAACGAGCGCTTCGCCTTTTATTAGTCTATTGTTACTTTAAAAAAAAAACCTTTTTTCCACATTTGGTATGAACGTATGAAAAAAGTTTTCAGAAAAAAATCTTTTTGAATTTTAATTTCTTGAAGCCTCAATTTAATACCGATTTGAAGTCTGGAAAGGACAGAAAACGAAAAGGACGAACCTGGGTCGAACTGATGTCGTTTTCGAGATAATCACGATGAAGAGAACACAAGTGTATCAACGAGTTTTTGAATAAGAAAAAAAGCAAAACCCATCCTTCTTCGGAAAAACCCTAAATTTTTACCATGGATCTTAAGCTTTGCTCGTTGTTTTTTTTTTCATGAAACCTAAAATATACATCGTTTTACAAATATGGGTCCAATGCACGTGTCTGGTAGGGTGGGGAGGGAAGTAGCTTTACCCCCACGCATGCGTACTAATCACCACTAGCCTCATTAATAAAAATGGCCGTCGACGGAAGTGTCTTGTAAAATATACTATGAACCACGACCTTGAAATAACAGTTGAATGACACAATAACTAGACTGACATGAAAACTAGCTTATTGGAGTATGTGCTTGGTCTTACAGGAGAGAAATCGACCGTAAAATACCTGAGGAAACGTCAATAATGGCTGCTGAGGTAATGCAAGTCCGACATGAATCACATGGACTTTTTGCTCGCTTCAATAACATTGATCGCGGTGTATCGCAGTTTTTACTCAATATAATGCCAAAGTGTTGCCATATATTGATCATGTGATTATTATTCGACATATTGTTGATCTAGAAAACTTAGAATTTGGAGATCGTTGAAAGAAACCTTAGATCGATTGAGGGTGTTTCGTTGAAGTTTTTTTTTTGCGACCAGCGCCAATCAATTATTCTCCATTGAGAATTCTTTATCTATGGGCGTGCTTTTGATCTTTCCTGGCTTCAGCACTAATCACTCGTCCTATATCCATTCTTTTCTCTATAATTCTAGTTATAGATTAATTATTTCTTTCATTTGCTTATCAACTTCAAATGATCAGCTGAGAGATCGCCATACCTTCACACGCCAAACATGATATTTTTTCATTCATTCTCTGTATAAATTCAAATTAAGCTCTTTGTTTATCTTCTGCTTATTTACCGTGTTAATTTTAGTAATGTTTTTTAAATCTGCGATAAGGTTCGTGTCTTAGCATGTCCCTAGAATTAGCGCTGTATTTTGTTAGCATTCAAAATTCCTAATATTTGAACACTACATACGTCTTTATGCTCGTGTCTTTTATTAATTATATGAGCTTAAATTTATTTCTAAAGTGACTCCTAATTACGCTATCACGGAATCATTATACTTTTTGTCTGAGCTTTTAAGTCATTATCTATTCTTTAGAATTTTAACCTTTTTTTATTTAAAAAGTGATCAGCTCTTGATCACCTTATATTATTTTGAGATCTGGAAAAAATCTCCACTTTTATCTTACACAATTTATGCTTGTCAACAGGTATTATGGATCGAACTATCGTTATATTTATTGTGCCATCTTAAAATTTCTATTACTGGAAAAAAGTTTCAGTTCTAAAATGTTAATGAAATAAATTTTTGAAGGGAAGAAAGATCCACCACTTTTGTTATTGTAGTTAATATTTATTGAGAGAAATCCGATGCAAAAATTAGCGAATTGGAATATAAGTTTATTATAACTAAATGCCTGTCAAACTTTTTATTTCTTGTAATAGCTCTTGAATCAATAATTGACTGTATACAATGTGATGACATTTTGAAGAGCATTTGGTCACCACTGGTATTTCCAGTGCCTAAGAGACCAGATGTTTGTTTCTGTATAATTTTATGTAATTTTTTAACTGCATTTATAAAATAAGGGGCCCTTTGTCTTCTATTAACTAAGTTATTTTTCAGTAATAATAATGTATAAACTGCCTTTTTTTTAGTTTTTCTTTTGAAAGAATTTTTAGAATATCCTCAAAAATGTTGGGGAATAAAAATATATGCATGCATGGGTCTCGTTCTGCAGGGTCAGCCTCATTTCAGTATCAAATATTATGCAATTGGATGAGGTTGAGAGTGCTATCGTAAATTGTCAAGACCAAGGCAGTGATAAAGTGGCCCAGGTCTTGATAGCTTACAATATCATGTGAAAACTGAGTTCAATAATTGTGTTATTTAAATTTGTAAACTAAGAGTAAAGACTTGTATAATATTCACAAATGCTGAATAAATTAAAACATGCGCAATGTACTTCAACAATATGGACACTTTGAAATTTCATGTATCTGTGTTGATAAATAATTTTGTAGCTTGAACTTTTAAACTTACTTTGTAGAATTTTATCCAGCTAAGTTTGAAATAGCCATTCTTAGGTTGAGGAAAAACCTGGGTTCTAGTACATTGTGGGACTGTTTTAGGCGACATATTTCCAAAATGGCATCTATTTTCCCCCTAAGACAACCCCACACTGCTCAGTAGTGCAAACTCGACCCAGATTTTTCCTCAACTTCAAAACTGCTAATTGCTGGGTAGTCAGATTTTTTAAAAAATTATTCCACTTTTCTTTTTCCCCCAAGCAGTTAGAAGAGGATGATTGGAACTGGCGGACACTGTGCCAGGATTTCCTCTTCACTTCCCATGTTCCATCACTAGAGAAAATAGAACATGAACATTACGGGGGAGATACTAAGAAATTTATTCAAGAATACTTGGAACCAGTTTTTTGTTTGTTGAAGGATATCAAGCAATCAGCAGAGGTGAGCTTGAATAAATAATTATAGATTTTTAATGAATAAATGAGTTTATAAATAAACTGTACTTATTTTTCAAGGGTGATTTTAAATAACCAGTAGCTAACTAACCTGTGGCCCTCATATTCGATGATCAAATTGGAATTTAGAAGTTGATGTCTTGTGGACAGAGGAAAACGATCTATGAGTTAGCAATGCCTTGCCTTACAGTAGATCAGCTGAGAGGTTGTTTCAGGGTTCAAAAAAAATCAAAGATTACAAAGTAATGATAAAAAGGTAAATTATATATACACCGTGAAAAGATGTCGGAGTAAATGAGAGAAGGACTAGCATCAGTAAGTTGTTCATCTTTTCACAGTGTATAATTTACCTTTTTATCATTACTGTTTCATTAGAAACACCGATGCAGCTCACACTAGTTTTTAACTAGTTATGTCTTCTAAAGATTACAAAGGTTTCAACAACCTGAGGATAGGTTGGTGGGTGGGTGGGTGGGTGCATGATTGATTGATTGGAGAATTAATGGAAGGAGACAAGAAAGGAAATTTACATATATGGATTGTGAATCAAAGACATTGAAAAAAAGAGAGAAAAGATTGAAAATATTAAGATATAAATCCAATCTTCACTTTCAAGGAGTATTTCAGCAGAGGAAAAGATGGCCCAGATGATGCATGGACACCATACTACGAAAACTTTGTTCAATCTGTCATTCAAGTCACTAAACTCACTACACCACTTCACAAGGGGGATTTCTACATACATCTGAGTTCCATTGTTCCTGGGCAAATGATTCTAAAATATCATGACTCTGGAAATGTACAATCTTTGCCTCTCGGCAAGGATGATTTATGGAAAATTTGGAATAACACGTGGACAGACCAGTTACGAATGGAGATGAATGGTAGATTTTTATTCCTGAATTGCATTGTTTTGGGCAAGAATGGGAAGTTTGAGAGAAGGCCTTGGAGGTATCTTATGGCGCCATCAAGAAACATTAGCTTTAAACAATACAGGAGTGAGTATTTATAAATTTTTAACAATAATGATAATGATAATAATAATAATAATAATGATAATAATAAACTCAAAAAAGTGTCAGTATACTTTAGCATAATGATACGCTCATTTGGGACACAACATAAAGTAATGAAGAAATCCTTTTTCTATTTCACTTTTTATTAATAATAAAAATAATCCATTAATGACCATTCTTAGAAACTGAATTACAATAGTGTGAAACATAGGGAACATTAATTAATAATATGCATATGCATAACCATTCTTAGAAACTGAATTACAATAGTGTGAAACATAGGGAACAATTAATAATATGTATATGCAAAACACAAACACATGGAAATAAAGATGAAATAACTTCTTCAGTTTTTTCCCTACAATCTTTCAGATTTAGTTACTCTCAGATCATCTAATTCAGCTCTCCAACAGAAAACGTTTTTTGATATAGGTGTATTTCATAATAGTTAAAATTAACTATGATCTCATGTATATTTTCTACCAATAATACCCTACTAAAGTTTTTTCATTCTCATTTGTTTCTACCTAAAACAGGTATAGAGAAAGAAGATAACTTACAAGAGAGCTGTAAAGTTAGCAGTCAGTCCCTAGTCCTGGATAAACCGCTCCATATCTTTGAAGTCAATTTTGAACTCTTACTTACAGGCGTAGCTTGTCTTCCAGGTAAGATACTTAGCCAATAGTCCTCGAGCCCAAATGGACTATGAGTCATTATGAAATAACTGTTTTGAATGTTGCGCTCTGATTGGTTTGGAGCACAAGCTTTATGAGAGCACATTGCGCATGCGCACACTTTCAGTTGCGTCATTCCTATTTATTATCGTAATTTGTATTTCATAAAAAAAATAAAAAACTTGCTTGCTGTGCCGTGTGCAGTCATAAAGCACTGGAGAAGTGTCCAGAAGCACTTTGCTACGCGTCATGCTTCTTGATCACTTCTCTCGTGTTCTGCCAACCCCCGCTTTATGACAGCACACAGCATGCACACACGTTTTCTATTTCTTCAATAGCCCGTGAAGCTGAAGGCTGAATTGGCTATTGAGGCTCAGCCAAATATATAGATGCAAACAAAGTTTTAAATTAAATTAAATTAAATTAATTGGTTTTCGAAGCCGGCACTAAGTAGGCTGTAGCTTATAGCCTAGTAGTAGCTCGTCTAATCAGAACACAGCATCTATGATAGAACACTAGTTGGATTTGACCAATATGTTATGTTATGTTAACTAAGTGCAGTTAGAACATTAGAATAACACACTACTGTGTTCCTGATGAGAAAATAGTGACCACAGTAAATCTGTGAAACACTTATTACTAAATAGTACAAGATTGTGCTTAAACAATAGAAAACAATGGACTTTGCATGAAATACTCCCTTTTACAGATCCATTCAGTGACCATGAATAATAGTTCCTAGCCGAGGATGGAGTTTCCGCGCATAGCAAAACTACAGTTTATCATGCACAGTAACTCCAGCCTCAGCTAGGAACTATTATTCATGGTCACTGAATGGAACTGTAAAATGGAGCATTGTGCTATTTAGTATTACTAAAGTTTCACGGAATTACTGTGGTCACTCTAATGTAACGAGAAATATCAATCATTCCAGCTATTTTTGGGTCATGGAATGTGCATGTATTAATTTTATTCATCTCCAACTCTGACAACATTTTTGACATTGGAATTCGCCTCATGAGAAAAGCTACAACTTTTTTCAAAGAAATCATGCAGTAAGGAAAAATGCTGTTTATCCATATGAAAAGTTTCGTTGACTGCAAATAACACTGAATACTTTCGAGTCAACAGCCACCAAGAAACACAAGTCATTCCAAAATTGAAGAAATATAAAACGCGTGGTGTGCTGTGTGCATTTATAAAGCACGCGGGGGTTAGCAGAATACGAGAGAAGTGCTCTGAGAAGCACAACGCGTAGCAAAGTGCTTCAACGCACTTCTTGAGTGTCCTGCCATTCCCCAAGTGCTTTATAATTGCACTGCACAGATCGTCACGGGCCCTCTCGGGACGAAACCTATTGACGGCTGCGAAGGCGACTGCGCAGCACAGCAAGCAAATTCCTTATTTCATTTATAAAATACAATTTACAATAACCGTTATTTTGGATACGAATGACAAAGCACAAAGTGCGCGCCCGTGTTGTGTGCTCTCATAAAGCACGCGCTTCCAACCAATCTCGTTTACCGCAACGATACGAGCTTCACCGATGCAGCATTCAGAAGTATATTCCTAAGACAACCTTTTTTCGAAATTTTCTCATCCTTTAATGAGGGAAAAAATTTTCATTTTTAAAATTATTTTTCGTTATTTTACACAGGTTGTAAAGATATGAGAGGTGGGCACATTCTGTTCATTAATCCATCTCGACCTGACTGGAGCAACGTGCAGTACAGTACAGTGGAATTGACGAGACTGTTGATGTACTTTCAAACCATCCCCAAGTAAGCAGACAAATATATCCCGACTCATTTTATTGGTACTCTGAACTAAATTTAAGATTGAAGCTTGAAACAGCCGCAGGGCTAATCTAAGTCGGGGCATGGCTAACTCACAGATTGAACCCCGAAACAACCTCTGAGCTGATCTAAGTCAGGGCATGGCTAACTCACAGATCGAACCCTGAAGCAAACTCTGTGCTTATCAATCTCAGGGCACGGCTAACTCACAGATCGAACCCTGAAGCAAACTCTGTGCTGATCTAAGTCAGGGCATGGCTAACTCACAGATCGAACCCTGAAACAACGAATCAAGGAAGAAATCCAACGAACTCTGCGCACATATGATGTCGAGTCTTGGAATCGAACCTGAGACCCCAGAGGTGAGATACATTGACCATATGCACCTGGAATATCCTTCACAGTTCCCTGCACCATCTTGGAGGGTAGCCGTGCCTTTGCATCGAAGCGAGACGAACGGTGAGCTTGCAATGATAGAGACCTGTGAAAAATAAGCCTGCAGCGAGATGACGTTTTACCCCCGTCTCTAGACCATAATAGTTTTTAAAATTCTTTCATATTAAAATTTTTGATTCCTTAAAGAATACAGGAACGATAGTCATAATTAAAGAACAAAAGCAATGTGAAAAGGATTATGGTTTAGAGACGGTGTAAAACGTTATCTCGCTTCAGGCTTATTGTCCAAGGTATTTAAAAAGGTCTCTATCATTGCTAGCTCACCGTTCGTCTCACTTCGATGCAAGATCTTAAAAACCCAGTAGGTATTCCTTTGCTCCAAAATATCTTCAATGGGTAGTTTTTTGCTTGGCGTTGAAAATTAAATCGTAAATCATTAAAGATTGCTGTCAAGTAGTCGGTAGCTCACGTCCTATTCGGTCCGGGGTGGAGTGGTGTTTGGTTCCGTAATCCTCTACTATCGGAAGAGAGAAAGAAATGACGTCATGTTGGGCAAAGAGCAGTTTTCGCATGACTGGGAAAAGCTCAGTGCAGCAAGCGTGTCGTGCAGTGAACGGGGGAAATTTTCTAGAATTTTGATCGGCTGTTTTCTCTCTCGCGCAATTTGATTGGCCTGCATGGTAGTGCCATGACGTGACCGTGGGATTGATTTAGGGGCAACTTTTATTTTATGAAAGCCTTTTTTACTTGAATGATATCTGTTTTGAAGCGTAGTTTGAGAGCTTCAAATTAGCAACAAAAAGATATGAATAGTTCTGTATTCATATTTTGCATTTCTTTTGTCTACGGTTGTCTGGGAATGCTGTTTTAAGCTTCGCCATTTCCTTCCTTGATAAGGTGCCGAATCATTTCCGTCCGTTATTAGTCGTGATATCGATAATTATCATGGATTATTTTGTCGAATGAACTTTGAATAAATTGCATTCTTGTAGTAGAGGACACCGAATGTACCTCACTGAAATTTTACGTCATATTCTGTTACACTTGAATGGATTACATGCGGTAAGCCAATCAAAACGCACCAAAGGCGTACGTACCCCAGACAATACCATCTTTTGACAGTTTCGAACCAATCCGAAAAATTCGACAGATTACCCAAATCGAGTAGCCAATCACAGCACGTTACGTTCCACATTGAAAAGTCTTTTGTAGATTGAGAGTAATATTTTCCCATTTCAGAGGCACGTGTCATTCCCTAGAATATCATTTCTTTGTTTAACGGCCGCGTATGAGACTCTCGAGACGCATGGATACACTTCAAGCAAAGAATCTTAGAATACCATTCTCAAGAGATTTGCACCCAGGAAGTGAAGCTTGAGACCTCCAGAAAAACTAGAGAATCTTTGATTAATATGGTCGATACAAAACAGATGTACAAGAAGTTAAGATTAAATTAACAACTCACTGCGATTTCGCGCGTGTTGCTGCTTAAAACGAATGTACTGTGTTCGAGGTCGTGTTGAAAATCTTCACGGCAACCGTGCTGTTCGGTAGAAAGTTAAACTTTCATCCATTTTCATAGTGCAAATATTTGAACCCTCACTTTGAATTTAACCCCGAAAACTTCTGATTCCTCGCAAGTGTCTTCCAATTCTCTCAAAAAGTTTGAAAGATTTTAAGGAATAATTTTTCATAGTTTCCATTATGGGAAAACAACTTTGAGAATATGGCGAGCAAGAAAATTAAGAAAATTTGAGCTCCAGATTTTTAACTGAAAAACGATCTTGTAAAAGAGATTTGACTTAAATCTAATTATAATCTTGTTTATCCTGTTACATTTGTAAGGATTGTTTATCATAATCTTATCATAATAATTACTCGTATTGCAAATCAGTTCAAGGGCAGTTTTCGTGAGTCGAAAACGTGCTATCAAAGGGCTTTTCTTTTGAACCAATTAGAAACCAAGTAAAACGTTTTCCGTCTAATCACTTTGATTCAAAAGTATGGAAGCCAATTGTGTGTTGCTACGATAGGTTTCTTGCTTTTCGAAAATTCAACTCATCGACTTTTCTTTCTTTGTTTTTCAGTTCTTGTCACTCAATATATAACAATAAAAACAATTGTACTTTTGTACTTTCTGTATGCAAAAACGTTACTTGTTGTACTCCAGATGTCTTGTTGAGCTAGCTAGCTACTTCAGTGCTGTGGTGTGACTAAAGGCAATAGCATTTCATTATTACATCACTTCTGCATCTTATCTTTGTTAGAGATCTCTCACGTACGAAATTCTTTCACTGAGCTGTTCGCGATATATGACGCTATAGAGTGAATGTTATTTTAATAACGAGCAAAACTCGTTTTGCTTACTTTTATCCTGTTTTATTTCATATCTTTTCTAATTAGATTAACAATCAGAAACACTTTGTTATCGCCTCTTTTGCCTTAATAATGTGCCAAAGAAAACACGCTATGAATTTCGAAACACGATTTTTTTTCCAGTTGAGTTTCGAGTTGATATGCTTAGCGGCTAGATGCTTCTATGCAAAGGAATTTCACTTAAATTCGATAGAATTAAACTGTTTACCATTATTATGCTAACAGTAATGATGAAAAGGTAAATTATACACCGTGAAAAGATGAAAAAACTTACTGACGTTTCGGACGAAGGACTAGCGTCCGAAACGTCAGTAAGTTTTTTCATCTTTTCACGGTGTATAATTTACCTTTTCATCATTACTGTTTCATTAGAAACACCGACGCAGCTCACACTAGTTTTAGCTAGTTATATCCCATTATTATGCTAAGTGTATCGAGAAAAAAATTATCGTAATGAAACCTAGTTTTATGTATTCTGTTTTCTTTATTGTCAAGAGAGGATGATTTTAGCTTGTTTAACTTGAAGATAAACTTCTTTTCAATTCATTCACTTTTGTAACCAGCTCTTGTAATTTGCTTCACCAAACGAATCATCTACGGCAGTATTTACCGAAGAGGTTTCTTTATCTTACCCAAACATCCTCTTCTTTGTTTTTGTTGCTGTTTCTCAAAAACTCCACTCGAAAAAAAAATCAAGAATACATGTCAGAAAATACATTAAGGGATGAAATACATTCTGGATAATCCCTGTTCTTTGTACGAGTACTAAACTTCATTCGTACTTTATCGGTGTTTACACTTTTGAAGACAAAGAGTGTCAGAGCACCGGAAGTGTGTATTAGACCAACCCATTTACAACGAAATTATAACACTTCATAGGGTATCAAATGACAAATCTAAACTTTGAAGTCATGGCTCTCAACCCTGGGTACTCCTGGAGGGGATTAATTAACCTTCCTAATCCTTCCCTACCCTATTCTCCCGAACAAAAATGCCTGAGTAAAAAGTTTGGTCCCAAAATCCTAAAATTTTGATTTTAAAATTGCTCCAAAATATAAGCACTGCTCTTAAAAATTATTCAAAAAAAATAGTGAGAATGTTCAACATATATGGGTGGAATAGTGAAGCCAAAAGACCCCACTGGGTACCCCCCACGTAACCCAACAACTGGCTTCGCTAGGAGAGATGTAAATTCTTTGATTCAGTCGTCCTTTCCTTACAGAAGAGAAAAGAGCCTTAGAGTTGATGACTATACTAACTTTGACTTATTTAATGTAGAAAACAAGAACCAAATCTTGGATTTACTATTATTCTCGATGCAAGGAAATCTGCCACGAAACGACGCCTGCTTGAAGATATACTTGAAGCTATGATTTGTTTTCAGGTAAGAGATTATTCCATTCTAGAAGAGTAATATGAACAGTGAACGAAACCAAATGAGAGTGTAGCTATTCTAATCACTTGTCGACAGTATAAATACCTAAAATATCCCTTTCTTTATTAATTTGAATCTTGGGAATTATTACGAAGATTATGCTTTTCTTGGTTATCAAACTACGAAAAATATTAAGTAATGCAAGTTTCGCCCAACAGAGTGGTATGTCATTGACAAAACTTCAAATTCTGCCATTTAGATATCGTTATTTTGGGTCGTTTTAGAAATTTCTTTTTCAAAGGCATGCAATTCTGTATAATTATCTTGTGTTTGGGATAATAAAAGTAGTGTTTTCCACGTTAAATAAAACTTGAGAAGCCAACGGAATTACGTAAGCGACTCTTCTCCGAACCCAAAAAGTTCTATCGACGAATACCATTCGCTTGGCTTATCAAAACTGATGTGGCCCATCCTCAACCCGTCGAAATTAATCTTTTATTCGAGAGATATCACGGTTTTATTTCCTTTTTTATTTAGAATTCAGAAGTTGATTCAGTTAGTTATAAATAAAATGATCTAGATAGCTGAAACGTTCATTCATTCATGCTATGCAAAGAAACAGAGATTTTCTCAGTCCAAACATGTGGAGTGCGGCTTGTTTTGTCGATCGGCGGTTGACATGACCTTCATAAAAATCTCAAAGATTCGAGTGGTTTAAAAAATTGCAGTATTTACTTATTAAACGCGGTGTTTTTCTCTCCCTGTCACCACTAACAATGTGTTTAGTTTGCCAAAATACCGAAAATTAGACCAACATGGCTGACAGAACTTTGATAAGAATTAGAATTTTGGATGTATTGATCGATACTTGACTTCTATGTTTTTCTGAGTCGTACATTCTTGTAAAAAATCCTTGAACTATGACAACACAAGAATTATACTTTTAATTCTATCGTTTCTTTGTTTTTATTTCAACCTTTAGTCATTTACAGCTAGATTATTATATTTCACGGATTTTTTGAAGCCATTTCCATTAAAAAACCATTTCTTTTTAGCATGTTAACAAATGTTTGATAGGCACTGCAACGGTTTTCGTACGTTCAGACTGACAATGGTTTGCCATTAATTCACAACGTGCTCAGACGGATTTAAGAACTCTTAAGAAGTGCTTTTCGAATGCTGTTATCTGATGTACCAAAGACTATAAAATCGATACTCGGCGGGTCAGATTCTTGTAATAATTTAAGATTAAATTACGAAAAACACTAACTGCCTACAAAATTTGAGCCAAAAATTTCCCACGTTCAAAGAAAAACGTTGGTTATGGAAGTAAATCAAGAATTCGAATTTCATGGGCTATTTTTCAGAAACCTTATCATCTGAACGATTGCTTATATATATTTTTTTGAAGTTTGAACATTTGTGTTCATCCTCACTTTCAATTCACACGGTAAAAATCCTCGGTACGGACGTGTCGTGAAGTTCGTGATCGTGATGGTGCCTTGTCTGAGCAGTTTATTGACTGAATAGTGATCTCAAGTTCCAACTCTATGATGAATGTCGTTGATTGGTTATTTTGGCAGTCAGACCTAGATAGATTTGCACTCTTCAAGTTAAGTTCAAAATAACACAGGGTTTCAAAGTTCGATTTTTTGCTAGATGGGCTTTTATTAAAAGGCCACATTTCCCCCCCCCCCAACAGTGCCCCAAGTCATTGCAGGAAAAAAGCTTTGTTTATTTATCACGCATAAGTTACTTTTTCTAATATTGATCTACCAGATACAAAAATCCAGCTTTGGTTTCCTGTGGATTATGCGTTGATGATTTGTATTATAATTATTATTTTTTTCGTATCGCAGGAAAGTTGTCCTGGAGCAATTCATATGGTGTATGTTGTGGCAAGAAAAGACTCTCCTCTACTCATGTTTAGCACAACAAAGATTAAAGAGCAACTGAACTTTGAGGTAAAAATGTATGAAGGTTTTGTCCCTTATTTTATTCTTTCTTTTTTTCTTTCTTTGCTTTTTTTCTCAGTCATATTTTTGCCTTCATTCTTCTTGATTGTTTTTTCTTTTGTTTTGTCTTCACTTCTTTCTTTGTATTCATCTCTTTTTGCTTTTAGAGATTGTTTTCGTCCGTATTACGCTCATTCAATCATTCCTATTATTTTTGGATTACTATCAGTTCATCTACATTATTTTGAATTCTTTGTCATTTCCACGATATTTAAAATTGGCTCGTGCTTTTATTGGTCTTATGATAGACCTTTTTATCTTGAACATAATGTTTTCCCGTTTCAGATCACGTGTCATTCTCTTGAGAATAATATTCTTTGTTTGAGTACCATCCATATTCATGTGTCTTTTCATGTTCAACGTTAAACAAAGAAATGACGCTTTAGGGAATGACACGTGATCTGAAATTTGAAAATATTACTTACGCCCAAGAGCCAACCAATGAAAAATGCAGTCCACTCTACCAAAACTTCTCGGTGACATAATACAAACCATAACCCCATAATCCAAACTCCCTCGACTTATCCTTCCGAGTATAAAAAGGCATACTGTGAAAGAGTTTATAAATTCGAAGAATGTTTATTTAAGGACGTTCCCGGGGTAATGAAATTGCACTCACAATTTTTTTAAAACTTGGCATAAGCATTCTGGCCCCAACATATTCTTGTTCAACAAAAGTTTTTTTGCTAAACGCTGAGAAAATATGGTATTCATCAAGGAAAAAACGCGCGCTATAGAGTAACATAAGGAATCAACGAAACGCTTGGAAAAATCAAAAACATCAAAGAAATTCAGAAAACAAATTCATGGCCATCAAATATGACTTTCTTTAACATTCTGAATTAAAAGCATGTGAGTAAGAGTTAGTGATAAGGATTTATCAAACTCTTAATCCGTGCGATTCAGACAAAACGCGTACCATTCGATTTCGTTAACAGGTGAATTTGTTTCGTAAATTGGGTGTCATTCATTCGCTTGCAATTAGAATTTTTTATATTAACATTTTTCGTAGATTTTGGTAGCACCTTGTTGTGTAAAGGGTGGATAGCGCTATCCGACGGATAAATCTTATCCAGTGGATTAATTAATTGGAAAACAGCATCGATTTATTCGATGGATAAGGATTTATCCATTGGATAGCGCTATCCACCCTTTTGTACGACAAGGCCTTGGTCCTTAAGCAACAGGCGGGAAAATGAGTCAGCGGTTGTACGTAAAATCGCAGGCTCACTTGCTTCCTTCTTCATTGCACATCTGAGCATGCGTATCGAAGCTAAAATTGAGCCCGCGGTGAATTCGAAAAAATTCGGATACGAAATGATCTCCGTCCACACTAATACGGCTAGCCGGCGTTTTCACATTGTTCCACTCTGGAGACCGTATTCGAAAAAAATCGTTGAAGAATTGTTCCTGATTCGCACGGACTAGTGTGGACGGTAGGCCAAACCGAATGAATAAAAATTCAGATTCAAATTTATCCGGCATAGTGTGGGCGGGGCCTCAGTCATGCGTCCATTCTTAAACATCTCTGCGTGAAACTGATTTCCCATCATGCTATTCTGTCATTGTTTATAGATATGAAATGAAACTAATATATGAAAAAATACGATTTTTTCAAAAACGATGTTTTAAAAACTATTTCTAGAGGAAACGTAGTCCCGATAATGAAATTGTGTGACAAAATACTGGACTCACTGGTAAAGTGTTGAAATAATTATAAAAAATAATTAAAGTCTTTAATTTGGATAAAGATTTGGGTGTATTTTGGATCGTGTCTCCTATTCAGCCTTTGTACGGCCATTTTGAATTGAACTTCCTTTGTCGAGCGATTAAGAAGCAAAGTCTTTGTTTTATTCTTCCTAACAAATACATTTATGACATATAAATCCTAAGTATTATGCGAAAGAATATAACTAATATGGAGTTATACCAAAAAGTCGAATTCTGTGAGTTTTTAGCATGATCTGCCAAGGGTATGAACTTCACAGTCTATCAGCCAAGTGCTTATCAGAATTTTATCTTATTAAATCTTATTTCCGGTTTAACAATGCTTAAAAATTTACATTAAATTTAAAAATTAACAATGCTTAGAAATTTTAGAATGAGTTAAAAAAAACCTGGCCGGAACGTATTTACTTGGAAATAAAAAGTGAAAGAATTTATGATTATTTTCTCGTTTTTCGTTGGTATGTTGTTCTGTTCTTATTTATTTACTTTAGAAATAAGAAAGAAAGAAATTTTCTTTTTCTTCTTTCTTCTTTCCTTTCTGCTTTTTGTTTTGTGTGTGGCTTTCTCGTCACCTAAATTTACTTTTAATAACCATTTTTTCCCTTTCTTCACTGTCCTTATTTTCCTTCCTTGCTTTCTGTTTTTGTATTTTTAATTTTGATATTTTATTCATTTCATAAGCTTACGAGCGTAGCGTTTCTTATTTCACTTTCTAGCCACCATGTCGTGATATATTTTTTACTTAAAGTACGCTTATATTGTTCTTATTCCGAACTTTGACTCAAAAAAATCTGCATAACCAGCGAACCGACAAAAAAAGCCTGTAATTACACAAGGACTTCAATTGTTTTTCAATCATTCATTGTATCATGCTAATTAATAGTTTCACTTATTAGCAAGAGCCTACACGCCATTTATTCATTGAATTTCAAAACCGAAGCCAACTTTTTCTTTCTGTTGTCGGTATTTCGTATCTGCCACTAATGAGGACGAATGGAATAAGGATTTCATGAAGGAAATGACAAGTAAGTTGATTGTTTTGGCATATTCTTGTTCATGGAAGTGTGTCACAATCCTAAAGTTTATGTTTTAGTTAGGCACTCAGATTCGCATTTAAAGTACGATTCAGGTTATTCCTGTTATTCGCTAGCTATTTAGCACTCTTTTTTGGGACCTTCTCTGTTCGGGATTCGCAGATGAATATGGAAATATCTAAGGACAAAAGAATTTTGAAAACAGAAGATGAAAAATAGTTTTAAAGATTCGAACCACAATTAAACCATGTGTCTCAACATTATCACCCCTTTGCCGTCGTAGGTCTTCGTTCATAGTTGTGGCTCTCAACCAAGCTCTTTCCCCTAATAATTTACCAAGAATTCAACCCATTAGGAGTTTGTTTTCATTTTAACTTTCGTAATCCCAGCAAGCAGTCCCACCCCAATTTGAGTTGGTTTTTTGTGAAATCGTGTTCTTGGAGTCTTGAGGACTATTTTGGTTCTTTTCGATTCGTTTGAATGATTTCTGTGTTCAAAGTCGAGATCATATGCTGAAATTATATCATAACGCGATTATTGAGATTTAATATATGCTTTACACACATATATAATGTATATTATAATATATAATATATATATATTATATATTTTATTAACCTCTTTTATAATAACATAGTTAAGAATCCTGCATATTTTCTATAAGACTGTATATATTGTAATACCTTATTAACGAAATTTCCAAAGGATTTATCAGTTAAGAGTTTAGTCAACTTATGTTTTATTCTTTTAAACTTCCGACAGCGCTTAGAACTCGAAAATTCTAAACTCGGTGTTAATCATTTTAGATATCGATTGAGTAATTATAAGTCATGTTTGGGAAGCCGGTCTTTTCAAAGTATTTTATTTGTGGGATATTTCTTATGTTTCTTACAGAAAGTGGCGAATTTATCAGATGGATTAATGTAAAATGTGGTCTATAAATATTGTGGACCCGTTTACTTTAGACGTGATATCGAAAAAAGAAAATTTGGTTAAGAATATTTAGAGTAAATTTTGTGCGTGCGGTGAGAGGTCGAAAAATCATATCCAAATGAGATATTCTCGATAATTGTCCGTAATTGTATTAGTAAGATTAGAAGCCGTTTCTTATAGTTGTTATATATTTATAACTGGCACTTGGTGTTGGAACTACGTTATTTATTCACGTCACTCATTAATTAATCGCCTTTCGAGATTATTTCAATGAACATACCTTTTCAAATGGTTTCCTTCAATTAACTAATAAAATATTGGCTTTTGAGTTTTAGTGTACACAAATTTGTTTTGCACTTAATACTGTCAAAGTAAAACTATAAAAAAATTTAAAATATCGTAATTTCTTTACAATTTCCCTAAACTTGATCAAATTTTTATTCCTAAGGAAGATGGGAAGGAATGTTTTTTATTGTGTGAGTATGGGGGAGGGGGAGGGGGAGGGGCTGGAGCTTCGGAAGCGAGGGGGGGGGGGGGGGCGAGGGGTCATCAGTAAAAGTTGTAACTTTCTTATCTTTCTTATGATGGCGTTTCTTTGTGAATTAATTCAAAATTTGAAAAACTTGTTTCCAGTCTTTTTCTCGTTCGTTACCGGCGAATGGAATGAGTCTCGTACTTAGTATTTTAATAGCTTTTTTTTTCACAGGCGAAGTAAAATCACTCTTGTACACGCGCAATTGATGGGTTGCAAACTTTCACAAGAGAGTCAAAAGACAAAAAACATGGCGGCCATTGTGGTGCCGTTAACAATGGATGCTAATGAGAAATCTTTTGTTAAATGGCACCAACATGGCCGCGAGAACGTAATGTGCAAACGAAGAATACTTTTATGATATGCATCTGTTCACTTTGTTATTTTTCTTTTGTACAATAGTTTAAAATCATCACAACTGTACAAGACCTTAAGAAAGTCATCGATGAAAACCAGCTTACACCAGAGTTCAATGGAACATTTCACTACGATCATGACGAGTGGATACGATTCAGAATAGTAAGTGAAGTTGTTATAATTCTACGATAACTTGTTATATAATTTGTTTAATATAGCAAATATAGCAAAAAAAAGCCTCATATATAGATGTGTCACCCAAGATTAAAACTGTAACTTCATCAGACTAATCTCATCTATAGATTGAATTGCCTAAACCGTCTTCACAATTAATATTCAAATTATAATATTTCCAGTTGCAAGAATAGCTTATTTAACCCTTTATGGTTGTCTTTCTTGCGTCCCACACTTCTTAATCTCATTTTTGTAATTTTTTTGTATTTTTTGTGTGAAAAATAAAGACCTTCGAAACCTTTTTTTTTACATTTTAATTTCTTTAAATTGACATGGGTGCGAAAAATGATCAAGCAATATAAATTACTTCTCATTTGTCTCTAGTTGAAAGAAACTCCTAAAAATATCGTCGTTAACAAATCTTAGAGTAGAATATTTGTACATTTAGATCTCAGATCTCAGAAGTATAAAAAAGGTACTGAACTGTTGGTTTTTGTTCCTTTTTTTTCCGCAGAAGCTGGAGCCTTTCATGACAGGATGTCGCAGTGCTGCGAAGCTGGCCATGGAAGTAATGCAACAATTTACAAGCACCAAAGTAGGAGAAACTTTAAAAGACTGTAAATCACTACTAGAACAGCATCAACAAAAAGTCAAGGACGTGTTCTTAGATAGTAGACTTTCAGCCCTTCAAGTTGAAGGAGAACAAATCTTAATACGATTAGAAGAAGAGGAAACTAGTCTGGCCAAGACTGAAGATTACGAGGAAACAGTAGAGTGTGTTTCGAAACTGTATCATCAGATGAACGAAGTGTTTTGTAAACTCGAAATGTTAACTGAAAATAGGACTAAAAAACTAGAACAGTGTGTACAGCTCAGGGAATTCGAATGCGACGCCGAGAAGGTAAGTTATGTTAATTTTTATTGATAGGGAATCGAGTGTGATGTACTGGTACGAGTGCGTTCGCCTCTCGCGACGTCACGGGTCTGGAGTTCGAGTCCTGGGTTCTTCCCTCTGCGAACCTAACACGCTAATTTCTTCTCGTCAACAAACGTGGACCAATGGGGTGTCAAAACTTATAATAGATCATTCCTTGATATTTTTAGGAAGCACTGCGCTGCTAATATGCAGCATGGATGGCGTATGCGGCTAACGCGTCGTCTTTCACCGCTGTGAGTCCAACGGTTGGGGTCGCTGATTCGAGCCCTGCGGTCGCCACATGTAAATTGAGTTTGTTTGATGGTTGTTCTCTCCTATGTTACAAGCGTTTTTCAGGTTCTCCGGTTTCCTCCCCCCTTGTGTTAAGCGTGTGTGCGTAGAATATTGAATGAAGAGGTAGTGTGTGTGAGGGAAAAGTGTCCCCAAATTAGTGCGACAGCGCTAGCACGACTAGACACTTAAATAAAGTGATTAATATATTTAATACGCCGCCTCTCACCAGTACGATGGTGCCGGTCTCAGTGTCATATATGAGTAGAGTTGTATGTTGGTTCTCTCCTCTGATTCTCCGGCTTTCCTCTCCCCGCAAAAAATCAACTTCTAGCTTTGCGCATTCACCTAGTTTGGGGCCTAGCTCTGTTGTGATAGTCCCACGCTGTGATACAACAGCTAAAAGCTGGATTAGAAAATTAAAAGATTAAAAGATTTTTAAGTGACAAGAAATAATCAGAAATAAAGTGAATTTTGTAAGGCTGTTGAAATTATCCTACGGTCTCTATGACAAAACATTCATTGTCATTTTCCTCCACACAGGTCGAAACATGGATCAGAACTGAAGCTGAATCGTTCCTTCACAAACACACGGAACTAGGGGATTCTCTACATCATGTTCAATCCTTACAAAAAGAGTTTGACATTTTTGACAAGAATGCAAAGGTAAAACACGAGCGGACACCACATGTTAATATAGGTTTCTATATATTTTTCTATATATATTTCAGACCGAGTTTAATTCCCTTGAATATAATTTAGTGAGATTTTTATCATTCCTAAGAGGTGGCTACTTGTATACGCGGTATCACAGTGTTTTTAGATATTGTTTGTCTCTCGTTTGATTACCTTCTACAAAGCCTAACAAGCTAAATTACAATTCGACCTGTGAATTAGCCGTCCCCCGACTTAGATCAGCCCAGAGGTTGTTTCAGTGTTCGATCTGTGAGTTAGCCATGCCATGACTTAGATCAACCCAGAGGTTGTTTCAGTGTTCGATCTGTGAGTTAGCCATGCCCTGACTTAGATCAGCGCAGAGGTTGTTTCAGTGCTCCATGCAATTGAATGGCTTGCAAGAAACGTATATTTTTGTACTATTCCAGAGTTACCTCGATCAAATAGAAAACGTATTAGAGGAAGGTCGATCGTTGTACCAAGGAAACCATTATGAAAGCATTGGACTACAGGAAAGATGTAAAGCTTTAGAAGATGCTAATAAGAAAGTTAACAAAAAGATGGAAGCTAGAAGGGCTCAACTTGCGCTCTGTGGAGAATTCCACAAACTTGTAGAAGAGGTAAATACAGTATATCAGTTTTTAATATTACGAAATTGAGTTTTTCATTGCAGTCAATCAAAATAATCAGTCGGCAAATATACAGAAATTCTGATCCTATTATATATACACAAAAGTATACTTGTATATATTTACAAAAGGGTCAGAATTTCTGCATATCGCTGTATATATATATGTGGTATGTGACAGCTGTACTCTTAGGTATAACTAGCTAAAACTAGTGTGAGCTGCGTCGGTGTTTCTAATGAAACAGTAATGATGAAAAGGTAAATTATACACCGTGAAAAGATGCAAAAACTTACTGACGTTTCGGACGCTAGTCCTTCGTCGGAGTAAAAGAGAAAGAAGTGGTAGAAAGGAGTGTATATATGATAGAATAAGACAAAAGAAACCAATGAGAGCAAGGTAGGCAAGGAAACAAAAACAAACAATCAAAAGACAAAAGGAAAGGTTAGTTGAAAATAAAGCGTTCATTAATCCCGTTGGGACTAAGAGTGCCCAATAGGTGAATAAGCCGCATTTCTTTGGTCTTGCGACAATCATTGTTGCCGTTAAGCAAAGAAAGACCGAAAACAATGAAGTCAGAAAGAGAATGGTTAGTTAGATTAAAATGGCGGGAAACTGGTTTGGTAGGATCGTTATTGCGAATATCATAAAGATGATTGCAAATGCGATCACCAAGACGGCGGCCAGTCTCACCCACATATAAAAGATTACAGCGGGTACATTTAATACAATATACAACATTAGAAGTGGTACAAACAAAATGGTCAGTGATTTTAACAGTAGATTTGGGACCGACAACAGAAGTGTGAGAGGCTATGTGAGGACAAGTATAACAACGTTTACGAGAACAGCGAAAAGTACCAGGTTCTTTGTTAGAGGGAAGAACTCCCTTGACCAAGAAAGAACGGAGATTACGATCACGTTTATAGGAAAAGAGAGGGCGGTTGTTGAAAATAGCGGAAGTGCGGGTATCAGAGTCAAGCAGAGAAAAGTTGCGGTTAACAATGGGCTTAATGGAAATGTTAATAGGATGATACGTAAGAGTGAAAGGAATGCGGTCATTAGAGGGACGAGTGTGAGATGTGAGAGCGGTGGTACGATCAATAGTAGAAACTTTACGAATAGCGCGATCAATAACATGAGCAGGATAATTACGCTTAAGGAAGAAGGAACGCATCTCAGAACATTTAACGGAAAAATCAAGATTATCACTACACAGACGACGAAGACGAAGAAATTGCGAGAACGGAATAGCGTTAAGAGTATGCTTAGGATGAGAAGACGAGTAGAGTAAATAAGAATGAGAGTCAGTAGGTTTGTAATGGACACTAGTGCTAAGACGGTCGTCATTAAAAAGTGGTTTCTTAAAAAAAGTTTCTTACTACTGACTCTTCTACCTCTTCTTTCTCTTTTACTCCGACGAAGGACTAGCGTCCGAAACGTCAGTAAGTTTTTTCATCTTTTCACGGTGTATAATTTACCTTTTCATCATAGCTGTACTCTTATGTGCCTTGGGGCGGGTATCATGTGGTAACATACTTTAATATGGGTTTCTTAATACTTGTGGTATGTGATATAGCTGTACTCTTATGTGCCTTGGGTCGGGTATCATGTGGTAACATACTCTAATATGGGTTTCTGAATACTTGTGGTATGTGATAGCTGTACTCTTATGTGCCTTGGGGCGGGTGTCATGTGGTAACATACTCTAATATGGGTTTCTGAATACTTGTGGTATGTCATAGCTGTACTTTTATGTGCCTTGGGGCGGGTGTCATGTGGTAACATACTCTAATATGGGTTTCTGAATACTTGTGGTATGTCATAGCTGTACTCTTATGTGCCTTGGGGCGGGTATCATGTGGTAACATACTCTAATATGGATTTCTTAATACTTGTGGTATGTCATAGCTGTACTCTTATGTGCCTTGGGGCGGGTGTCATGTGGTAACATACTCTAATATGGGTTTCTGAATACTTGTGGTATGTCATAGCTGTACTCTTATGTGCCTTGGTCGGGTGTCATGTGGTAACATACTATTATATGGGTTTCTGAATACTTTCCAACTAAACTTGCGCTCAGCGTAGGTGATGAAAGATGAATACAATTTTTTAATCTCTAGGTATCCAAATGGACACTAAGCACTTTAAAACAGATCGCACTAATGAAAATGGAAGAAATCCTAACACTAGAAGGTGTAGCGGTTCTTACGAAGAACCTTGATGAATACCTTGAGAAATACCCGGTATGGCCTGCCAGCCAGCTTAACCGTATATCCGAGATTGCTACCAACTTCGGAGATAGCCGGATGGTCAGTCAAGCTGAGGGAGTCTTGACCCGATATAAGGAAGTAGAAGATATGTTGGAACAGAGGAAAGGCACCCTGAGAAGAGCGGAGGAACGGTTGCGGGTAGGTTTGATTTTCATGAGGGGAGGGGTGGGTTTACCAGGTACCCATCACGTCTGGAAGTGAAAAACTGCATTTTGTCCTCAAATGTCTCGAAAACTTTTAGCTTTGATTGCAGAAATGAATTTACTGTCTGTTTGAACACGTATCCTTGGTATTCACGTTATGTCATCAGGAGGACTTCTCAATAAGGTCCTTTTGTACCTGTACACCAGCATGGCCACTATGTCTTTGTTTTTTGATTCTCTTAGGAATGGTTGAAAACGAACAATACCATACATATTTATTATTGTAGGTGTTAATGTTATTGGTGGTAATGTTGTAGGTGTTAATGTTGTTGATGTTAATGTTGTTGATGTTAATGTTGTTGGTGGTAATGTTGTTGGTGTTAATGTTGTAGGTGTTAATGTTGTTGGTGTTAATGTTGTTGGTGTTAATGTTGTGGGGTTGAGATGTGGTTGGTGTTAATCGTTGTTCTGGTGGGAATGTTGTAGGTGTTAATGTTGTCAGGTGTTAATGTTGTAGGTGTTAATGTTTTTGGTAATGTTGTAGGGTTAATGTTGTTGGGTTAATGTTGTAAGTGTTAATGTTGTTGGTGTAATGTTGTTGTGTTATGTTTTGGTGTTATGTTGTAGTATTAATGTTGTTTGGTGCTAATGTTATTGGGTTAATGTTGTTGGTGTTAATGTTGTTGGTGTTAATGTTTTGGGTGTTAATGTTGTTGGTGTTATGTTGTTGTTGGTGTTATGTTGGTTGGTGTTAATGTTGTGTGTGTTATGTTGTTGGTGTTAATGTTGTTGGTGTTAATGTTTAGTTGGTGTTAATGTTTGTATTGTGTGTTAATTGTTGGTGTTAATAGTTGTTGGTGTTAATGTTGTTGGAGTTTAATGTGGTTGTTTGGTGTAATGTTGGTGTTAATTGTTGTTGGTGTTAATGTTGTAGGTATTAATGTTGTGGTGTTAATGTTAGTGAGTGTTTCATGTTGTTGTGTTAATGTTGTTGGTGGTTAATGTTTGTTGGTGTGTACGTTGTTGGTGTTAATGTTGTTGGTGTTAATGTTGTAGGTATTAATGTTGTTGTGTTCAATGTTGTTGGTGTTAGTTATATGTTGTTGAGTTTAATGTTGTTGCGTGTTACTGTTGTTGGTGTTAATGTGTGGTGTTAATTTGTTGGTGTTTAATGTGGTGTAATATGTTTGGGTGTTAATGTGTTGGAGTTAATTGTTGTTGGATGTTTAATGTTGTTGGTGTTAACTGTTGTTGGTGTTAATGTGTTGGTTGTTAATTTGTTGGTGTGAATGTTTGTTGGTGTTTAATGTTGTTGGTGTTATGTTGGTTGTGTTAATGTTGTTGGTGTTAATGTTATTGGTGTTAACTGTTGTATGGTGTTAATGTTGTAGGTGTTACTGTTGTTGGTGGTTAATGTTTGTTGGTTGTACTGTTGCTTGGTGTTAATGTTGTAGGTGTTAATGTTGTAGGTGTTAATGTTGTTAGGTGTTTAATGTTGTTGGTTGTTTAATGTTGTTGGTGTTAATGTTGTTGGTGTTAATGTTGTTGGGTGTTAACTGTTGTTGGTGTTAATGTTGTTGGTGTTAATGTTGTTGGTGTTAATGTTGTTGGTGTTAATGTTGTTGGTGTTAATGTGTAGGTGTTAATGTTGTTAGGTGTTAATGTTGTAGGTGTTAATGTTGTAGGTGTTAATGTGTGGTGTTAATGTTGTGGTGTTAATGTTGTAGGTGTTAATGTTGTTGGTTAATGGTTGGTGTAATGTTGTAGGTGTTAATGTGTTGGTTGTTAATGTTGTAGGTGTTAATGTTGTAGGTGTTAATGTTGGTGGTGTTAATGTATTGGTGTTAATGTTGGTGTTAATGTGGTTGGTGTTAATGTTGTAGGTGTAATGTTGTAGGTGTTAATGTTGTTGGTGTTAATGTTGTTGGTGTTAATGTTGTAGGTGTTAATGTTGTTGGTGTTAATGTTGTGGTGTTAATATTGTTGGTGTTAATGTTGTTGGTGTTAATGTTGTTGGTGTTAATGTTGTTGGTGTTAATGTTGTTGGTGGTAATGTGTTGGTGTTAATGTTGTTGGTGTAATGTTGTTGGTTGTAATGTTGTTGGTGTTAATGTGTTGGTGTTAATGTTGTTGGTGTTAATGTTGTTGGTGTTAATGTTGTTGGTGGTAATGTTGTTGGTGGTAATGTTGTTGGTGTTAATGTTGTAGGTATTAATGTTGTTGGTGTTAATGTTGTTGGTGTTAATGTTGTTGGTGTTAATGTTGTTGGTGTTAATGTTGTTGGTGTAATGTTGTTGGTGTTAATGTTGTTGGTGTAATGTTGTAGGTGTTAATGTTGTTGGTGTAATGTTGTAGGTATTAATGTTGTTCTTGGTAATGTCAATGGACCCTTCTCAAAAAGAACTTGGATGCGAGGCTCATTTGAAGGCACACTTTTTCTCTATGGAATTTGTTGGCATTTCTTTTGTATTTCCATGTTAGCTTCGCATTCAAGACAATTGTAAGAAGAATCCATAGGCCTTCTTACCTTGCTCTTAATGTTTTCCCATTTCAGACCACGTGTCATTCCCTAGAGTATCCTTCCATCCTTCCATCGTTCAATGTTTGTGCATGAACCTTCTCAAGAGAACGACTTGAAGTCTGGAATGAGATAACATAGCGCGGGAGATAAAAGGCTATATTGTTTTCATTTCTTATGATCTCATTCTTTCTTCCACTATTTCAGGGTAACCTGTCCTGTGAATTCTTCAGTACGACCACCGGTGGTAGTGACGAGTCCTCCTCGACCCCCCACGACGGGGACGAGGACGAGAATGACCTGGGACCCGATACTGACGATGAAATGGACACCCCTGTAGCAGAAAACCCTGACATTTCTCCTGAACGAAAAATGTCTGGAGATCGAAATCCAATGCTGTACACTTGGAAGGAGGTCAGCAGCATTCAGCCCGAATCACCACCAGTACGCATGCGTGATGTATATTCATTCTAATACTACTAATAATATCTAATAAGGGATATCAGGTCGCTTAGATAATATATCCCATCTTTAATAGACCCCTTGCATGTGACGTCAAAAGAACTCAATTTGGAAGACAAAACAAAAGAATTCCAATTCCATGAGAAGTGAAAACCTATTGTTATGTCCTCCAAATAGTCCAGGTTCGAGTTCCAAATTACCACTGTGTTTCTTGATTAGAGACTCATTTACTCAGGCTAAGCCTCGAATCAGTGTCTAATTACTCGCAAATACCAACGGTAAAGTAAAGAATGTACAACTTCAACAATACAAACACTTTGAAAGTTGACGGTCCTTGACTGGAACACCACGTAAATATTCTTCACAAAATCGAGGCAACACAGCGGTAATTTGGAACTCGAAAAGGGTCTATTGAGCTGCATTCCGACGTGCTGCAAGGAGTCTATTGATTCTTGGTATCCTGGACTTCATTTCTTGACGTGTGCATCAGCAGATCACAAGTTTTCAATAATGAATTTTCTGCTTGACAGCTCAGTGTTTGACTAACAAATTGGTGCGAATAATGAGATTCTAAGATTCTTTATCAGCTGATTGAAACTCAGCAATAGGCCGTTTACATCAAATATTCCTTTTTTTTATATATCACTTTGTTAACGAATTAACTCGGCCCATGGTCCCTCGAGGACGTCTCTGCTGGTTGGCAAACAAACTTGAGAATCGTAAGAAAAAAATATCGTTTTGAAACGTTTACGTTAACCATATTTGTAAACCTTTCTTTTAGACAAGTTACATATGTTATTTTGTTATTTGTAACATGTTCTGCAAATATTCTACTTGATCTTGTCTCTGTTTGCGCATAATGTCAAAGACATTTCTAATCATATTCTCAGTCTTGTGAAACCGAAAATCAAAATTTTCACCTAAATTACCTGCCTTAGTGAACTGATGCCCGTGCTAATGCTAATGTATAATAATATTTAACCGATTAATATTTATTAGGAGGTCGAGCTTTCTAAAATAAGTTTTTGAGTACATTATGGCCTAGCTTGGGTACCAATACCTTTTGTTTATCATGCCTCATGTGGTGTTGTTTGTACCCAAGCTATACCACAATGCATCATGTTTATCGAACTCCGAAAAGGAATACGACATTCTTGCTAACACTGCTAACCAGTAAAAACACTTATAAACTATCAAATAACCCAGCTTATTAATCATTCATTTCTCATATGAGTTCGACGGTAAGGTGGCATTAGTCGCTTTCAATAACCCTATCCCTGAATAAAAGGACACATGTCGGTTGACATGACAAAAGACACCAAATCTTTTGTCAAAGTCAACCAAAATGGCGGCTATGACGTCACGTGCACACCAAGAATGAAATTACTTCCCATAAACATTGCTGTCTAAACAGCCGAAAACTAACGATACTGC
This sequence comes from Actinia equina, assembly GCA_011057435.1. Classification (NCBI taxonomy): domain Eukaryota; kingdom Metazoa; phylum Cnidaria; class Anthozoa; order Actiniaria; family Actiniidae; genus Actinia; species Actinia equina. Next base: position 356,083 of record WHPX01000051.1, read on the forward strand.
TTCTCACTGTTGAGGGGGGGGGGGGTGGGGGGGTGGGGGGATTGGTTGTCAGTGCAGTCCGGCATAACACTGAAATGGCTTCCCAAACGGTTCGGCATTCTATAACTTAGAGAAGTTTTCGTATGACTGTGAAAACCTCGCCGCAGAAACGCGGTCTTGACACGGCAAGGCATGCGCCAGATCAATCATGATCATATTGTGATTGACTTAAATTTCGACTATATTTCCTTACGATTTTTCTTAATTTAACAGCCTCTGGAAAGCATCGAAGAATGTGAACAAAATTTGTCTCCTAAAGTCAAAGAGTAAGTATATTATGCTCTGAAATCCTGTCTCCATAAAGATAAGGCCACTAGAAGATAAAGACCCTGATACTAGAGTCAACGGCTCCCTTTGGGTCATCCTCCCTTCATCTTATTTCTGAAAAGGTTGCCTTAGCCGGTTGGAAACTTGAGGATTTCCGAAAGGAAAGTCAAATCACTTGTTTTTCCGACTGGTCCCCGACACTGGTCCGAGGGTTTTTAAACTATATTTGATATAAAGTGGTTTTGAATTAATTGTTTTGTCTCACTATTTCACGATAGGAAACTTTCTTACATCGTACAAGAGATGATAGATACAGAGAGAGACTATGTCAAGTCCCTTGAATATATCATGCAGGTAGTGCTAATGAAGGAATGATGATTGATTGAATGATGGGATGAATGATGAAATGAATGATGGAATGAATGAAGGAATGAATGATGGAATGAATGATGGAATGAATGAAGGAATGAATGATGGAATGAATGATGGGATGAATGATGGAATGAATGATGGAATGAATGATGGAATGAATGATGGAATGAAAGGTGGAATAAATGATGGGATGAATGATGGAATGAATGATGGGATGAATGATGGAATGAATGATGGAATGAATGATGGAATGAATGATGGAATGAATGATGGGATGAATGATGGGATGAATGATGGGATGAATGATAGAATGAATGATGGAATGAATGATGGAATGAATGATGGGATGAATGATGGAATGAATGATGGAATGAATGATGGAATGAATGATGGAATGAATGATGGAATGAATGATGGAATGAATGATGGAATGAATGATGGAATGAATGATGGAATGAATGATGGAATGAATGATGGAATGAATGATGGAATGAATGATGGAATGAATGATGGAATGAATGATGGAATGAATGATGGGATGAATGATGGATGAATGATGGAATGAATGATGGGATGAATGATGGAATGAATGATGGAATGAATGATGGAATGAATGATGGGATGAATGATTGAATGAATGATGGAATGAATGAATGATAGAATGAATGGAGGGATGGATGGATGGACGGACGGACGGACGAACGAACCAATGAATGATGGAAGGAAAGAGTTTATTGGCGGATGGAGAATGCTTTTATCTTCATTTTTAGAAACTATATTCTAAACACACAAAAAGCGATATTAAGATAGAGAGTATTAATTGTAACACATTCTTTTATTCGTTAGAATTATTTATCTAGAATGGAGAATCCTGATTTACTGCCTTCCCTCAGAGGAAAAAAGAATATTTTATTTGGAAATATTGAACGAATATATGACTTTCATAATCGGTAAGTAAAAAGAGGTAGCCACAGAACAACCTTTTGCATGAATAAATAAATACCTCAGTCATATCTCCCCGACATGTCTTGTGCACACCAGTGAATGCATTTGTGCACGCTCTAAGTCCGTGTGAAAATTAGTATACGAAATCGTGTGAAAATTAGTATAGGAAATCGTGTGAAAATTTGTATAGGAAATCGAAAGGTTCGAGTGCAGTTTGCTCCTGCATGAGAACGGCTATGATTTTCTTTTAATTATACGACCATCCAAAACAAATGTGATGTAACATTTTGTGATTTTTGATTTTGATTTTTTTTCCCGCCTTTTTTGCACAGTGATTTTAAAAAAAACAGCAAGTAGCAGGTAACCCGGTCTACCCTGCCACCCTGCCACCAGGGTCTTGTTTTCATACTAAAACGGTCTTGAGTTCCTGCAAAGCGTCTTCATATTACGCATGCGCAAACGTTTTAGTGCCCTGTCACCCTTGTATCCATGAAAACCATAGTTGTGTTAATAAATCCATTGGGTTTCCTGTGTTGATGTATCGGTATCAAGAGTATTTCATACTTAAACGTGTTGGTCTTTATTCAGGTGTTTTCTACGTGAGTTAGAAATGTGTCAAGAGAAACCTTTACAGATAGGCAGTTGTTTCTTGAAATGGGTACGTTGAATCTTTTTCTTTATTTTTTCCTATTCTTTCGACTTTTCTTTCCTCTTGCTGTTTTTCCTTCCCTTTTCTCTTTTTGAACCTCTTATTAGCCATTTCTAGATTGAGAAAATAACTAGGTTGAGTTGGCATATCCGTGCATCGTGGGGCGATGTTAGAGGACAAAATAGACGCCATCTTTGACACCATCTTGTCTCCTAAAACAATGCAATGTCAACTCAATCCAGTTTTTCCATTAACTTCGATATGGCTGTGGCATTTTTACTCTTTTCTCTACTTTTTAAGCTTTCGTTTCCTTCCTTTTCAACTTAACAAATAGACATCAAATTTCAAAAATATAATTTTAAAAAAAAATTTGTCAATTTGTTTTTTACAATAACAAAAGCGATTAAAACAATTTGAAATTTGCAAGTTATTGTAATATCCTTTTCTCTTATCTACTCTCTTCTCTTCTCATTTTCTTTCCCTATTGCGTCTTTTCTTTCTTTTTTTCTTTTTTTTCTTAATCTTTATTTCACGTAATTTGCAAGTTCACTTACAATCATCGTCTTGCTGTTGGTTCCATTTACAGGAACGTCAGTTCTATCTCTATGCTTTGTATAATAAAAATAAACCAAGATCCGATCAACTCTTGTCTGACCATGGAAACACGTATTTTAAGGTAAGTGATACAGACCTAGACTTGAGGCTTGGAGGATGAATCCTCAGAGCCTGGCCGGAATTGCAGAAACATTTTAAGGAAAAACAGTTTGGCCTAGCGGTAGTACCGACACTCGCCTTTCACCTTTGTGCCTCGCATTTGAATCCATGACTCGGCATCACACGTGAAAGTTTATTAGGTCTCTCCCAAGATTCGAGGGCTTTTCTAAGTTCAGATTCTCTGGCTTTCCTCCCTTCATAAAACCTAACGACACATTGCCCGCTAATTGCTGGTTTTCAATCATTCCTTAGAGAATGAAATAACAAAAGACATGGCAGCCATGTTGGATAATATAACAAAAGAGACTAATGACGAACTTTTGTTAACCTCTTCCAACATGGCGGCTATGAAATCCACAAATAGACGTTATTCGTGGTGTGACAATGTTTTCCCAATTAAGCGTGACAAACCTCCAGAAGATTCATTTTCTTTTGTTTTTACTCTTAGAAAAATTCATGAGTATCCCAAAGGATACGAAAAGAATAACGATGATATCCCGACGAGTTGCAAAACATTAGCTCTTCATTTCCCCAGAGCTTTGTCACGTTAAATTGGTTGCCAATTTCAGATCACATGACATTCCCTTGAGAATTGTTCTTTTATGACGTTGGAACATGTTGAAATATTTACACATGAAAGAATCAACTCTCAAGAGTGATATCATGGTCTGAAATATGCACATCAAACGACGAAGCTTAAACGGTCTATTCAAACTTTAAGTTGGCCGTCACCTGACATTGATGTTTGGCGGTCACGAGGTACGAGAGATGCATTGACTATTCATAGTACCAACTCAGACAATAGCAAACCAATCACCGTTGCAGCACTTTTTCTCAGTGGAATAAGCCTGAAGCGAGATGACGTTTTACCCCCGTCTCTAGACCACAATCCTTTTCACATTGCTTTTGTTCTTTAATTATGACTATTGTTCCAGTATTCTCTAAGGAATCAGAGATTTTAATATGAAAGAATTTAAAAACTATTATGGTCTAGAGTCGGGGGTAAAACGTCATCTTGCTTCAGACACCTACACATTATTTGTTTTAAAGAGTACTACAAGGATTACGATGCAATTTTCTATTCTTTTCGCAGGATATATAGTAAACTATTAAAACGATTTATAATCAATTTTCACCGATCAGAGTTTTAAATTTTGAGATAGACTCTAGCTAATAATTTGTTGAGCTTGTGGGACATAGTAACGGTGACTGAAGGGGAGTCTGAACCATGAATTCTCTTTACGGCGAGAGACTATTGAAAACCAATTAAAAGCTGTAAAAATAGTATTCACCTTCTTTAGATGTTCATCTCTTGGTTTTTAGGCTTTTCAAGAAGAACTTGGCGACAAACTGGATCTCGGAAGCTTCCTCATGAAACCTGTCCAAAGAATGTGTAAATATGGACTACTGTTAAGGGTGAGAGATTTCGAACTTAAATAATAAGCTTTTATTTTTCGCAGTTACTCGGAAGGTATATAGATATTATAGATATCTAATAATTATCGACTATTAATATATTTCCTTCAGGATATGATCGAGGCTTGTAAGGATGGAGTTATAGTCAATGAACTGAAGGTTAGTGTAGTTTGTTATGTCTCAAACACTGAGACAACAGCTTGGCTGATCTAAGTCAGGGAATGGCTAACTCACAGATTGAATTTGGTAATGAGCGTGTTAGATGTTGGAGGGAGGAAAACCAGAAAACCCAAAGAAAAACCCTCGAATCAAGGGAGTGACGTAACAAACTCTACTTACATAAGATATTGCGTCCAAGAATGAATCGGAACCAGGAATTGATTCCAGTGACGCATAAGTACTCATTTCCCTTTGTAATCTTTGTTGTGTAGGATGCGCAGAACATGGTTCGATTTCAGCTCAGACACGGCAATGATCTGCTTGCCATGGACTCGTTACGTAACTGTGACGTAAGTACATCCTCGTGACCATTATATACTACTCCCAATGTCCACACAACAATTATAATTCCTTGTACTGAAATAGATTGTATTAATGACTTCATTTCCCGCAACAGTTGTCAATTGAAATGTATATAGATAAATGACCATGAATGAGCCTAGAGGACACGCAGTCAGTTTACCTGTCGTTGCAGTCTTGATTCATAAAATTCATTCTGCTGATTGATACCAAGCAATCATCTCTGATTGATAGCACATGACGGGCAGTGTTTTCCTGTCATTGTAGGCTGGTAATGAGATTCATGAGATTAAGTCAGCTGATTGATACCAAGCAATAGAATACTCTCTGGTTTATAGAACATGACGGGTACCTTTGATCTGTCATTGTAGCCTGGCAAACAGTTTCATTCAGCATAATTCGTTACTTGTATGTATTTTTCAGGTTAACGTCAAGGAACAAGGTCGTCTCCTTCGTCAAGATAATTTCATCGTGTGGTCAGGAAAGAAGAAGCATCAGCGACGTGTCTTTTTGTTCGATGATTTGGTCTTGTTTAGTAAAGCCAGAAGACAACAGGGTGGTGTAGATCTCTTCTATTACAAGAATTCACTCAAGGTATGATTAACGAAAAGATTCATGGGAAGATAGCATATTCTGTGCTACTGTATTCAAAGTCATTTGGATATTACTAAATTATGTATGCAAGTCATGGGACCGTGATTATCGGATTAAGAGAGCGTGAGAATACTTGATTGTATTAAAAAACAATAGATTGGTAATCCAAACAATAGCACTAAACCTAACCTTACAAAAGCGGTACTGTACATATGGAGCAATGCAAATCAAGCTTTCGAGCGGTAATGGATTACTCTCGACAATGACGGCAGAAATCAGTAACATAGAACTATATCTAGACCCCGTGTAAAATGCCTTGAGACTAAAAGTGAGGTGTCTCTCATTATTTACAGACTGCAGACTTGGGATTAACGGAGTCTTTAGGTGATGGCGGACTTAAATTTGAACTTTGGTTCAGAAAACGAAAGACCGGAGAGAAATTCATCTTACAGGTACACTTCATTTCCTATACTTTCTTTTTTTCTTTCTTTTTCTTCTTCATTCAGTCCTTTTTCTTCTCATTTGCCGTCTATTTTCTATACTAGTGCTGCAAGTCAACCCAAACTCGAGTCTTTTGTTTGACAGTAAATTGTTTAAAGTAAAATCTTTGGAAAGAATTTCAAAGCCTATTGCGACCATTTTCTTTATTACGCGGACAAACCAGCCCAGCTCCTGTCAATCAAAAATAGATAAATAAATAAGTGAAAATGTTAACTCTTACTGTTGGAAGTGTGATTGACGGGAGCCTTAAACCGAGATGTCTCGAATTATAGTAGATGACTGGGTCGCGTAATGGTCCCTTTTCATGCGGTAAATACCGCTAAGTTTTATAACTGAAGACTCATTTGCACAGGCTTAACCTCGCTTAATAGTAAATCATTCATAAAAGTCAACTGTAATGTAAAAACAAATGCAGCTTGAAAAATACCAATGTTTTGAAATCCCACGGACTTTTAATGGTATCTGTAAATAGCTGACTTATAAACGAGGCTAAGCCTGTGCAAATGAGTCTGTGATCTTCAAAGACAGCGGTATGCATCCATTGCGAAATTGGTTTGTTTTGAAAATGGAGAGTAGTTTAAGAATTCCCAGTTTACTGCGCTTAAAACCCCGCGTAACGGAGCCTCCAGTGAATAAAGTACGTCTTTCTAAAACAAATTTACTAATAATTTGATATGAATGTGTTTTGAATTCTCCGATTATGTTGCATTTCCAGGCGCCCAGTATGGAAGTGAAGACATTCTGGTTATCAGAAATAACCAAGATTTTATGGAAACAAGCGATGCGCAACAAAGGTAGGAAACACATAGTTGGCCCCATCACAGTTCCCTGCGCCATCTTGAAAGGTAACCGCATCGAAACGAGAATGGCGAATGGCGATGACCTTTCAATGATAGAGACGTGAATAATTGTCCAAGGTGTTAAAATAGGTCTCTGTCATTGCAAGGTCACAACCGTCCACTCTGCGATAAACATCCACCTTTACCTTTCAAGATGTCGCAGAAAACCGTAAAAGAGACTCTTTGATTGACTTACTCGACGGCTTCTTCACCGTTGAGAAATAAGGATGGGCGAGGTGGAGGAGGTAGGCGAAACCTCTTAGCACCGAATTATACTAGACTGATATTTTAGAGAGTAGGCGAATACGACACAGCTTTTTAGAGTTAAACTAAGACTGCTCTGACCTAATTTTTTTTTTTACATGTGAAGATAGATAAAAACATTCCATCTTAATTCACAGAGTACGGCTTAACAGAGGCCTCCACTGGAATCAGCGTTGAGAGCCAGCCAGCTTTACACATACCAACAACACGATACGACGAGACACCGCACTACCAGACATCCGTATCCTCTCTTCACCACCACGGACCACTTTTAAGAAAAACGTCCAATACCTCTAATATCACTGCGACGGACAAACGATTATCTTTGATCAGTTCGGAAACAGATTCATCGGCTAGTAGTGGGTTTTGTGACACTGCTACTCACACTACCGAGGAAGAGGGCGCCTCGGCTAAAGGGATTGTCACAACGGTTGACAGTCGCGTCTCTTCGAAAGCACAACGAAGCCCACGCGGTAACAGACGAAAAAAATCGATGGAAGAAGTCCCTAACAAAGTTACAAAGGACATTGAAAAAGGACACGAGAAAAAAAATAAACAAAGCAAATCCCCGAGTCCCGAAGAGGAAAAAAAGTCATCGAATTTTTTCCGAAGTTTTTCGCTTCGTGACCGATCGAGTAGCGAACGAGCGACGAGTCCAGAGGAATGTGGCGGAGGCGTAGTCTTACGTCGATCTGTAAGGGAAAAGGACTCTAATGGACCTCATAAGAGAAGGTCTTTAATAGAGAGAATAACACATAAACATTCGGAAGATAAAACGAAAGAAAAGGAAAAAACTCGAAGGAGAAGTCTCGTGGAAACTTTTACGGCTTCTCTTGATACAAAAACTGATGGAAAAGAAAATGCTACAGATTCGACACGCAATAAGCAAGGAGTGAAATCAAAGAGTAATTGCGTTGTTTCAGAGGTGAGTTAGTAAGGTTGTTTAAAGAGAATAATGGGTGATTAATTTTGGTGATGATAATGATGATGATGATAATTGATTTTGGTGATTGGTAATGAAATTGTTGATGGGCATTGATGGTGGTGATGTAGCCTGCAGAGCAGGCGTTATTTTTGATGGGTTTGAGGACGAATCGGGGTTTTGGGGTTCCTGTTTCGACTACGTGCCCGCGAGCAAAATGGGACCCACATGTCTTAATAATGTCTTCATAAAAATGCATTAAAATGGGCTCTTTTAAAGTTCGATAAAATGAAGTATACACCACATAAGAAATGACAAACGAAAGATGTTGGTACCCAAGCTAGACCACAATTCACAGCATTCACTAGCTCAGAAAAGATCTATTCTCATTATGTTGACTTAACTCAAGCTAACATATTTCTCTTATCATAGGTATAACGTACGGAGAATGACTACTCGCGCCTTACTTGGTTTCTCCTGGATTCATTCTTCTGTCTTCGAAGAAAATACAAATCTTTACCTTGGGCGTAATGGTTTGTTATTTCAAGCCACGTGTCATTCCCTTGAGAACATGATTCTTGGCTTCAGTCGTATCTACTTCCATGTGTCTCGTCAAGCGCAACCGTTAAGCAAAGAAATTATACTCTAGGGAATGACATGTGGTCTGAAATGGGAAAACATCGCGGTGGTAAAGACGACTCTATTCCCATCAGGTTACCATCGCTTTGTGGTTCAGAACGGACGCATTTATCTTCATTTCGCTCTGTGAATGTTGTTCGCAATTAAGAATGGAATTCATTTTATCCTTGAGAACAAGTCTTCTGAAGAAAAAGAAAGACAAAGAAATCATGCATATGGAGATTATCACGCCAAGATGATATTTTGACGAAAATATTCATAGTTAAAGATTTTTTAGAATTTATGAACGCGAAAAAAGATTCTAATCCAAATTATCTTTAGAACATGGATCCTCTTTTAACTTTTAACCTTAATTATTGAGAATATTGTTAAAATACTTTCATTATTTTATAGAAAAAAACTTTGATTTATTTAGAAACTTAACTCTACACTTGTGCTGAAGAACGAAAGCCCCTTATGGAGGCTAAACGGACATGCCTTGTTAGCCTCGATCAGGAGCTATTGAAAATTAGAAGCGAATCATGATTGGATGATACGAATATTCCTATGTACAAAATAACTCGCCTCCTTCCCCCTAGTGGAAACCTTTGTGGGAGGGGGTAAGTAGTGATTGTACCGAGGTTAGTGAATGGCCTATTACTAACTATTATATTATAAGATGAGTATACCATTAATATTTACATATGTAACGAAAATCATTGTACAGTCTTTTTAGTGGATATAAATGTTATTAAATAAAAAAAGGTTATGTTTGAAAAGTGAGGCAGTTGGTCTTCATAACGGGCAAGAAGAAAATAATATGAATCAATGGTACTGATGGTTTTCACAGCCGCCATGTTCGTTGAATGTAACAAAAGATTCGTCATTATTCTCTTCTTATATCATCCAATATTGCTGTCGTGTTTTCTCTTGGGAATGATTGCAAACCAGCGATTTGAATTCTATTTCCTTTGCTTCGTATCATAAAAGTCAATCGCTGGAAGACGCCGGCTTCTTTCGTTTGATGATAAGCTTCACAACTCGTGAATAAAAGCCGTACGCTCGTACTTTCCATGGAGTAATCTCTCGTGTTTTATTTTGCTTTGAAACTTTTTGGATTTGTTAAGGTAATCACAAAACCAACCCGATAAAAAGAAAGCAACTGTCAGAAATCTCGCTTTCTGATTGGTCGAGGCATGTGATTATCTCGTGTTATGCCAAATCCCCGCTTGTTTTACCTCTGCACGTAGCATGGCAATTCATTTTCTATTGATTTTCTTCAATGCTAGACACTGAAGGACACAGTTGGACGTAGTTTATGATCTCTACAGCAAAGAGAAGACAAGATTCATAGACTTCCTCAAAAAAATGCAGAATCATTTCAAATCTAAATTATTTTGACTTATTTGAGAGAAATGCCTTAAAGACGAGGCATTTTGAAAAATTCTGATCCAGAGCTTTATGATTATGGTACGTAGTTAATTGTTGTGTTTGTGAAATTCTATTTATTTAAACATAGTTTTTTACTCCATGTCCGAAACCTTTTTATTATTGTTTTTTAATATCTCACTTGCACAGTGATTTCTTTTTTTTCTTCTCTAGGGAAAATTTGAACGCCGAATGAGTTTTCAAAAAGTTAATTTCAATTTTATTAAAAGATATCCCACAGACTCGATAAGGACAATTAAAAACAAATGAAAAACTACTGTCAAGAACAAATTGTAGAATAATATTTTTCAGTTAAAAGGGATTTTTTTGGAGGAAACTTTTCACAGAAAGTGCGCTCAACGTACGTAATGTTTAAAGAGTGTGGGAAGAAACCGAAAGAAAAAGTGAAAAGTGGATTTAAAAAATAATGAAGAAAAGAAAAAAAGTAGAATTATTTCAAAACAAAACGATTTTGATTTACTTGAGAGAAATGCCTTAAAGACGAGAGCATTTTGAAAAATTCCGATCCAAGGCTTTGAGATTATGGTACGTGGTTAATTGTTGTGTTTGTGAAATACTAGATATAGTTTTTTACTCCATGTCCGAAAACGTTTTATTATTGTTTTTCAATATCTCACTTGCATAGTGATTTCATTTTTTTTCCTCGGAGAAATTTGAACGCCGAATGAGTTTTCAAAAAGTTAATTTCAATTTTATTTAAAAATATCCCACAGACTCGATAAGGACAATTAAAAACAAATGAAAAACTACTTTCAAGAACAAATTGTAGAATAATATTTTTCAGTTAAAAGGGATTTTGTTGACGGAAACTTTTCACAGAAAGAGCGCTCAAAGTACGCAATGTTTAAAGAGTGTGGGAACAACCGAAAATATAATATTAAAATTCCTAGTCATTCCTATTAGTCATTCCTATCTATTATTGTAATTTGTATATTATAAAAGAAATAAAAAACTTGTTTGCTGTGCTGTGTGCTGTGTGCTGTCATAAAGCACGCGGGGGTTGGCAGAACACGAGAGAAGTGTTACGAGAAGCATGACGCGTAGCAGAGTGCTTCTGGACACTTCTCTCGTGTTTTGCCAATCCCCGCGTGCTTTATGACAGCACACAGCACGCGCGCGCGTTTTCTATTTCTTCAATGCTGTGTGCTCTCATAAAGCGTGCGCTCTCACCTAATCAGTACGCGATATTTAGAGCAGTCTTTTCATAATTCATTATAATATCCAGAGGATACTAACTTGCATGGGACTAGTCTCTTTTGTACTTGCCTCTCTGAATAGATCCCTTGCCAAAATAGCGGCCGCGAATTTTGGTTGAATTAAAACTAAACTGAGAGAAAAACCAATCCATACCAGCACTGGAAAGAGCACCACCTGAGACATACAAATGTCTCTAAATTTGTCAACTTTCAACTTATGTTTTCTAGGCCGATAAAACACCTGACATAATGAATCTTCGTAGGGTTTATAAAGTAAAGGTGCTCTTTCCAGAGCTCATTTCAATTTCAAAGGGGGCTATTAGCCTGCATCTTGTATTTTTTTATTTATTTATGCATTCATTTGTAGTTTCCTATTTTGGTCGTCACCTAATTAACAAAGCTCTAAAAAGTATGTTTCATAAAGTACACTTTTCTTTTTCACAGATTCCTTTTCTTTGATTTCTTTCGATCACTAAGGAATGGAAACACAGCAAATCGTTAAGGTAAAAGCAAAAATAACTTTTTTTAACCACTCCTTTACATAAATACTCTTTCTAAGCATGAATATATCCTTGGTAGTGGTCACTGTAGCTCAACTCCATACCAAAAGAGCGGTTTATATAAGCCTGAAGCTAGATGACGTTTTACCCCCGTTTCTAGACCATAATCCTTTTCACATTGCTTTTGTTCTTTAATTATGAGTATTGTTCCTGTATTCTCTAAGGAATCAAAAATTTTAATATGAAAGAATTTTAAAAACTATTATGGTCTAGAGACGTCATCTCGCTTCAGGCTTATTGGGCGGTATTTACGATGTCAAGCCCGTCGAATAGAGCGTTTTCACTTGACGTCACAGCAGCCATTATGGGGTACCAAAACAATACATTTTCTATCCGGGAATTGGACTCTATTTTTATGCACTGAAATACTGTGCAGAAAGTTTCTATTGTTTATGGCTGCCGTCTCACGTGAGTGAAAACTCTCTTTATGTCCATATGCAAGGATCAGAATGGACCAGGGAATGGACTACTCTCGACGATAGGGCGACCATTTTGCCAGGCGTAAAACCAATACAAAGATGACGGAAGTACGAGTTTCGTGTGTTTGTCTTTGATTGATGTGCTGTCTTCATTTATATTTTGTTGTATTGTCTTGTGGTGAGCTGTTAATATCAATCGAATTAGTCATTACTGTAACAAGGCTTTATTTGCCCCGGAACGTCCCATAATGCCTTGCAATCCAAGATAGCAGCCGTATTGTCGAAGTAGTTTATTGGACGCGAGTACTTTGTATTGCTGTTCGACTGGTGTATTCCATATTCTGATTGGTTGCCCAAATATAATATAATGTTTTATAGGATACAAAGTACAGCACGTTGTGGATCGTGACGTCGGTTTTAGTATGGTGGACTACTAACACTGTTACTTCTATCGCCTCCAAACGCTTCATGATTATCGATCAACTACATCATGGCGGCCATAACGCATCCAGTGTGACCGAAACACTCAAAGGTTTGAGATGGATAGATCTGACAGTCATTCAACTGGCAGTAAGTGCGATATTTACCTCGACTTGGCTGAAGCTGTACAGAGTTAAGACTGCTAGACATTCTACAACTGTGACCAATCACAAATCTAGTGTTGTTCTGATGGCATCATTTGCACATATGGTTGGAAACCTTGCCACTAACGCATCATATGCTGCAATCAACTCCAGCACTACACAGATGATCAAAGCGTGTGAACCAGTTTTTACTTTTGTACTTCTGTTCTTTCTAAAACCCGAAAAGTGTGAAAATCTAAGCTGTTCTGGTCTACTTTCACTCCTGGTGATGTCTGCAGGAACGTGCTTGTTCGTAGCGGTAGATAGCTCGTTCAATATCTGGGGAATCCTAGCTGCACTTGTTTCCAGCTTCGCTTTTCCCATACGCAACATTTATATCAAGAATTTAAGCAGATCCTCGAAGAGTCCTTTACAGCAATATTACGCCTTATCATTGTATGGCTTCTGGTTTCTCCTTCCCATTGCAATTATCAAGCTACTTATAACCAACAAGATACAGGTCACCTCTTATGGGGACATACTAGTATCAGCTGCCAGCTACTGTACTTACAATATTGCTTCTATCCAGATCCTTCAAGCAATCAGTCCCTTACACCACGCTCTGTTGAATCTGTTCAAGAGAATCTTTGTAATAATCCTGAATATTTTATACTTTTCCGCATCAATGCATTGCCTCTCGGTAATCGGGTTCGTGATCTTTCTCACAGGATTGTTGGTTTGGTACAGAACATCCTACAGTCTTTCTCAAGCACCTGTGTCTTATTCAAAACGAACAATAGGCTATAGTTTGATCTTAGTCAGTTTGTCCTTCATCGGTTTTAATTTGTTCACGACGACTGCTCCTTCTTCGCTAAATATCCTACAATGTATTGATCAACGCGCTAGAGAGGAACTGATAGATACTAATATTGGTACACCTCATTATAATATTGCTAACTCATCTTTGGTGATTGAGCAACATATAACTTCATCATGGGTTTATAACAAAGCATTGCCCGAAGGTGTGCTTCAAAACGTCGATACTTGGCACGAGAGCTTCCCAGGTAGACCAGTACACTTGCATTGTGGCACCTTTAGTTGTGTGAAAGTCTTCGCGGATCTTGAACCCGATAACACTACAGCTTCATTCCTAGTCATTAGTGATTTGGTTGAAAATACCATCTTTGAAACCTGGTTTAACAAGCATCCTTTAAACAAAGTGCTCGAAGGAGCGAGCTTTGAGGATCACTTGCAGCATGTAGTTTTACTTGCCCTCATCTGGCGAAAAGGCGGTACCTACATTGATCCAAGAGTAAGCATGGAGAAAACACACCGTTATTTGAGTATTAAAGAACCATGGATTGCCGTCTCATCTGATGCAAGTCATCACAACATCTTGGGACTTTTCAACTTTCCTAAGGAAAACTCATTCATCAGAGCAATAGGTCAAGTATTTTTGGATCAGCATACAAAAGAAGTTGACGGCATGAAAACCTGGCCGATTAATGTCGAGTTTCGAGAGATTGTGTCAGCTGCATGCAGACAAAATCTTGAGCTTTGTCCCAAAATCATCCATTTGGAAAACACAATATTGGATGCTTCCAACATTGTTGAGAGTAGCTTCGGTACATTATCTTACGACAGCCGAGTTCGTGTTGCTCGCGACGCAAATCTAGGGGACGAAATCCAGGGATTTCCAGGATTGCAATTCGTTCCTTTTATAAATGAATTTCTAGAAAGAGACCAACTTCATCGTTCGAAAGGAGAGAGGAATGTCACTTCCTTTTTTAACGCTTGGTGGGGTTCTCCTTTCACACAGTGGCCACCACCAGAAAACATCGATCCTATCATGTTATCAATGCACATAGGAAATGCGATCAAGCCTATGATATCGAAAAATATAGAATATCTACGGAGAAAATCGCCTATTGGATGTCGCGATACTTCTTCTCTTGAGTTCCTAAGAAAACAAGGTGTTAAATCGTTTTTGTCCGGTTGTTTAACGCTACTGATGCAGAACCCGACCAAAGATGCCAAACGAAGCAATAATATTTATTTGTCAGATGTAAACAATGAAGTTAGGAAGCTTTTGCCATTGGAAATCCAACAAAAAGGTATTTCGTTGGAGCATAACATGAATGGAGCTGCTCGGCTTAACAAGTTCTCAAGATTTAAAGCAGCTTATGATCTGATTGAAAAATACTCCAAAGCAAAGCTGGTTGTAACACAACGCATTCACAGCGCATTGCCATGTGTTGCCATGGGAACACCCGTCATATTCATCAACTCTCCCAACATGCCAGGTGGAGGTGGTACAAACAGTGAAAGCTCGCCAAGAACTCAAGGATTCCATGAGTTGTTCTACATGGTTGATTTGTATAAAATCTCCATTGATGAGGCCAAACTGTGGCTGCATAACTTTGACTGGGACGATCCTCATCCACCTCCGTCTTCAAGTCTTCTGAAGAGGTTAAGAGCCACATCGTGGAACATCATTCGTCAAAAGAATGCATTGCATGAAGCAGCTCTAAAATTTGGAGTCATTCCTTTTCCACATTTCATTCCTCCTGACGGAAATAAGCAGGATTTGTTTCATTTGATATTCACCACCAAGGGCACACAAGTTATTAATCTATTTCATAGAAACAACTCAGTCTCATCGAGTTTGAACTGGCGACACTGGCGTTGCATCGAGTCGATCTTTTATCACCATCCATTCGCAAAGGTCATCGTACATAGCAACACTTTGCCCCATAGAACGTTTAATGTTCTAAAGGAATCCGGCTATGACATTGAGGTCCGAAGGTACAACTTAACAAAGATGGTCAATGGCACTCCTGCAAAAAGTTTTATGACTGGAAAGTATAAGAAGGTGAAGGATGATAAATACTGGTACAGTCACGAGACAGATCTTCTGCGCATGCTCATACTCTACAAAATGGGTGGCGTGTACATGGATATTGACGTTATACTAGTACGTTCCATTAGAGAGTTGCCTGTAAATGTTGTTGGATACCAAAGTAATGGAAAAATAATGAATGGGGCCTTTATGTATTTTGAAAAAGATCATTCATTTTTAAACAAAAGTTTGGAACGTTTTGCTAAAAGCTACAATCAATATAGCTGGGCAGCAAATGGACCATTGCTCATTACAAGCATCTTGCATTCGAAAAATTCAGCTCAATACAATGTAAGTGTGCTCGATCAACTTGCATTCTATATGTTTCCATACTATAGAGTTGTCGATGAGTGTTTTCAACAAACATCCGGGAAAACGTTCGAAAAAAATATGAAAAGTTTCAAAGAAAAGACTTTTGCTGTTCATTTATACTCTAAATACAGTGCTGCACAAGGTCTGGACCAGAAACTGAAAGAGGGAACGATATGTAAAAAACTTCTTAATTCGTTTTGTGTTTTGTGCGACAAGTGGTATTAGGGTGTTTGTGACAGGCTTGGACTGAAAGAGGGTCGATATGTAGCTTCTTGAGCTTCTTGATTTATTCATTTAATGAGGGTGACATACATTACTGGTGACCCAGTAGTTTTCATTATGGCCCTCCTACAATTAATAAACTGAAAAAAATGAAATAAGAATCCCAACTGGCAAGGAGGCAAACCAGTTGGCTATTTACAAGCATAGTCGAGAAACTGAATCTGAACTAATCAGTTCAGGCACCACCGGATTGCAAGACCGACGCTATGACAACTCGACCATGCTGCCTCTCTGTTTTTAAAGGGCACAGCTCTGTTGGGGTAGAAGAACCGTATATATCATGCTCCAGGTTTGACACGCATAGTGTCCCAAAGTTTCCAATATATCCCTGGACAATATTAGTTCGATCATAGCAGAGAAACTGCCAATTATGTAGCCATACTTGAACAACACTTTGAGTAACTGTTGATATAATATCTTGTTAAATAAAAGTACATGCAACGCTAAACCATGGAAACTTGTTAAATTCCATTATTGCACGCTACCACCTGTAGTAGTATAGGGAATGGGGGTTCTAGCGCAGTGACAACCGGAGGATTACCCGCCTAAAGTGAATTCTCCGATTTTTACCGTTATTACCCGCATTCCCTGTTTTAAGTCTATGATATGTTAGTCTATATATGGAGTGCGAAGAATGTAAGAGAACTTTTAAGAAAGAAGCGGATTTGAAGAAGCATTTGAAAATGAAGACGAAGTGTATGAGCAGCTATGATTGCGGATGTGGTAAGAAGTTCAAGACGAAAGTTAAATTGTATTGGCATTGTCAGGACTGTGAGTACGACTACGACGATCTGAAAAGTGCTTGGTATTAGGTATAAAATATTTCCTATTATATAGATGGAATCCCAAAGCAACTTCGAAACGGTGTCGATACCCGGTAACGGCGAGATTGACGTTAGACAGTTTTGGCGAAAGTCAGAAAAGAAGGTTAAAAGGACGCTCCGAAAAGGTATAGAAGACTTAGGAGCCCTGAAAGTAAGTATAATGGTAGAAGTGAGTCTATCGAAAGACGAGGTGACGACGACAGCAATGCTGCGATCAAAGTCGTTAGTGATATTAGAATCTACGAATTTGGATAGGTTACTCAGTGAAGCCTTAGAAGCAATAATGGAGTCGCTGTCTAACTACACGAAAGATGGATCAGGTTGGACAGTAGAGGAGGTTGAAGGAATAGAGATAAGTATGGCTAGGTACGTACCCATACGTGGAGGAAGTTACGTACCACTACCAGTGTGGGTAGAAAGGAAGAAGGCTATTGTAAACGTGAAGAATGACGATAACAGATGCTTTATGTGGGCAATCAGGTCTGCACTGTATCCAGCAGAGAAGGATCCCTGTAGGATGAGTAAGTATCCCACAGATGATTTAGAGTGGGATGGTGTGGAATTTCCCATGCAGTTGATAGACATTCCCATATTTGAGGAGATAAACGATCTAGCAATTAACGTTTACGGAGTCAGAGAGCAGACGATAGTACCGTTAGTCCTGTCAAAAAGCAAAGGAGAACGCGTACACCTGTTTTACCACGGCGGACACTACTCATGGGTTAAGCACATCAGCAGGTTATTTTACAGACATACTAAGCACAAAGGCAAAAAGTATTTCTGCGACTGCTGCTTGTTGTCATTTACATCCTTAAATGCCCTAAAGAAACACGATGAGATCTGCCGCGGAGTCGAAGAAGTGGCGCAACGGATTCAGATGCCCGCCAACAAAGAGCTTTCATACGCAGACCACCAAAAGCAGATGCAGGTGCCTTACGTGATATACGCAGACTTCGAAGCGTTGATAACTAAGGAACAGCAGAAAAGTGGTGCCACGAATAAGGTAGGATTACACGAGATCTGCTCCTTTGGTTACATAGTAGTCAGATCAGACGGCAATGCCGACCCTCCTGTGATTTACCGAGGTAAAAACGCATCTAATAAGTTTCTAGAAGCATTGCGAGAAGAGGAGGAGGAGATAAGAGAACAATTAAGACGTCCAAAGAAGATGGAATTTACCAAAAAGAACCAGGAGGAATTTCACAAGGCAAAGAAATGCCACATTTGTCAACATACGCTTCTTCAGTTTGGAAGACAAGCCAAGAAAGCGTGGGACGAAGATGGAAAGTATCTAGGGGAAGCTCATTTCAAATGCGGGAAGTATGCTAAGAAAGGCGAGAAGCCGGGAAAGCCCTCAACGCACTGCATTCACTGCCACAAAGCATTCGTTGAAGACTTCTACGTGGATAAGGTTAGGGATCACTGCCACATCACGGGTAAATACAGAGGAGCGGCTCATTGGAAATGTAATATAAACTTTAAAGTAAACCCAGATATGGAGATTCCCGTGTTCTTTCACAACCTCCGCGGTTACGACTCCCATTTACTCCTTCAGGGAACAGACGGATCCGACGTCAAATGCATACCTAACAATAAAGAGCGTTACATGTCCGTAACTGTTGGTAAGCTAAAGTTCTTAGACTCACAGCAATTCATGGCAGACTCTTTAGCAAACCTCGTAAAGTACAACACCAACTTCCCTATTTCCAGTCAATACGGCGCGGAAAGGAAAGGAGTCTACCCATACGAGTACATGGACTCCTGGGAGCGCTTTGAAGAGCCCCTACCACCTAAAGATTGTTTCTACAGCAGCTTAAATGAGTCTGGAATAAAGGACGAGGAGTACCAGCATGCGTTAGATGTGTGGGAAAAGTACTCCTGTGAGAATATGGGGGATTACCACGACGTCTACCTAAGATCGGACGTCGTACTACTAGCAGATGTTTTCCAAAGCTTCAGAAAGATGGCAATGGAATATTACGGATTGGATCCCGCTAATTTCTACACGGCTCCCGGACTCAGCTGGAGTGCGCTGTTAAAGAAGACAAATGCGCAACTGGATCTCCTAACGGAATACGACATGTACCGCTTTATGGAAGATGGTATTCGTGGCGGCGTTTGCGGGCCCAGCAGACGTTATGCACGCGCAAACAACCCCCTTGTAGAGCACGACCCAGAAAGACCAACTACATACATTTACTACCTTGATGCAAACAACCTTTACGGTTGGGCAATGTCACAGTACTTGCCTGTGAGAGACTTCGAATGGGACACCGTGCGACCCATAGACTTCTACATGCAGGTAGGAAAGGAGGAAGACAAGGGTTACGTTTTAGAAGTGGATCTGGAGTACCCAGAACACCTGCACGACGAACACAACGAGTTCCCCTTAGCACCAGAAGCAATAGAGATACCCTTTCAACAGCTGTCGCCGCTGCAGAAGCAAATGTGTCCTGGTTACAAGCCATACAGGAAGTTGACAATGAATCTGATGGATAAGAAGAAGTACGTTGTCCACTACCGCAACCTGCAATTCTAACGTGCGACAACATGGGTGATTGCGTGTA